>BLKM01002325.1:307850-463148 GCA_013340265.1 Coptotermes formosanus
GGTGGTGGTGGTGGTGGTAGTGGTGGTGGTGGTGGTGGTGATGGTGGTGGTGGTAGTGGTGGTGGTGGTAGTGGTGGTGGTGGTAGTGGTGGTGGTGGTGGTGGCGGCGGCAGTTGTGGTGGCGGCGGCGGTGGTGGTGGTGGTGGTGGCGGCGGCGGTGGTGGTGATGGTGGTGGTGGCGGCGGCGGCGGCGGTGGTGGTGGTGGTGGTAGTGGTAGTGGTGGCGGTGGCGGCGGTGGTGGTGGTGGTGGTGATGATACGTGTACTTGTACCCTACCTCTACACTTGCCCTGTGTCACTTGTGTTCGTCTGAATGCCATTAGACATTGCCAGCAAATGACAACATCTGGAAACGTTCCAGCAAAATGTAACTGCTACGCCCGTCCCCAATAAACAGCCCACGCATATGGTTCGCCGTAGCGTAATAAGTAACAAACAAAAAGCTCCCTCCCTTAACGCCTGAATGTCCAGTCGTCACGTTCAACACTGTAGACCCAGCATTTTCTTCCGCGCGGTGTGCGTTGCTTTGCGTATGACTCTCACAACAAACAGCCGTTACTTCCCTACACAACACTCCCTGAACACCTGTTACAGCCGAGACAAAAGGCAGACATTACGTACATCACGCGCCTTATCACAATACCTGTATTCGTAACAACCAACCAATGCACCATACAGAATACATATACAATGTACATTAAAGACACACACGTATGTGTCGACAAAAAACTGTCACCCTCAGGGGGTCATCACGAAGGGGTATAACCGTGTAACTTGATGTGACGGTCTCGTATTCCTTTGTGATGAACCCCTTGAGGATGACGCCTTGCTGTCGAAACATATGTATGAGTGCCCGACATATTAACCAACTGCACCACAATGTGCACCGGATTTATTTCAATTTAAGATATAATTCTGAACTTCATTACGACAGCCCGCCATAATGCTTTCCTTCTTTTGGGGGGGGGGGAGTCTTGTGTCCCTGATGATGATGGGCTGCCCATTGAAACATGTTGGACCCCGCCTAATGAAATTTTAAGTTTCAAATCTTAAATTGAAATAAATCCGGTGTACATTACGTTGGAGTTGGTTAATATATCGGACACTGAATCACCCAACACGCTACGTGAAGTACTAAAAACATGTACCAGTGCTTAATATACATCACATACGTACTCTATATATGGTGCTTTGTTTGTTACTGTGAAGATTGTGAGGGAATGTGTTTACTGCGCGGTACGAACTGAACCTTAAAATACAATGTAGATCAATTCCAGTCTTCATCAAACGGCTAAGCACTAGCTATGCGGATGTTCTTTCGATGTTACGCCGTTCCGCAACGCAAATACAAACTTGACTACTTGTATGTGTCTATAAAGGCACCTGCGGCTGACACACCGCCTCACGGATATTACAGGATAAGCCTAATTATAGATTGCGAATCAACAGGTAGGCTTCGACAGGATGAGTGGCTTAAGGCACACGCAACGCCCAGGACCGTCGGTCAACGACGGACACAGGAACACGCAGACACACGGCCAATGCGCAACCCCTTCCAGGCGAAGCGGTTGAAAGTACTTTTCTACCCACCGCTCCCCAAGTTGCGGAAGGTTCCTCGGCTTCGCCCGTTTGTCCTTCTGGTAAGAGCAACATCAGAAGAAGATGGAGCATTGGTGCAATGATATTGACGGGGGAAAACCGACGTACTACGAGAAAAACCTGTCCCAGTGCCATTCTGTTAACTACAAACCTCAGACGGGATGGAATCGCAGCCTTCGCGTTAAGGGTTTATCTGCATTATACTACAAGACCCAGACCGTACCGCGCAGTAAACACATTCAGCCTCGGTTATAAAAACCAGTCAGTTAATGCTGTACAGGGAAATATACAGTTCGTACCGCGCAGTAAACACACCCTGCCTGGGTTATAAAAACCAGTCAGTTAATGCTGTACAGGGAAATATACAGTTCGTACCGCGCAGTAAACACACTCAGCCTCGGTTATAAAAACCAGTCAGTTAATGCTGTACAGGGAAATATACAGTTCGTACCGCGCAGTAAACACACCCTGCCTCGGTTATAAAAACCAGTCAGTTAATGCTGTACAGGGAAATATACAGTCCGTACCGCGCAGTAAACACACTCCGTCTCGGTTATAAAAACCAGCCAGTTAATGCTGTATAGGGAAATAATCGCTGTTTGTTCTGAGATCCACACAAAACACATAAATACACTGTGTGGGCAGAATGCAGAATTTGTAAATGTTAAACGTGGCGGTACGTACAGTGACCACTGGGCTTTAAAGGGTTAAACAAGGACAGCATATACAACGAAAAGTTTCAGTGGTCGGGAGCTGAAGTACAAACAACAGTCATCAGGGGGAATGAACTTCGACGTTTCGACAAACGATGAATCGCCATACATTCAGGGTTAACCCCACGGACGGGCAGAAATAACGGTATATCGGCCCTCATTCCATAATTCCGCGTCTTTCTAAAGACAATAACCATTCATCTAGTCCACAAACCTCCGCCGACCCCGCCTTTCACGGAAACCGAAGACGCCCTGCCGTCGGTTCTACAGGACAATGACTATGCAACACACTGAGCAGCGCTTCGTTCCTGAACTCGTCAACATTTTCGTATTCAAAAACGGAACTGCATTTTGGAAACGGAGTTTGTTCCACACAGGTCAAACGGTATGGAGGCACCCAGAAATGCTTATATATATATAAAAAGCTGTTGTAAATCACCAGACACCCTACATCACGTGACTACCTCCACACGTACAACTACGGTGCCACTTGTCACCGGGAAATAATAGAAAAGACACAATGGAAATTACAGTAAGAACTACACGGGTACCTACGGACACCTGATAAAAATAACACTTTGAAATACATGACGAAATTAGTGCCGCCGAACCCACAACACAGATTCGGAAGAAATAATTAACCAGACATGTCACCCTCCTTCCGCTAGGGCCCTCTGTAGGAGGTACGGGGTGGGGTGGGGTGCAGAAACGAAGGAAGACATGCACGAAGAACATGGAACATCCTACTGCTCTTCGCCCGTACTGTCTAACCTGTTTGCTGTATATGGGCGGAATCTCCAAACTGCGTTTACTGTTTACGTCGAATGCACCAAAGGACGCCAATCTGTAAAATTCTGGCTTCATTTCGATTTACCGGATGACCTTCGCACCAATCTTGGGCGGGCATATTTGCAGGGCATCCCAGGTCTGCCGCCTGTTGCAGATTCCGTTACGGTCTGGTTCTCTCGACGGCACGTACTCCTATGCAAGTGCTTCGTCTGTTGCGGCTGTCCCAGTGTTGGAACGAGAACCGGTACGTGTACGTTTCTACGTACTTCTCACGAACGCCCTTCAAAGTACAAATACCGAACTAAGAAACTTCATCTAATTTTTTCCGACCACTTCCGCGGAAATGCTAAGAACTGAGTCGATAAACGGTTGGGCGATAACCACGAATTTGAAGATCGCATGTGAATTTGTCGAACTGGTTCTGCCGTTCATGGATTATGGTGGTGGCTTTGATGTGCAGAACACGGGACAACTAACTAACTAACTAACTAACTAACTAACTAACTAACTAACTAACTAACTAAATCCACCGAGCAAAGGCCTTCTTGAGAAGCTAACAGTTTCTCAGCTAGTCAAGAAATTTCCCGCATTTTACGGAACCCGGAGGTTCATTACCGCATTCACAAGAGCCCGCCACCTGTCCCTATCCTGAGCCAGCTCAATCCAGTCCCAGAACACGGGATAGGCGAGCAAATTCAACGGTCGGCCTCAAGCAAATTCAACGGTCGGCCTCAGGCAGAGACCAGTGTGGACAGGTTTACAGTGAAGCTGGGTGGTGGCTGCCGGTCCCTTTCTGATGACAAGAACATCCACAGAAGCAACTGCCCTGTCGGATATTTTCATCCTGATGCAAGTGGAAGTCCCCATATAATTAAGTGAATGAAGTACTTCTGTGAGCCATCTAGACAATGTGGCCAGAGCACAGATGTATCGTCTAGACAGCGACGGCGTGTGATCCCCCCTGCTAGCACAATCTCACAGAGCTTCTTCCGGGGGGGGGGGGGGAACAAAAAAAACCCGACCTGCGCCAAAATACATGTGAAGGTCTCCAGATTAAGTCGGAGTGAAGCCGGAATGTCTGCAACCCGAGGCACACGAAAACGACGTGCAGTCGCACACGGCGCGTTTGACAAATTCTAGGAGGCAATCCAGTTTGAAAATGCCGTCCATACCAACGCCCTGAGCAGCAAGGAGGTTAGCAGGCAAAAGCAAGGGCAGCCAAATACGACCTAGCAGCTTCTGCGTGATTACATGTAAAATTGTGTTGCAGTTTTCTTCCGTACAGAGCGCTCCTGCCGTGCGATACGATGGAGCTGCTCCCCGCCGCCCACCTAGTGCCGGTATACCACTGTACACCACACTGCCTACAGTATGTGGACGCAGATCTCACGCAAACACTAAATACTAAACCCCTGGGCCATGCCCTACACTATACTAAATCCAGCAAGACAGGAAATGTACGGGTAACGTAACATTTCGGCGCGTTCGCGTAACTACTGGTGCCGTGGAAAATCAATGAGTATTACATATCCTCAGTGTGTCTGTAGCCTTAGTTATCCAGCATGCAAAGTGCATGCGCCGTATTATATTGTCATATGTGGCGTGTCTGGCGCTAGCATATTCTTCCACATTATCTCATAAACGGCACGATTTTCGGAAAAAGTTATTCAACATAAAATGTGTGTTTTGATTTTCTCTACAACTTTTGTCTACAACGTTTCTCATTCTAAGAAAAATTCTGGAAGATATGATCATAAATGTACACAGGTCTTCGTGTGAATTACCCGTTTTATATCAACTTTTAATGAAACTTGAATTTTCCTCGACAGATTTTCCAAAAATGCTAAAATATCGAATTTCACGAAAATCCTTCCAGTGGCAGCTGAGTTGTTCCATGCGGACGGACAGACAGGCACAAAAGACATGACGAAGCCAACAGTCGCTTCTCGCCATTTTGCCAACGCGCCTAAAAATTACTTCCTTCAATGCAAGAACTGGCATTGCCCTTACAGCTGTCTTCACCCAACCAAAGGCCTAATTGAAGGCGGCGACTTCTAGACAGTCCAGGTCCCTTTCTCAGTTAAACAATACCCGCGTGCGAAACGCACAGCTGGAATCTGCGAAGTGCCTTATGCATTAGTGCAGGAGTGCCTACTCACAATAAATGAGTGCGGCGTCATGAATGAAGGTCCTGCCTTGTTCACAAGCACTGCAGCAGCTCTGATAAAAAAAATCTTTGGTTAAGTGACCTTCTGAGGGTTTAACCCCGGAGGGGTGAGGGGGGCTATGACCGCCGCATTGGCTGACGGTTTCTGCATTCTGGAGTGGGGGGGGGGGGGGGCCTGCTATACATCGTCTGTAATTATAACCCTACATTCTGCACTGCTACTTTAACACACAGTAATTCCGTTTCGTATAGTTAACTTACCACTTGGCAAAATAAAAATCACTCGCAATTATCGACGAAATATAAATCGCCTGGCACACGCTGTACGTAACAGACTGCACGACGACTTAGATCTGAGCAGCACGGGGATTATGTCTATAGTACTGAAGACAGACACCGCTAAGTTGTCGGGCTGTGCACCCCACAGCGGCATACAGGTGAGTGGAGGCGCGGCTCCAGTCATTAAGCTCGACACCGGTCAGCTTCACGCCCCGGGTGCTTTACTCCCGGTACCAATAAAACACGATGGGTGGAACCCAGAATGATAAACATCTCTTGTCGCTACCGGTAATACAACCCGCAGCCCCGTCAAAATACTCACTGCGCCATTAAAACAGGACAGGATAAAAATGTAGTCAAATGCACACATCGTAACTTGTCCCTTACTTCTGCTCTCCGCGGCGTCTTGAAACAGACTGAACTTTGTGTTGTCTATGAAACTAAACGCCCTGTATAACCCGTTTTAACTGTCGTACAGAAAGCAGTGCATTCACGGCACAGAACAGTGCATGCCCAAATATCGACATCAGCAAGGTGGGCTTCGTGCGTAACAACAGTATTTTAAACTAGTCATGCAACCTACATTTCTTCCTCAGCTTGTTCAGAACCTGTTTTAATAATTCTGTATTTTTATACCATTTACGCCTGCAACGCGTAAAAAGACGCCAAACGGCGCAGTCTCGTGCATCACACACTATACTTTGAAGCAGTTTACATAATGCGCGGGAAAAATGTGGCCCAATTAGTTACTGTTCCTGCACTCACAGTCTAGGACAACTTCCTATTCACGTCTTTAAATTTCAGTTTAAGGGAACGTATGTACATTACAGTCACGCAGCAAGCACGTCACTTCATAAATTACACACGAACTTCCCATACTGGTCTGTTCACGCCCATATTAACTGTGGCTAACAGGATGTCAACGATCTACACAGTAGTACTGACGCTAAAGACGAGCACACCGATTTGCAAAGTGCCAATCTACACAACTGCGAAATAGCTACCACTCTAGACCACACACTGGCGCAGTTAAACGGGCAAGGAGTCGTGTTTATGGCACCTGCCCACGGAACACTACAAGGCTGGCACACGGTCGAGGCTAACATGCACAAACCAGCAGCGAGATGTGTTCAGTTGGCGTCCAGCACCGTCACAACCGGTACTGTCCCAATACAAAGACTTACGGCAATAACCAAGACGTCGTGCACACTTAACCACACACCAAACTACTGCACACTGCTGCCCGCACACCAAAACCGTCGCACCTTCCTGCAACACACGGACACATCGCACAGTGCCGCAGCGCCCCGGTAAGACAGCTGATGGAGCGACAGGTCGGACGTCCCGTTTTTCTTATTCCTCTTACGCATGTACGTGAGTCACTTCTGAAAGGTGTTTGGGGGGCGGTGGGGGGTGTTCAAATGACCAGCAGTGGCACAACTGCGGAGCCGTCACTGCAGTACTGTGCGGACAAGCTGCGCCGCGATGCCGGTCAATACTGTAGCTGTGCCAACAGATACATCCATCGCTATACCTACAACCCCTTTTCTCTCTTTACCCCCACCCCCCTGTTCCGCCCTCACTATCCTTGCTCCACACGGGGCCCTTCCATTGCTACCGAGGCTGACTTTCAAGCAGTCTACATAAAACACCGTACTCTTACTGCCCCGCATTCCTCCGATCTACAGCTTCCACCCTTTCCAAGCCAGGTGCGCAGTCAGAGTTTTTCTTTGGGGGTGGGGGCTGACCCTGAGGCTATACGTTTGATTTTAAAAATGTTGTTATAAAAATCATGCTGTAAGCACAACACAACGCTGTCTGCAGCTGCACTTATGTAAACAGGAATACACCTACATGTTCCATGACTCAATCACAGTGTCCTATTCTCTTGTTTTTTAAATTATTAATTTATTTTTCAAAATTCTAACTAACTGGTCATCAGCCGATATCAGTGGCTCATTTCGGCTGAACGGTAAATCACGTAAAACTTTCAATATCATAATAGCTAAAAATTTGCGTTTTTTGAATTTCGGTTTTGGGGGGGTATAGGGGGGCCGCAGCACAGCAGCCCCCCCCCCCCCGGGGTGCGCCCGTTCCAAACACAATTAGCACTCTGCATATACAGCAGGACACGGATTTACAGTCTTCCAGCCGCGTTCCCACGACTGGTGTATTCTGACAAACATCGGTCACTTGACGGCACTGGCCACGTCGTGGGAACGGTACATTTGCACACATATTGGCTGGTCACTTGTCCCTTCCCCGCTGACTGTGACACAGGTCAAGGGAATCATCCGTGTCTAAACTTCAAGTCTAGACTTTCTGCTGCGGTACCACGGACCTGCTGCATCGTTTGTCACCATCAGCTGGGCTGGTAACTTGGCTGATCGCTGATCCGCCTACGACCGCGATTTCACAGACAGGCTGTTATATCAGCGGCCTAATTACACAGTACTCAATTACTGGCTGCACATGTCAAAATCACCAGCCGTGGGGAAAACGGCAATGCGGAACTGTTAACAAACTTTCAGTCAGTCCAAGTAACAATACATTTCACATTAATTTCTTTTTCTCTATCATTCATTGCGTCTCCTAGCATGTTCCGTTCATAAATACTGCGATGATGCACGTTGCTCCCTTTAGCGCGGTACGAAGTTCTACACAGCAGGGGCCGTCATGGCGATTGATGTCGTCCGCTCTACGGCGCGTAATCCCGTGTTAACGTGGGACTCAGTACTGCACCATCGGTCACTATGCAGCTGTACAGCCACCACACAGTAAAGTTAATAAAGAACAGTTTTATACAGATGGCGTGATTGTTTTGTTCACATCGGCAACAAAACTGAGCTTCCATTCTGTAATGAAGTCTTGTGAAGACAGGTGTAAACCTGTCCATATACGACGGAATAAAGGGAGAGTGGAGCCCACCTCCACATATTCTTAACCTCGGCAACAGATGACGGTGAATGGTGACCCTCACGCTCCAGCCACAGCGGAAGTGCCTGCGTTACCCTCTGAATTACCACCAACACGAAACCTGACAACCCCCCATCGCAGATAAGCACGGCTTAGAAATCCTGGAACAAGCCAATATTTATTTCTCCGCGGAATATGAAGCAACTCAACAGCTGGGCCGCACCAACGGGCACCTTGTAACGGCTGTCCCTGCTCCCCACACAAGACCAATTGACGACGTAATGTGCCAATACACAGCGCTTAATTACTCAAACAAGATGCATCCGCTGCGGCAACCGCACATCGTGCAGACGTACGTAACGCACAGTGCGGAAAGAGGGTACGCACCCTCCACCATGAGGGTAGCATCATGATATAATTGACACCCTTAGTACTAAATAAAATCACACACCACCATGATCAAAGATATGTGGGTTGAGGTTTAAAGGGAAGGGACACACAACTGTCCAGTGTTTGTTATGCTACTGCAGCGTGTTAAGCATACAGCGAAACCCACTCACAAGAGTCTGCATGAATAATGTGCCAATACAGAACTACTCGTCGTAGAGCCGACGATGCCACCGTTCTGCAGCAATCAGTCCTGCTCAGTCCCGCGTTAAAAATCGCTCTGTACTTGAAACACGTTGAAGGCTTCACAAGTTAATGACCCCCAGAGCACTCTCTTCGGTGACGTTACCAATTCATCATTTAACTGCAACTGGAACAGTGGTACCAACCAAATTGTTCACCTCTCTTTGAGACAAAAACTTCCTATTCAATGGTTACCAGGGTAAAGCAACAGGGGCGTGAAGCTGGCAATTTACCGCCATTTAGTGCCCAAGTTAAATGCAGCAATACCTCTACTCATCCACATACCTTCACGGCGTGTAACGGGGCAGCTTTACTTCTGAAATAAAATGTCGGACCCCCCCCCCCCAAAAAAGAAAAAGTAAGTTTCCGAAATTTCTATTAACTTCTAAAATGAATCCCCAAGGCAAACTACTATTAAATATATGGCACACTAGATCACTGTCAGCGTAACTAAGATAAAAAAAATTGTGTATTCATTTGTTTCGAATGATTCTGACAAAAAAAGCGACTATTTCCCTATTTTCTTTGTAATGAAGAAGTGCATTTTTCTACGAGGTACGAACTGCCTTTTTAAATACAATTTGTACGAATCTCAGTGTTCAAATGGTTACAGACAGGACGCAAGTTTCCGTGAAACCTGACGCTCAAAACTCCATGTTTGGGGGCCAGAACGAAGGGCACAGGAAGACAGTCAGTGTCTGTTCAGCAAGAAAAACACCGTCAAACCACGTACTGCTGCGACACGTCCTGTTTAAATACAGAAGGACAAGGCAATATACGTATAAACGTAAAAATTAAGAGCGTGCGCGTAACCGCTGTCGCCGTGGGAAAGCAGTAAGTATAACATATTCTGAGTGTGTGTCTGTAGCCTTAGTTATCCAGCATGCAACGCGCATGCGCCGTGTTATATTGCCATCTGTGGCCTGTCTGGCTCTGCCATATTTTTCCACATTATCTCACAAACGGCATTATTTTTGGAAAAAAGTTATTGAATACAAAACGTGTGTTTTGATTTTCTCCACAACTTTCGTCTGAAACATTCTCATTCTAAGAAAAACTGAGCGAGTTATTAACATAAATATACACAGGTCTTCATACAGAGTACCCGTTATATATCAAAGCTTAATAAAACCTGAATTTCCTCGATAGATTTTCGAAAAATACTCAAATATCAAATTTAATGAAAATCCGTCTAATGAGAGCCGATCTGTTCCATGCGGACGGACGAACACAGATAGACGGATATGACGAAGCTAAGAGCCGCTTTGCGCAATTTTGCGAAAATGCCTAAAAACAAACACAGTGGAGACCGGATCCCCACAATGCAAGAGAAACATTCAATGGGCATCTCTGTTCTGAAGCCGTGGAGCCGAACTTCACATACATTAAGGAACCCTCACCCCACCTTTCGCAGGGGGCGGTAGCGGAAATACACACCACCAGCACAAACTGAACGACGCCTCTGTCCATTATTTGGTGTTCTGAGCCCTTTATGACTACCAGTTATATACATATTATGGACAGACTCAGTTCGGACCTCACAGAGAACGATGCGTGCTTCCATCAGAAGGACCAATCTGTGGCGGCTTACAGGGACCCAATTGCTGTTTATTGTAACATTCACACACAACACATACATACTCTGTGTGGACAAGATGCTAATATTTTAGTGTTTAACCCAGACTCACAGATACTAACACCCAACCCGTAAATGGTTACGGGTTCGACACCCACAAGCATTCCCATCACCGTAACCTATTATAAACATCTGAACTCGAGGCTCAAGGATTTGACTTCCAACTGTATTGTTCGCAGCTCCGGTCCGCCTGATTGCAGCACGTCACGCTTGCACAGATGCCTCCGGAACGTGCAGACCGGCTCTGGCACTGCCAAGCCTCCTATACTATTTTACGGCGGGTCTTTCAAAAGAGTAAAGCGGTCGGGCCGTGAAACTGACCAATCACATCTATCTAGAGCCCAGGTTAAGAATGAGTGGAGCTATACCTCTACTTCCCCCAATATCTCTTCACGGCATCGCGAGGGGTAACTCTACCTTCTACCCTATACTGGTGTACGTACAGTGTAACTTGATACACACTTTATATCGCTCCATTAGCCTTTTAAAGCCTAGCGGTAACTTTACGTACCGCCAAGTTTAACATTAAAAAATTCTACGTGGTGCCCACATTGCGTTTATGTGTTTTGTACGGATCTCAGAACAAACAGCAACTTTTGCCTTATAAAACATTAAGAGATTGGTTTTTATAACCGAAGCGGAGAGTGTGTACAGCGCGGTACGCACTGAGTCCTTATATAAAACATATACGCTTCGTCTTTAAAGGGTTAACCCGTGATCGGCCCAGCGCCTGTCAGAATGCAGCACCCATATGAAGACCACAGACGTGGCAATGTGCGACTGGTCAGAACTGCGGATGGGCACAGAGCAACAGCCGAATGATGATTAGAGCGGGAAAACCGCAGACATCCTGTTATAACATATAATAATGTAACTTATTGTTTAATGGCGCCTCACTCTTAAAACCTCTAAAAAGCCGCTAATCCGTGTAAATAATATTTAAAAATCCAGTTCCAACCTACTACAAAGACCAGCGTCTTATCGCTGTTCACGGAAAGAATCGCCGCTTTACTGAATGACACGGTACGTATACACAGACTTATTTTCTTAATGGTGAAGCAGGCGGTGCCTACAATAGGCGACTGCGCTTTAAATAATAATGATCAATAACGTACAACACACGCATCACGCTACATATTTTCCCTCACGTTTAGTCGATACTGAAACAAAACAGCTACACCGCACTGACATATGCCCAGGTCTGTAACATACCGTCAGCACGGGCCGCCTTTGGTATCAGATTAGGTTACATACGGACTGACTGAAACAGCGGCAACGCAAACCGCAGCAAAACTCGCACATGTGCTGGTGTTGACGCCATCAGCAATTTACACGTCATTATTTGAATAGTCAGGGAGGTAACACACGGACGGACGGATTTCACTTGATTCCTTGAGTTGGTGTACTTCGCGCTTGTGCGTTTACACATTAAAAATGTGAAATACAATGCTCCCGTGTTACGAGAGGACGATAAACGGAACACCCTGTATAACCTGTACTCTCTCTATAACGCGGATATAACCACAATGTTTGCCTCCTCGGTCATGCATTAAGAAACCCGCCACACGCTCTATTCCACTGCAGCATTAAAGCAGACATTTCGCAAGTCCGAAAGACATCAGTTCCCATCCGTACGTCCACTGTATCCTTCAAGCGACGGAACGTGATCAGAGCCGATGTGGACACCGCAGTCGCCACAACACACCTACCAATTGATTAACTGCAAATATGTCACCAACGTGCGTGCACCCTTGCCAGCCGTTGTTACGTAATCACTCACAAAAAGCAGGGGCATACATGCACCTCGCGCGGCTTCACTTCAGCGTAACATCACTCTGCGACCACTTCCATTACTACCAGACACTACACCCGACCGTCACCTCTTTCATTCACAACTGAAGACACGAACACAACCGTTAACATCACGAAAACTACCGACAGGATACCCGTATTTCGCCCCACACGAACTCACACCGTTAAAGGTTATACTGAGAAAACTACAGGCAACAATATCGATCAAAACACGTAGCATACCTAAACGTCGCGACGCAACACGCCACGTTCGCTGTAGGTAAGAGCGTCCCTACCTGTACTGCTGCTTGGTTCTCCTTGTCCAACAGGAACTCCATGGATTTCGCTCTGGAGTCCGCGGGTATGAGGGGGCGGTCAGTGCTGCCCCCGGGGGGTGGTTTCAGGAGCATGGCGGCCGCCCCCAAATTCAGCAGGCTGCGTGCCTTCTTGCTGGAGGGGGCGGCACCATTCTGGTGGGGCCGCACTGTGCTGATGTCAGTGTCGAGATCCGTCTCCAGCAGTCCGAGTGGCGCCGGATCGATACGGGCCATAGCCGTACTATCCTGCTTTCCCTGAGGCTGCTGCAACCCGCTCACAGTACTCGCTGGATCGTGTGCGTCGGGACGCCGGCGCGGTGACGGCACCGGCCTACTGCTGTTCCCGACACTACGTGGCGGTAAAGGCGGTAAAGGCGGTTTGCTCGATACGACGACGTCTGGCACCGGCGGCCTTCTTTCTAACTCGTCATCTGGAGGGTGCAAAGGAATAATGGTAACGTCCTCGTATTCAACACCAGTAACGGCGCCCGGCTGCGTCTCGCCCAAACTCCTGACGCTTTTAACTTCCACGTTCTTTTTCCCCTCCTTCTGCTTCTTGGACGTGCCATTACTGCGACCACTGAGTCTTCTCAACGAGAACCTTTGGAAGAACCCTCCGAACTTACTGCCGCTCTTCTTGCTGCTCGCGTTGGAGCTGACGGACGACAAGTCACTCTCGCACCGCGAACTCTCACTGCTATTCTCACGACTGCTGCTGCCACCGCCACCTTTCCGCTGCTTTGTCTCCATGGACACAACGCGGACTGGTACCGCATTTGGTGCTGCAGCCGCACTGGACGTGGTCACATGACCCTCGCTGACGGTGGGCGTAACCGGACTGCCGCCGTCCTGCAGCAACTCCATCACCACGCGCTCACGTTCTGTCGACCCTGGACCCACGGGCACGCCAATTTGGACCTTCTGCAGCAGCAACGTCTGCTTCAGTGGCACGATCACGTCTTCGCCTTGCTCTAACGCGCACAGCGCCCTATCCATCTCTTCGTCATCCCTGTCTTCCTGGGGATCGTCGTCGCTGTAACTATCCCTCCAGCTGACCTCTGACACCACTGGACAGAAGTGAACCCCTTTACAAGCGACAGCGTGAGGGGTCGAACTTTTAGCACCCTTATCATCATTTAAATAACTATGCACTTCGTTTGTACTATCGGAGGACGACTTCAATGGCACTCGAACCATGGACGAATGTGTCTGTTCATTTTGTACAAATTCTTCTTGAGCACTGTACATGATATTTGGGGTGCTGGAGACCGGAAACTTCGTTGCCATATTGTGCCCGTTCATATGTTTGTCAGCTGTTTCTGTGGCATCACTGTGCTGATGATGGGCGCTTACTTCTTCACCCAAGCAAAGACAGAGATTGTCGGGAACACTGCTTAGATGTTGACTCTGCTGGCCTCTCCTGTACACTGGCAATATGCCTCTCCTCCTTCTCTCCTCTCCCAGCAGCAGGCTGGGAGCACTTTGCCAACAGCTGCTGTTAAATTTAGCTTCCTCTACAACCCACCCTCGCCTGTCTCTACATTGAAACTCTGCATTTAATTTTAGCACCTTCTTCATGGCTGTAGGCTCTGTTTTCCCTTGCTCTGACGTTTCGCTACTTGCAACACCACCACCGCTACTTCCGGCGCTGCTGTCAGAATAATAAGAATAGGAATCTTCGTCTTCAACGATGGTGCCTACAGTAACACCACCAGCACCACCACCACCACCACCACCACCATGTGCGCAAACACTTGGCGACGTCACACAATGATCTCCGAAGCCACTGTCCTCACTTAGATTCTCGGCGGATCTCTGTGGTTTTTTCTCAACTGAAGATTCCTTACCACCGCCACTGCAACTAGTTTCATTACTCGTAACAGCAGCGGCTTCCGGAATAGCGCAATTTTTTGCTGCCGCCTGCGGAGAACGCGTCGCAACTGTCACGGCTGGCGCGGAGAGATCAGCTGTTGTCGCCGGGTGGATGTGCAAAAGGAAAGAGTTATTGGTGAGGGATTGAGACATTTCAGAGAAGGAATTATGGTGCTGAGGAGGCTGCAGGAGGTTGAGGCTGTCAAAGCTTCTGAAAGACCTCAATCGGCTATTGGACGACCGGAAACTGCTACGTGACGACCATGACGAATGAGAATGTTGCAGCGTATCGTCGGACGACGCACCTTCGTCGCTACTCATGGCAGCAGAATCGCTGTCTGAATTCTCCTCGTCCAAAGAGTCGGGGGAGGCAGAAAATCGCCAGCGATTGGATTCCAGGGAGTCGAAACTAAAATTTGACATCACGGAAGGTGACGGTGGGGCAAAAGGAAAACTGTCATGAAAAGGGTCAGACGTGGCGGAAGTGCGGAAAACATCCTCGCAGTGTTTTTCGAGGCATTCGAACTGTAGCAGACTGGAAGAGCGGGAGGACAATGAGGCCGATTCGACGTCGGGGTCCCGGGAACCATCTTGATCGTCGTCCATGTCTTGCTGATCCGTCGTGCGGCGGCGACGTTTCTTGGGCACCGCGAAATCTCGTTCCGACCCGCTCCACTCGGGCAGATCGCATGCATCTGAAATGACAGCAAATCAACCGATGGGGTTAGCAGTCGGCGGACTGATTAATATAAAACACGACAACATCAACCCAACACACACAAATGAATAAGCTTAAACATATCTGAATGAATAAAAACAAATATTCCTGTCAGACCGTACATTCCCAACAGCCCTCTTAAACACAACTTCCATACCAGAACTATACAACTTTTTTGCAGTTGGGCAACAGCCCCCAGTAAGCCAGCGCCTCCTCATTAGCGAGGCTTCACGATCACACTCAGACACACCACACTCGGTAGAACTCCTCTGGACGAGTGATCAACCCGACACAGAGACTTCTACCTGACAACCCACAACTGACAGACATCCATGCCCCCGCCGGCAATCGAACCCGCAATCCCAGCGAACAAGCAGCCTCATACCCATGCTTTAGACCGCGCGGCCACTGGGATCGGCTAGAACTACACAACTACTTCCGCAAAATGTAAAATAAATACACTGCCAATACCTAATTAACCTTTTAAGGCCTAGCGGTAACTTTACGTACCACCAGGTTTAACATTAAAAAATTCTACGTGGTGCCCACATTACGTTTATGTGTTTTGTACGGATCTCAGAACAAACAGCAACTTTTGCCTTATAAAACATTAAGAGACTGGTTTTTCTAACAAAAGTGGAGAGTGTTTACAGCGCGGTACGCACTGAGTCCTTATATAAAACAGATACGCTTCGTCTTTAAAGGGTTAATCACTGGACCCAGGCATGTGAAAAGTTGGTAAGGGCACAGATCATAACACGACGTGCAGTACGTGACAGACAGACAAACGGCGTGCAAGAAAAACATTACAACTCAGACGATGCTGAACTCACGCTATATATCACAAGTTTAAAATAAACGGAATCTGTACCGGAAGTTAGCCACAAAAATAACACATAACAATAATTCTGATAATACTTAAGGCTAGAAATATACGAAAGGGGAGGTGCGATTTAAAGTCCTGGCACCCTGAGATCTGCCCTCTTCTGGGATGTTACGCAGCGGCGTGTGGTGTTTGTTTACCGATGTTTTGGGACAGCGTGTCGGTCCCGTCTTCAAGAGTCAAATAGTCCAGTCCCGAAACGTCGGTAAACAATCACCCCACAACGCTGCGTAATACCCCAGAAGAGGGCAGATCTCATGAACATCGCGCAGGAAGCCTGAAGTCCTAACAACCTAAAATAAAACGACTGTACTCACCAACAAAATGCACCATATCACGATTAAATCATATGGCTTTTCTACCCATAAACGGACGACTGCACGACTGCCCAGTTATATAACAGTGTGCTGCAATACTGTGCATTGAGTTTTAGTATTTTTAACGTAGTATCATCTTATCTTAGAATGAAAACCAGGTACAGTGTGAATAATGTGTTATGTAATGTGAAATGTTGATTTTAACATTTTTATTACTTAATATTATCTACAGACAAAATCAGAATACCCACACTCAAACCAAAGCAACCTGAGTTGCATTTATCTAAAAGTGACAAGTGTCTTATGATATACGTGTGAAGACATCCCCCTGAAGATTATGCAGACAGACATCGAAACATGTCGGGGCAATAAACCATAAATCATTTAATCGTCATATGGTGCATTTTGTTGGTGATTACAGTTATTTTATGTGAAAATGCACGGTGATGACAAAGTGATCCTAACAACCTCTTACAACAGCCTACATGAATACTTTATTTAAATATATTTATTTATTTCCCGAACAGCAAGACAAGGGAGGAAACAGATCAGTATGCAAGTCCATTTAACTGAAATCAGATGCGGAAGTGTGCACTTGGTTCAAACCAGCTACGTATTTCATGCACAACGCGGTAAAGAACCTTGGGTTTTCACACTGGGCGAGGAATTTGACCAGCTGAGCGAATGCCGAAAGTGTTCGTGTTTAGCTGGGCGTATGAATGGAACGGACTCACACAAACAAACTGGTACTGCCCCCTCTTCAGCGGCACATGACGCAGTCGCTGCGGACGCTACTTCCGTCGTGCACCGGAAGTACACGTATGCTAAGCTCATACGTAATGTGACCATGACTAACCAGCGTTACCGTATTTACTGACAGCCTATCCCCACGCTACGTTCAGTCTCAAGGTTTCAAGCCGCCCGGTAATTATAAACGGTTTAAAGACGAACATTAACTCGAATTATATTTGAATATTCAGCTCGTACCGCGCAGTAAACACACTCCGTCTCGGTTATAAAAACCAGTCAGTTAATGCTGTATAGGGAAATAATCGCTGTTTGTTCTGAGATCCACACAAAATATATAAATACACTGTGTGGGCAGAACATACAATGGTTGAATGTTTAAACCACGTGGCACAAAAACTGACCACGGGGCTGTAAAGGGTTAATTGGCCCCGCCTAGAAATACCTTACCCATTCATCATCCTACCACAGTGCCTACTCCAACAACTGATGTAGCGAGACACAACAATCTACCCTCTCGTAATTACCACCTACCCAGGTTGTTCGGTACGTGGATAACACTCTCCGTGTCAGAGTCGCTGTCGGCCCAACCTGCGGGGCCCGACCGATCGGATTCGCTTCGAAGATCATCGGAAGTTTCCTCCACAATCGTCTCCAGGAATAAGAACTGCTGCTGCTGACCTGGGATTAGCACTGTCGCGCCATCTGTGAACACAAGCCAGAACAAACTGCCATAGCCACAAATGCACACAATCCTGCCACCTAGCAAAAGTTCCTCACACTACCCTCCATAACAGGACACTCACCATGCCCTTCGGCAGACGCTATTAGTCGCTCAGCTAGTCGGAAATTCACCGCATTTTATGGAACACAGACGATTGCCGTGTTCTTCATTCAGGGTCAAATTAATCCAGTCATCGTCCTGCCATCCCATCCCATTTATTTAATCCTTGACAGACTAATAAAAACTACAAGCACTTTCACATCAAATGCTCCCCCATTTCTGAAAAAGCATTGCATTTTTAAGCTTTCCAGTTTTAGCCCGTTTGTCCTTCTGGTAAAAGCAACGCGTAGATGAAGATACGCATGGAGCAGTGGTGGAATGATACCGACAAGAGGAAACCGAAGCAGTGAGAGAAAAACCAGTCCCAGTACCATTGTTCACCACAAATTCCAGAGTGACACTTAAAAGTTCAACACAATCAATTTATTACCCAACCAAATGTACTCTAATATTCACATATAACTGTCATACAGCAAGTGGCAACATGTTTCGGTGCCAGTGCACCACCCTCAGGGAGCACGAGTTGCCTAACCTAAAACCAACCGTCACTGCCGAGCCACTGTTTATGGTACCGCAATTGTGGACAGATGAAGGTGGGCAGGGGGGAGATGTCTTGTGCACAATATCTGCACCAGCCCTAGAAGACCCTCCAGGCCGTCGAAACATGGAACTCTTCCCAGGGCGTGAAATTGACCACTCACCTCCATCCAGCGTCGAGGTTAAGAATGAGAGGAGCTACGCCTCTGTTCCCCCATATGCCTTCATGGCGTGGACAGGGACAGCTTTACCTTTGTACTTTTGACCGCCTTATCGAAAAACATTCGCGCTCTGCCAGGCGTGGTTAATTCAGCAGTGTTTTGAAGTTCACGCTTAGTGGCCCGACAACCGCGCACGTTTCTTTTGCCTTACGCCTACCTTCACTGTCCCCTACAGCCCACTCGCCACTCGCCTTACCCGTACATTCGTGGTGTCGCCGTATTACGTGCGCCTCTGCATGACGCATGGGGGGCGCCCGGCGCCAATAATAGCAATAGTCGCCCCCCCCCCCGACAAATTATGAATTTTACAAAATAACAGTTTCGTGAACATGCTTGTATTTAGCTGAATAATTTAAAATCTGTTTAAGGTAGAAAATCACGTTTCTAAATATTTACTTTCACATCATTTGCCGCTCACCGCACTCTTCTTCTGCCCAGGGTGGCCGAGCAAATACCCCCCCCCCCCCCCCCTCCACCACTGCCCGTGAGTCGCGATTCGTGTGTCTTTCTGTCCGTAACGTTTCTCTGGGCCATTCCTTCCTCCGTCAGGCCACTAAGTGCACGGCCCTCCCGCTGTTCGAGCTGTATGCACGTGTGGGTGGGGCGTGGTGGAAAGCGCAAGCGAAAGCGAAAGGTCAGTGCAGTGTCGCTGCTGATGAAACAAGAGAGTGGCTGTGAAGGACCCGGAACTCTTCCAGGCACAACTCTTTTTCTTTGGTATCGATTTGTCACAATTACAGCAGCTCGCTTACAAAAGAATGGTCCAGATCTAGCTGTGAACAATCGTGTACAGGACTTGTTCATTGGTATTTTTTGCCTGGCGCACGGCGGAAGTAGAGCGCGCAAGGGCCAAGTTTTACACTTAAGTAGCTAAGCTAGCTGTGTTACCGGCCCGATTTTGGAAACACGAATAATTCCTGATGCTGTGTTTCTGTGGAAACTATTTCATTGGACGACCATCTCTCGGGTCCAATCAGCCCCATCTTTCAGTGGGTCTCGGGAGGGGGGGGGGGGGGTTCTTTCCTGGGCGTGAAGATTACCACTCACAGACACACAGTGCTGAGGTTAAGAGTTCGTGGAGCTACACCTCAACTTACCCTATACGCCTTCCTAGCGCGGTGCTTAATTACACGCGGTTACACCTGTACATATACAGACAGCATTTACACGTTACGTATTTGTCTTGAGTGTCGCCACAAATTTCAGGCCCCAAAAGTATGTGTCGCCACCGCTGCTGCCGCTTCACGACCTCGGGCGTTTGCTATGTTCCTCGTACAGACCGCTGGATATTCAAAAGTACTGCTCTGGGGCTGCTGTAACGGCATGATGTTCTTACCAAGTTTTGTGGAAATCGGTAAACTGACAGCATGGTGACGTCATAAGCGTCATTTGTTTTTTCACTTTTGGGAAGGGCAGTAAGTAAAGGAATCTGAAAATATTTTTGTCCGAAGGCAGTGCAAACTGAGGGAAGTGTGTAAGTTGGCCTTTTGTGTCGCGACCTTCCGTTTATCCGGAATGACCATAACTGACCCACATTATGCTGTTCAGTCCCTCGTTATAACGTTGGCTTAAAATCTGCACTTTGCTACGTACGTTTGTAAAGACTTTACACCAAACAACACAGACATGTCGCGAAAGTAGCTCGCCGAACGCGAGTCGCTGTAACAACTAGAAGCCAGTAACTGCACTTCAACATAGTTAGTTGCTTCTTTTCTTAGTACCAGATGAACCGTCTAGTACTGAGTCAGCTTGGAAATTGTTATTCGTTTCGTAATGGTCAATAACTGTCCGGTTCTCGACATCTTCTAGCCTACTTTCCCTCGCAAAACGGGGGTAAAAAAGACGACTGGTTTCTGACATCACCACAATATATATATATATATATATATATATATATATATATATATATATATACGTTTGTGTGTGTCGATTTCAACTTCTGAATCAACCTATCAGTCCCATCTTCAAGGGTCAAGAAGTCCTTCCTGGTCCTTGAAGATCGGACCGATACATTGTTCCGAAACGTCGGTACAGAATTACCACTGTACGCTGCGTAATATCCCACAAGCGCGCAGGTCACATATACACCGCGACGGAAGCCTGAGATCACGCAGAAGAACATTCCGCGCCTGCGCACAGCACGTACCCCCTCCACAGCAACGATGCCGTAACGATATGGTTCCGTGTTTGTTCTCAGGAGCTACTCACATTACGCGTAGGATGGTGTTCCCCAGGCACGTACAGTAAAGAGAACTTTGCGCCCCTCCAATCAGCCAGCGCTGACGCAGTTCACCCGTACAGACTTCGTGCTTCCGCCATGTCAGGCCTACTCCGGAGTCGTCAGACAGACGGCCCCTGGTTGCCAAGAATAGAGGGCACTGGCCGCACTCCTGGTATAAGAGCTACCCCTTGCACCCTGAAGGTGGATAACTCAGTATAGTGACTAGGGTACGAAATGGACGACCGACGAATCGTGGTTCGACTTCCAGAATTGGTAAGAGATTTTTCTCCCCTAGAAAGACGTCCAGACCCGGTTCTGTGGCCGACCGAGCCTCCCGTGTAGTGGATACCGAAGATAAAGCGGCCGGAGCGTAAAGCTGATCACTCATCTACTGCCGAAGTTAAGAACGAGGTGAGAAAAACACCACTCCCCCATACGCCTTCAGGTCGTAAACCGACAATTGTAATTTTGCTTTTTTGCCTTTACCCTGAAGATGGAAACAGCAACTGCGAGCCTTAGGGTTCTCACAGCGCTCACTGGCAAGCAGCTCACGGTCTGACACCGCCATCTTGGACTACCAGACACTGAAGATGGCAGATGTACGCCCCTCTGAAAGGAACAGACACGGCGTCATAACCCAAAATACTTGGCTCGCTGTGGAAGCAGCAGTCTCCTCCCAAAACTCTGGTATCATTTACCTAACTACACGGCGTCACATGCCGCATTAACCACATAATGACCTGTTCTCCAATTTAGTCACGGCTGCCTGCCTTAACTAAAGCGCCGGTCGTTATGAACGTCACAGCCGCTTTATGGTCTACAAGTCTGCAGGTTAATGAACGAACAATTATGCTCATTAATGATACATTAACCGTTATACAAGATAAGGGCGCTTCTGTCGACATCTAACCACGATACTTTCATCTTGAGAGACACGGGAGCTACACACTCTGAAACGCAGAGTGGAACAAATATCCTTGCACGGTTCGTACGTAACTATACTGGTACGTGATGGCGTTCATTAGTGTTCTCTTAGACTCTGCCATGTACTATACAGGGGCATTATTTTATCTGACAACTGTCGCTAGTCAATTCCTGTCTCCTCGATTAACTTACAAAACTCCCATGTGCAATGAACAACGTGTCTGTTAGATATGACGCGTGTCTACGAACCAAGGAAAGCATTTCCAGCGCCTTCTATAAATATGACGAATAAACACGTAAAATTAGCTGAAACGGGTGGACCCCGACTCACGGCAAACTGGAATAGCGGCTAGGATGGTCCTGCATGCCGTTACGCGAAACATTCTGAGCGGAGTAGTGACACGAATTGTCAGATAAAATAACACCCCTGTATTTCGCTGTTTATACAGACACATATCCCCACACACTCCCCTCAGTCACGCACATGTTAACCGTCGGTACGCAAACACCACAGTCTAAATATCAAATCCAAAACTGCAATGCGTGTCGATTTGGACAGTTTTGTAGTCCTCGCCAAATACTTTTCGGATTATCAAATCAAAAAGGATTTTTGAGAACCAGCAATGCGGCAGTCTTGTGTACAATACAGTACTGTTCATCGCGAAAATATTTACCGCATGTTTCGTGGTGACAACCCCTTAAAGACGAAGCGTACCTGTTTTATATAAGGACTCAGTGCGTACCGCGCTGTAAACATTATCCACTTCAGTTATAAAAATCAGTCTCCTAATGTTTTATAAGGCAAAAGTTGCTGTTTGTTCTGAGATCCGTACAAAACACATAAACGCAATGTGGGCACCACGTAGAACTTTTTAATGTTAAACGTGGTCGTACGTAAAGTTGCCGCTAGGCTTTAGAAGGTTAAGCGATCATTGCACTAATTTATTACTCAACATTATTTCCTATAAATAATATATTTAACGACGCTGTATCGTAATGAAATATTACAGCAACTTCAAGAACGAACACGTTAGAACGGTTTTGTCAATGCTGTACTGAACACCCCGCCTCTCTCTGGCACACTTGCCGTGACGTCAGCACATAATTGGAATATCTCACAACACGGCCATAAAATAGCTGGACTGTAGCCACACTGTACGTATCCTCTCTACAGTAATGTCTTACACCGCTTATTCTGTAGGTACAGTACATCTTACAGTATCTTATTACGGACTTCGTATTCCCAGCTACATCCATCACAAAATGACTATAAAGAATTTGCTAGCTGCCATGTTACGGTGTCACACTCCACAAAAAAAATCCATGCTAACAAAAGCCAAACCGCTCTGTATCTTTTACCACCCACAGTTTCTGCAAATTACACTACAATGTTGTTCCCATTCCACGAATGTGAACTCCCGAAATCATTTCAGTTCTCGCGAAAGGATATTTAAAACGTTGGAGGTGGGATGGCCTCCAATGACGCACTATTCTATCACCTTGTATCCTTCGTGTATGACGAACCTCTCTACAGCCGCGTCAAAAGCATACAAAGCCAAGTATTCAAAATGTTCAGTGTGTGACAGCTCAAGGCGAGTTGAAATGCCGGGCTAACTTTCGAACCCTGTGACCAGATTGATACACTGTACACCCGACTCCCCACACCTTGCAACTTCACATGTAAGTCAGAGGAGAATACTGGACTGGGAAGCCACTGGTGCACCATCCAACTCTGGATGTGGTGTATTTTCTACCATAGTTTTATTTCACTGACACGTTCGGTAAGTCCATTTATCACACACCCACGACCAAGCCAATGAACAATCCTGCATATGAGCAAATCGCCAAACACTCAGTCTCTTTCAAACGCAATTCAAAATGGCTTTTCTTCAACGCAACGTTCTCACAACTTTCGTGACTGTTTTCACTGGACCATCCATGTGAAGTAGGCCAGACTTTTGCACACAGTCCCGCTTAATGAACACTGCAATGGAAAGGTACAATTGAATGACCGGCATTGTTTGTAAATAACGTTACACATCTTGTTCCTTTGAAACACATTTGGAGTACCGCTTATACAGAGTGTTCCACTTAAAAAAACCGGCCCTCTTGCACGGCGAAATCAAGAAAGAGGGTCGGCTTTACGTGGAACATGCTGTAGTGAATGTAAAATATCTATTTCAGAACTTGCAAACGCGTTCAAGGCAGATATGCAAATACCTAGCCCAGCCGCTATGTTTTAGAAACAAACGTAAAAATAAGTACAGGAATTTAAATTCATGTTTACTGTTTATTTCCCCACATTTCGGCTGCTAGACCGATTTCGATACTTTTCAAAATCGTATCATTATTTCAGACGTCTTCAGAAAGATTCTGTGCTGATGCTCGCCACGTGTTTCAGAAACCCACAATCCCTAATCTCTACACTGGTACACCAGTACTTCTACCGACACCGAAATTTACACCGAAAAAATACGAAGAACGTGCAGCAATTTTTTCGACAGACACACTTACTAAATTTATAATACCCAGCGCTCTGCTCTTCCTCCTGCGAAACCCTTCTTATGTTTAGTGTGTTACCCCCCGTCAATACAGTTCTACAAATTACACTTTCATAACAAAGATGCTCCTGTTACGTAACCGGTGACAGCTACGTGTTTCGGCAGTTCCGCACACACACGCATGAATTCCCATCCCATCCCCACCTCACACACACACACACACGCGCGCGCGCGCGTAAATTAACGTATCTTTAGCAATTTAGTTTCGACTGTGAGACAGAACTTTGCGTGACCAACATCACTGGCACATTTGAATAAGCCAGCTATTGTTTCGGGCTCGTACAGCGCTTCTTACTCTTCTTGCTGGAATTCGTGTGAAAATGAGCATGCCTGTCACAAACGAGAAACAATTGACATAAAATTCGACACGATCTCTCAGGGAATAACAAACTGGACTCAGAGACAGGCAATATCAAACACAGTAACTAGACTAACCTCGTAACGCGCAGCCGACTACCTGTACAAACATCTTCATTTGTAAACTTCACGCTGTCTGCACTGTGCGTGTAACGTCGCTAAAATTACATGCTGTCACACCAACTGGCGCACAAGTTAACAAATCACAGGATCTTAGCGAAAGATATCAGATTACAGCCCGACATTCTTCACCCAGAGCTGCGTCCGGCCACCCAGTGTTTTATCGCTGTGTTTTTATGTTTTCCCCTGACGATGGTGCCTCACAGCGCCGAAACATGTCGGGCTGCACCTGATATCTTTTACCAAGATTATTTTATCTGTAACCTGTGCACAAGTTGGTGTAAAAGCAAAGCAGTCCCATTACAGGCCTGGGCAGGCCCTTAGGTCTTCCAGCAGGTTGGGGTTCCCAGACTAGTAGACAATCGGCACAAACACGAGTTGGCGTGTTTACATGTAATTTTAGTAATCTTCGCTCGCCTTCTCGGCCTGTTCCGGCTTCTAGCGCGGGCATCGTTTCTGACGTCAGCCTATCGGTTTACGAGTTATGTTCTGTAATTTTATCTGACAGTCATATAAACGAATGCACTCAAAATGCCACAAGCTTCCCATTAGACTCCAACTTGCATTTACACAACAAATATCTACACACTTAATGACTACATTTTTACATTATGTTTTTACTGTACCGCGCCACTCGACACGATACACTGCACACGTTCCACCAGGACGAAATCTCTATATATGATCGACATACCACGTAGATGTTTGTATGCATGATCCATATACTTGCTAACAACTGTAACATTCTGAATAGCTGATTTACAATACTTTTAATACTATTAATATTACAACACTGTAAATTTATGGTTATTAATTTTACGTATTTTAGAATTTCGATCGGTGCGTTGGATCTACATTCCTTTGCATTGTACGGCCCCCTGATGGCACCTCGGTGCTGAAACATGTAGGGGTTTTCACAACAGCTCATAAATGTATTTTAATTGGTGCATGCGTTGGTTGATATAATAACTGCATTCACTTTGTTCGTATGTGTGTTCAGATTACAACGAACTGTACAGCTCGTATAAGAATTAACACTGATTCATTTAAGTACATTTCCCATAGAATTCACAGGGGTGGGACGCTCACTGGCATCTCTGGCCAGAGGCTGCTACCACCGTTCCTCATGCACTGTGCGTGACAAGTGTCTGTCAGTCCGTTCCGCAACAGCAGTTACCTGACGCCGGCTACACACATGGCTGCCAGAGGCTTCCACAGCAACGTACCGACCGGCCAACGTTCGAACAAATTACAGAAGTCATCGAGCTTTGGCGGAGATATCGACAAACTCGGTCCGTAGCGAACTGTACACTCTGCTACTGTGCCTGCCGTACAGCTAAGGCACAGCAAAGCGGCTGGGTCATGCAGCCAAAATCAGTTTTGGTCAGTTGATTACTCGACTTAAGTTGTTAACTACTGATCCAGTTAACGTTCGCGTTTCTATGTCACCTGTTTGTGCAGAGAAAATGCTGTTTTTCACGTTTCTGTCCGACCCAGCTGCAATTCAGTGGCCGTGACGAAACGCATCGACAGCTGTCGGTGCGCCTGCAGAGAACACTTACAGACGAGTCAGTGCCAAGGCAAACACAGAACCGTCGAATAAAACGACTGTCACTATAGCAAATGTACGTGCAACGTAACACTGGCGCGCCTTCGGACATCGGCGTCCCGGACCTTTCTCAGATGATCATCATCATTATTACCATCGTCGTCGGCGGCGCTACAACTCATACGAAGTCTTGGCCTTCTCCAGAAGTTTGCTCCATTCTTCGCGATTCATGGCTGTTGCCCACGAACTCCCTTGTTACCAGCACCTTTGCATCCTTTCCCACATCATCTCTCCGTCCGGCGCGGGGTCTTCCCACTTTTCTTGTTCCTCTCGGTTGCATATACATCAATCTCCCAGGCACAGAATTTCCCTCCCCCCTTCACAGACGCCACTTAATCCACTACGGCCACACTCACAATCCTGTATACAGAATGTTGTTCCTGGGGGTAGCAACCCTTGAGATTTACATTTTCATATTGTAACAAATAACCATGATGATAACTTTTTATAAGTCGAAACACGCTATTAAAGATACTGTACGACTTAAAGCAATCCCCATTACAGGCCTGGACAGGCCCTCAGGGTTTCTGTAGGTTGAGGCTCCCTGATTTCAAGACAGTCGGCACATGAAGGTGGTAAGGTTGTCAGCCCTACGCATCGGCCGCGTTCCCCCCCAAGGAAATATTCCTGGTACTCATCTCTGTTAGAGGCTGAGTCGACCCCAGGGCCACAGTGCGGCCGGAAGGGTTATGTCAATGAAAAACTCCAATGACAATCGAACCCGCGACCTTCAGGTTTGTAGCATAGTGCCCCAACCAACTGCGCGCCAGCGTGTGCCCCATTGTACGACTTGCTCACAAATAACGAATTGACGGGGTAGTTGCCCCATTTGCGAATGCAGATAAAAACATGATCAAAAATAGCAAACATACAAGCGGCCTTCTGAGGCAGCAGCACGCCCTACAGAACACCACTCACTTAACGTTACTAATTGTTTAATTCAGCACACGATGATCTCACATGACAGCTCAAAGCCATCCTTAACGAACACGGCGTTCTTTAAAAGTCTAGACCATTATGACACGAATGTCACGACAAAGGGAAGGCGGCTGAGTAGTTAATATTGAACAGCCTGTGCAGGACGCACACATACTGCGTGGTACAAGTAAGGTACACAGACTCAGTATGTTAATGTGTCCACATATTGTATTACAGCTTCGCGTGCTCCTGGAAGTTATGGCTACACCTTGGACAAGGGGACCTAACTCTCAACTGGCGCATCGCTGTGAAGGACAACTGCGATCGGCGCACGTTGAGCCAGTCAAACCATCTAGTTACGCTCAGATTGCTGTTGCTTCTGTCCACACACTGCGTGGGATGAGGATGGACAGCAGACTAACGCGGATCCGAACGACGTTCGTAAGGCACGTTGACTTCGCTTCGATACTGACCACTTTAAATCCCAATTGTTGCTATATAAACCACCAGGTTTAACATTCAGCAGTTCTACGTTCTGCCCACACAGTGTGTTATGTGTTTTGTGTGGATCTCAGAACAAACAGCGATTATTTCCCTATACAGCATTAACTGACTGGTTTTTATAACCGAGACGGTGTGTTTACTGCGCGGTACGGACTGGGTATTTAAATGCCACGTTCTGCCCACACAGTGTATTTATGTGTTTTGTGTGGATCTCAGAACAAACTGCGATTATTTCCCTATACAGCATTAACCTTTTAAAGCCTAGCGGGAACTTTACGTACCACCAGGTTTAACATTAAAAAATTCTACGTGGTGCCCACATTGCGTTTATGTGTTTTGTACGGATCTCAGAACAAACAGCAACTTTTACCTTATAAAACATTAAGAGACTGGTTTTTATAACCGAAGTAGTGTTTACAGCGCGGTACGCACTGAGTCCTTATATAAAACAGATACGCTTCGTCTTTAAAGGGTTAACTGACTGGTTTTTATAACCGAGGCGGTGTGTTTACTGCGCGGTACGGACTGTCTATATAGTTATTGTTGATGTTCGCCTTTACACGGTTAATAACGTACTTTTACAAATTACACAAAAGCAATCTCCCTAGCAGCAATGGCAATAAAACGAAGATTACGGGAACTTCAAAGGAAGACGCAACTTCGTTTTACTCAATACAATCTAATAACTTGCGGGCTCCCGGCTGAATAACACTCCTACAGAGTAAAATGACCCTTGAGATCTCCGCTCTGTGAGATATTACGCAGCGTCGAGAGCTAATCCTTTACCGACGATTCGAGACAACGTATCGGTCCCATCTTCAAGGGTCAATGACTTTTTTACCCTTGTCCCGAAACGTCGCTAAAACATTACCACTTAACGCTGCGTAATGTCCCAGACGAGCGCTGTCTCATCAACATCGCGGCGGAAGCCTGAAATCACGGATATAACGGCCCTTTCCCACCAATGTGTTTGTGGCGCCACAAATTGTAGCGCGACTGAGAAACTAATTATTACAGCGAGACTCTCTCCCGTTTAGCGGCGCTGCCGAAGCTGAACAGCTCCCGGTCGCATGTTACCCCACCAAATCTGACGCGCCACAGCTGGCGATACATCGCCGCTGATCAGGTCTGTATCGCAGTGACAAGGTGCAGAAGACAAGATGTCATTAGATACGTGACAATTAAGCCATATTCCCGCTTTTAATTAAGAAGGCCATCTATCCATAATTTACGCTTCCTTTTTCTTTGTCTTTAATTTCTTGTACAATAAAAACTACCTCTTCGAACTCCACTCAAACCTGGAGATGACCCAGGAAACCGAGTTCGTCACTGAAACAGGCTGACGCGCCACAAAGGCGATCGTGGAAAATACGTCAACCACTCACACGCGCCACTTTTTATCGCGCCACACATACGCTCTGTGCAAACGGGCCGTACGTGCTGACAAGTGTTATGGCTTAACGTATACTGTACATTGTGACAAGTGCGGTATTATCTCGCTACTGTCGGTGCCACCCACCATAAAAATAAATACGAGGTTTATTTTAATTTCTGTTCTTAGGTTTCTAAACCAGCGAGGCGTGCAATGTAACGGTATTTGGCCAGCTGGAGTGTGGGGAAGTGTCCGAAGTACATTGGACGCAACAACGGACCCAGAGTGTGACGTCATAAGCCACACTGAGCTTCATTACTTTACACGTTATTACACCATTACGTATTTGGTGGCAGCGTTCCACTAAGGACTGCGCATTGTGACACAACATTACCACGCGGCAGGCATTAGGCGCTGATACATTTTGTCACAGTACAGCTAGGCCAGCAAGACCCGAAATGAAGTGGGAAAGGGAACTGAAAACAGCGATGACGCAGCACAATCAAACACCTGAACACGCTGTGAAGCACCAAATATGGCGAAACACGACTGCGAACCAGTAACCGGTATAACACTGGGAAACTGCGGGCTGACAGATACATATACAGTCGAACTCGCTTATAACGTCATGCAAGGAACTGACTATTTTGCGTCGTTATAAACGAGTGTTGTTATAACCAGGGAGTACAATATTATGGTTAACAATGAGGAATTAATTGGTACCACATAATTATCTGACGCTATAGACGAGGTGTCGCTTAAACCGATGTCGTTATAACCGGGTTTGACTGTATCTAGATGGATGGATGGATGGATGGATGGATTAGATATAGACAGATAGATAGATAGACAGACAGGCAGACTGATAGACACATAGGCATATAGACAGACAGACAGCAGAGCCAGTAATAATGCACCGTTTTCTAAGGTCATCTCTCCAAGAACTCATGGCCTGCCAGGGGACACATTAGGAAAGACGCGAAAGTTACGCAACTTACAGACAATATACACTTACTGATTTCACTTTTCCCACCGCAAGACTCGCCGGCCAGGTTCCAATGATCGCCTGGTTTAATTGTGGGTTCTCGTGTTTACAGACTGAACGAGGAACGGTTACTGTTGGCGACACAGAAGACAAAATAACATACAACTCAGTGGTCCTACGTAAATTAACTTCGTGCAGCTTCAACAGTTTTCCCTCAATGCAGTAGGACGCTGACTGCTACCGATCCGCCGCCACTGAATCCTCACCTTGCGGTAACCGCAATGCAGACTACGTTATGCTTCGCTGGCCTTCAACGTATCCGTACCTCTGGCGTTATTACAAAAACGCAATTGTGATTAGGTGCATGGGGCCCTTGATATGCGTCGGGGTTACATATCAGGGAAGGTACAGCTGTGACTGTGCACGCCACGAAGGCACATGGGGGGAATGGAGGCACATCTCCATTCATTCTTAGCCTCAGCGCTAAAGGAGGTAAGGTGTCAGTTTGACGCCTAGACCGCTTTACAACCGACAACAATACGAGGCCAGGTGGACCCCTGACGCGGTCTCGACGCTTTGGAGCAGAAACAGCTGCGTAAACACAAAACAAATTTAACGCATCGGCGAAAATATGCGTATTCCCAACATTCCGGAATAACGAACTATGCAACCCAGTGACAGTACCACAGGCCAGCTGTCAAGCGAGGGATTCCAGCTTCGCGTAACTGTTGGAATGGAATGGAATGGAATACAATAGAATAGCTTAACGGGTCTAGCCCTTTCGATGCGCATGCCTTTTACAGGCCCCTTAAGCTGCTGTCGAAAGCATGGAAGCCCTGTCCCTTTTATAAAGTTCCAGATCGCCCCCAGACTTAAACTTCTGACGTCCTCAGGGTCCACAAAGAAGGAACCCAGCTAAGTTGGCGTAACCGTTACATACATACATATATACCAGCGTTTGTTTTACTGTGAACACAGGTGAACACTGCCTACAGCTGCTGCAGCAACTGTACGTCCCCCACGTCGCGATACAGACAAGCAGACGCGCCCCTCGCCCAGAAATTACGGACACTTCCTGCCATTCTAAGAGCATGATTCTTATTACGAAGCATTGCTCGTTTGGTTTTGTGCTTCCACAGCTTGACACTTCCCCCCTTAACCCACTTCCCACAGCTATAACCAGACGCCTACCTGTGTAACTCATGCTCGAAGAATGGTGAGGTGTACTTCCCGCGCTTGCACAAAATTGAACTTCCGGTTCTTTGACTGCCGTCGAATTACGGCGTTACGGTGTTTGGAGTGGCAGTGCAGTCTAACCACACACTACGCACGTCCCAAAATAATCACTCAACGTTCCCAGACGCTGGTACGACATCGTGTATTCCGGAAGCGGTAATTCCACCTGTCGTCTTCGTCCCAACAAAACGCTTCATTACAAGACTGAAGACCGGCTGTTCCCAGACTCCTGCAGCACGGGGTGTCTAAAAAGCTTGCTAACACACACACTGCACACCAACATAAACTAATGAAAGAAGGGCGTGTGGATTGATGCATGATTCGAACAGCACAGGTTCTGTTGATATGCAGGTTAGAATTACAGACAAAAATATAAGCATCAGCTGTAATATCATGTTCGCTGACACGGGCGCACACAAGGGAGGGGGGGGGGGGATTGCCGGGCTGCAGAACCCCTCAAAATCGTAATTTAAAATACACAGATTTTGTGGATATTATATCAGACGTTTTATGTGATTTGCCCTTCAGCTGAAAACAACCACTGAAATCGGCTGATTAGTACGCTAGAATTTTGAAAAATAAATTAATAAAGTTAAAAGAGAAAGCAGACAGGACACTGTGATTGAGTCACGGAACATGCACATAACTGCAGCTGCACAGAATGTTATGTTGTACTTACGACACAATTTTTATAACATAATTTTTAAAATCAAACATAAATTATGTACAGCCTCAGGGTTAGCCTCCCCCCCCCCCCCCGCCCGAACCCGCCCCAACCAAAAATTCTGTGGCGCACCTGTTCGGTGATCCACGAACTTTTATTAATTCTGTATAAAACAAAGTACTTCGCACTTAACAGTTAACACTTATTAACTGCACGTGAAACAATGAGGAACTGCCAGTGCCGTGGAAGAAGGCCACTGCTGCACGTGTCTCTTTGCAAGGTGGGCCATACAAATAAGATAAACCACACAGGTACAGACTTCCCTGTGCCGATCCCAGTGGCCGCACTGTCTAAGGCGTAGGTCTGCGGCCGTTCGGTTGCTGGGATTGCGGGTTCGAATCCCAGCGGGGGCATGTATGGCTGTTTCTTGTGGGTGTTGTGTGTTGTCAGACAGAAGTCTCTGCGACCGGCCGATCCCTTGTCCAGAGCAGTCCTGCCTAATGTGGTGTGTCTGAGTGTGATCGTGAAGCCTCGATGAGGAACCCCTGGCCCACTAGGGGCTGTTGCGCCGTGGGGAGGAAAAAAAATTTTAACTGCCCTGTAGTGAGACAGCTTGGAGATGGGAACCAAATCTAAATACGGAATCCATTTATACAGCTTATGCATACACAAATTCGGGGTATAAAAACAAACTCAGCACTGAATTTAATCACAACCTCAAACTGAGCACCGAGCGTACTTACAAGTACCTGCATCCGAACAGCACTGTGTTCATGTCGGCGCGCAAAAGGTTTCGGATTTCGGAATTTCGAATAAGGGATCCTCAACCTGCACTGTATTGACGTGTTCCGTGTGCAGAGGAACCACAGCGTCCGCCAGCGTCCACAGCCACGGACGAGGGCCTACATCAATGTCCGAGTTCACTTACTCCTTTCTTTCTCTTTGCAACTGTTGGTGGCTTTGCCACTGTTGGTGGCTTTGCCCAGTGCTTCTCAGTTCCGGCCCCTTTCCTTTACGCTTCACTGCCCTTGTACAGTACTTGCACGGAGAATAATGCTGATAATTCATCACAACGGAAATCTTGAAAACAACGAATGCCAGGGTATCCGTCTCGACTGCTAAGGCTTACGTGAAACGTCTTTCGCTTTCGAGAGTATCGGAACTCGCAGTTCGTCGAAGCATGATTCTACTTGTTTCGCTGCAAGACAGGACTACGCCGCACCGGATATAACAATTATTTAGTTTTACAAAAAGGCACGTTATGAAACCTTTGAAGAATAAGATTTAAGCTGAATTATATATATATTCAATCCGTACCGCGCAGTAAACACACGCCGTCTCGGCTACAAAAACCAGTCAGTTAATGTTGTATAGTGAAATAATCGCTGTTTGTTCTGAGATCCACACAAAACACATAAATACACTGTGTGGGCAGAACGTGGCATTTAAATACCCAGTCCGTACCGCGCAGTAAACACTCCGTCTCGGTTATAAAAACCAGTCAGTTAATGCTGTATAGGGAAATAATCGCTGTTTGTTCTGAGATCCACACAAAACACATAAACACACTGTGTGTGCAGAACGTAGGATTGTTGCGTGTTAAACTGGCGGTACGTACAGTAACCACTGGGCTTTGAAGGGTCAATTAGGTAATCGACTCACACTTTAATGACAGGCTGTCTTTCTAAAACATGCATATTCGTACGAGACACAACCACTCGCCACCACGCCATCTTTACGAACTTCAGGTGAAATCCTTAACACAAGGACGCACATATCCCGGGCGGCAGTTCGCCCGGGCAACTAAATTTTATACGGTAGTGCCTAATATTTGTGGGTTGTCAGCACGGAACTTGCTTCATGTCACCCTTCTGGCGGCTAGAATTTTGGGGCTGCTCCTAGATTTCTGGAAAATGTGGGCACCTTGATTTAACATCGCAGTTCACTCATGGGGAGGGCCTTCCATTTTGTTTCCATGATCGTGGGGATAAAGCTGATGGTGAGTGAGATACATGACCCACGATATCACGACGCTGGCAGTACGCCTCCATCCAGTAAGCACCCGCGGCGGAGCTAACTTTACATCCTCGTTTGCAACTCTAGCTGCTGCAACTTCCTTGACGCGTGACCCTGCCGTGTACAGTAACTTATACTGCCTCTGAACACATTCAATCTGACAAAGCCTATATGGCGCTTATTCAGTTGGAATTCCATAGCTCTAGCATACAACAGATCACCAGGTTTGTGTCTGCAACACCTGTCATGTTACAGTCTTGCATGTCGTTCACGCATTACTGCTTCCTCCGATATCTGACAGCTCCGTGATGGCCACTACAGAAGAGGGTGCATTAAAGAACGCACCGGTCGATACGTAAGTGACGCAGAATGCTACAACAATTCCGACTGCGATATATCCAGGTGGATACAAGGTACGTTTAACTACATGCGTCTAATTTGCGTCATTTCCGGTTGCACGTTCATCGTCCTCGTGTTCCCGGAAGCCGTGCAGCCAGGCATACACGATGAAGCGTCCTCCTTTCGCACTCTGAATACCACCCGGCCATCACGGCAACACGCAGTACAGTCACACATAGTTCTTCGGATGCCAAACAGCAGGGCTGTGGAGTCGGGGTCGGTAGGAATTTTACGTGGAGTCGAAGTCGGTAAAAATGTACCGACTCCGACTCCGACCTCAGTCTAAAATCTTAACTTGATACTCCAACCCCAGAGCCCTGACAGCTACAGTAACCATTAGAGTTATACTTAAATATAGGCTATAAGTCTAAACAGTAGCCTGATGATTCACGTGGTGGTGATGAAATGTCTTATAGGTTTACCGTTATTAATACATATTGAGCTTTTATGATGGAGTCGGAGTTTTTGTGTACCGACTTCATAACCCTGCCAAAGAGTACCTGACGGCAGTCTGCGTGCCTGTGTCCGCCGATAAACCCATATCAGTCAGGTTCATCCGCCCGTCAGACATCTGATAAAGGTAAAGTGGCCCCTGGGCACACAATGACGGCATACAGGGCGGAGGGAGGGGTGGACGTACAAGCTCCACACTAGATGGAAGTGGTCAGATTCACGCCCCGGCCGCGGCCCCCCCCCCCCCCCCCAGGGAAGAGCCACAGGTACCGAGTGCTAACGAGACTTGTCACGCTCCTCCACAAAATCGAACCACGGTTCCTCGGTCCCCAGTCCACAGCCTAGTCACTATACCAACTGAGCCATCCCGGCTCGGCTGTTCGTCACATATATTCTACGGAAACAGCGCCCACCCACACCGTTTAAACTCTTCCACGCTCCAGTGGTTACTATATATACCGCCAGGTTTAACATTCAACAATTCTACGTTCTGCTCACACAGTGTATTTATGTGTTTTGTGTGGATCTCAGAACAAACAGCGATTATTTCCCTATACAGCATTAACTGACTGGTTTTTATAACCGAGACGGAGTGTGTTTACTGCGAGGTGCCAGCTCGTCTTTAAATATTTCCCGGGATAATTTTAGTCTGTAAAAGGCCAAGCGTATTCCCAGTAAACAGTTGCTTCGTCTCCACATCAGTGCCGTTTGCAACGGCCCTGTGATGATGCCAGTTACAAATATTCTGTTCCACAATACGAATGAACAAAACACGATGGGACTGTACGATCATTCGTATCCACACCGCTGGCCTTAATTCTACGCTCGTCGTCAACGGCTGTGACGTCCGCCTACACACGCGCCGTTCAGTACCACACACCTTCTGACACAGGCAATCCTGCAACATGCATTCAGCCGTAACCCACCCCAGCGCATTCCGCCTGTTAAGGAATGTCCAAGCAAAGCATTAACGGGTCTTCAAGAGCGCCTTAGTCTGCTGGCTTCAATGCTTACCGTTTGCGGTTCACATTTACGACCCTCTCATTTCTCTCAACACTACACACCGTCGAAGACGCCGGGATTGCACAGTCGGTACAGGGACTATACTACGGGCTGGACGGTCCGGGGTTCAAATGCCGGTTGGGACAAGAAATTTTTCTCTCCTCCGTAACGTCCACACCGGCTCTGGGGCCCCACTCAGCATCGTAGGGTAAAGCGGCTGGGGCATGAAGTTAACCACTCACCTCCACTTAGTGCTGAGTTTATGAATGAGTGGAGCTATACCTCTACCCCTCCCCTATGTGCCTTCGTGACGCGGGCAGGGATGGCTTCACCTCACCTTTTATACGGCTTCGATCGACGCCTTACACACAGGAAACCCTCGGCAAATGCCTGTGGCCAGATCAGCGCACTACCCCGCCACTTGCCTGGAGAAATTCAGACGACTGCAAAAACACTGTCACGAGTGGAGGTGTACAGACCAAGGCTCGAACCGGGGACATTCCCAGCACACAGCTACTGCGTTACCACTACATTAACCTGCTCGGTCTTGGTAATGCAATGTGTCCGCAGTTCTCTCCGCACAGTCGCCTCTACCCTAGCCACCCACGTCACACCGCCTATGTTACCTGCTCACAGCATCCAAATTCCAGCTGAAGTCAACCCACCTTGCACTGTAACTAACCACACTGTACGGTATGTCAGCTACAGCAACTGCCTGCAGCATCAACAGACTTGGCCCTAGAGTCTTCTCTACGCAAATATGCGGCTCTGCAGCAAGGTGTCGCCCTGGTGTCTACAAATTTACCAGACCCCTTACACTAAACCTCAAAATTCTAAGCACCAGAAGGGTCACATGAAGCCAGTTCCATACTGAAGATGCACAAGTATTAGGTGCCAGCGTACAAATTCAGTCTCGTGGGCACCCTGGCGCCCGGAATTTGTGCACCCCTGGTGTGGCCTATGGCATCAGCATTGTAAAGCGCACAGCACGTGCACGGCGCGGCCTACGGTACGTGCATACTGCACCTACAATACGTGCGTGGCGTTGCCTATTGCTTAGAACAGTGCAGCTTATGGTGCTAGCATAATGTAGCCCATCGCACTGTCATCGTTTGCTGAAAGGTCACGGGATCCACCATTCTCAATAACTTATCGGTCAACACTGGATCGCCTTCATCGCAGTCTGTCATCTGTCGCTGTCAGCTGACAGATGACAGACGGTACAACGAAGCACCACCTACTGTACGTAATGAAGATGTGCACCGGTCGTTAGACTGCATCTGGGACAACCACGATTAGTAGTAGTAGTAGTAGTAGTAGTAGTAGTAGTAGTAGTAGTAGTAGTAGTAGTAGTAGTAGTAGATTATTGTTACCACATTCATGCAGGGTATTTACAATTACATACACAACCAAACCATGTTTCTAGGGTCTATAATGTTGCAGGTATTCTGCAGTTACAATTTATAGCGCACGTAACGTTATTTCCCACGTTGAATGTTCTCTACTTTTACGTCAGCACTTCCCGCAGTGTGTGCGCTGTGCCCAGTGTGGCTGTTTTCTGCAGTTCCTTGATTTCGTGCTTCTCCGGTATGTTGCTCTGAAGGATTTTGCGACGGTTCCAGTTGCCCCTATTGTTACTGGCATCACTTTTTGTTTTTACATTCCACATGCGCTGTATTCCTACTGTTAGGTCTCTATATTTTAGAATATACTATTATTATATTATTATTATTATTATTATTATTCGCATTTTTATCTACTGGCAGCTCTACAAAACGAGTTAACACAGTCAATCCAGCACTATCCTCGGCGCCCCAAACTGATTCCAACAGCAGTATTACCTCCACGACTGCACGACCTACGCTGTGGCAACACGGAAGCCTGTATGCACCGTTACAATGCCAGAGCGCCGCTGGAACGCCACGAGGCAACCAAACCAGAACGAAAACAAAGTAGTCTGCACACAGCGCACTTTTAGCCTGCGTTGCACAGTTGTGACAGGGCCTACACAACAGAACTGTCAGCACTACAGTCGGACAGACTTATTGCGTTCAAAATTATTCACTCCGTGCACTGCAACTGCAACATGTGCACACCAACACATACACACAGCATATATATAATTACAAGTGTCGGGGGTTCGATCCCCCTTGACATAATCCTTCCGGCCGGAATGTGGCCCTGAGGTCGACTCAGCCTCTAACAGAAATGAGGACCAGGAATATTTCCTGGGGGCGTAAAGGCGGCCATGTGTAGGTCTGACACCCTTCCCACCTTCATGTGCTGATTTTGTTGAAATTTGGGAGCCTCAACCTCCCGGAACCGTCGAGGTTTGTCCAGGTCCGTACAGTGATTGCTTCACCTTTACCTTCCAGAATTGTGTTACTCCGATTTTTCTCTGTTTATTTCATTTCTTACTTTTCATGCTTTGCACGTTAATTTTGTACTTGCAGTTCCTCTGTACTCTCGTCTCCCTGAATGTGGAGAACATTCTCCGAAACACGTACCAGAGATTATGCATTCAGACAACTTGCAACTTTATGCACTTACGCGCATTTGTTGGCACATATAATTAACTACAATCAGACAAACAGCTCGAATAATAAACCATACGCGTGTGTAAGAACCCGGTCTCTGCTCAAACGGTCATCTGGGAACTCCACTCACATGTACAAATACAACAAAGACAAACCCAAAAGAGCACAAACACCGGACATCAGGTCGCCACGGCGACTAAACTTTGTACGCTGGCGCCTAATATTTGTGGGCCCTCAGGATGGAGCTTGCTTCGTGCCTCCCTTTGGCACCTAAGGTTTTGAGATGATTCCTACATTTTTTGTAAGATTTGTGCCCCCCCCCCGGACTAAACTATTGTAACTTAAAAAATTCCGTCAGGATGACAAAATCATGCACTTCAGCACCGACTGATCACAAAATTATGCACTTCAGCACCGACTGATCACAAAATTATGCACTTCAGCACCGACTGATCACAAAATACAAAACCTCTCATCCCTTTCACATACCATCCTTACCAGCAGGACAAGCGGGCGGCGCCTGCCAACGTAACAAAACAAACTTCCTCCCCCCCAAAATGGTCTCATTTCTCCCCACGATATTTCCTTTGCACCCCCTCCCCCTCTTCCGCCGCCCTTTCTCTATCGCTCGTGTCCCATGCATTTTGCACTACACCTTACTACGCAGTCCGAGTTCATTACCCGAAAGGACCGTTTTAACACCCTGCTGTGCATATAGATAAGACATGTGACATTCATCCAGAGATAACCACGTGAGGCCCTGAACCTGGGGAACCTTTCCACCACGCCTCCACAGGATGACGCTATGGTTCAAGAACCCTTTACAACAAAAGCAACACTACGAACACGGGCCTTCTTTCTGCAGCGCCAGCCGCGTTCACCAACAAAGCGGAAGTCTGTCCTTCTCGGGTTTCCAGACAAAAAAGCTGCTGGGTACCCAACCTGCTTGATGGCACTCACACTTCTGCTAAGGTCGAAGGATGCACGACTGAAATAGATGCATTACGGCACAGATGACAGACCCGAAGAGTGTGTGTACATACCCGAGCAGATGTGTCACGAAGGGAACGGCGTTTGTGTAACGGGACAGCGAATGTGAAAACTGTGTTTCTTGGAACAGGCTGTGTGTGCACAGCGGGCTCGACTTTATGAACGTGACTCAACGGACTGACGACAGAATTCTTTACTTTGTTTGCATCGGACACAACCGGAACTATACGAACACAGCGTACTGAAATCTGACAGGGATAAACACTACCCGCCAACCCCCAGGCTTCGTGCAGAAAAACAGAACGTCCATTTGACCTTACAATGAGCTCGCAGATCACGGCAGTTTTAACGCATACGCCGTCTGCATCCACCGGGAATTTATAGTCCGTTCTTAGGCGCGTTCGCAATATTGCGAAAAGCGACTATTACACAGCTTCGTCATGTCCGTCGCTGTCTGCCCCACTGTCTGTCCGCATGGAGAAACTCGGCTCCCGCTGGACGCATTTCCATGAAATGTGATATTTGTGGTTTTCTTCGAATATCTAACGAGAAAATTCAAGTCTGATTAACATCTGCCATACAACAGGTACTTCACGTGAACACGTGTCTCCCTTCACAGTATTTCGCTGAATTCTTAGAAAGACACGTTTCAACAAAAAGTTGCAACGGTAAACGTACGGTTCACTCTACAACAGGCCATAAAGGCCCATAGAGGGAGCAGAAATATTGCTCTACTCTTTCTTTAACCTCTGCGCTATATGGGGGTGCGTGGTCAACAGCACGCCCGGCCGCCTTTACCCCGGGGAAAGCGGTCTGGTACCCACTGTACAGGGGACTGGGTCGCCCCAGGCCGGTCTACTAGATGGATGCGGGAGATCTCTCCCCCAACGGGATTCGATCCCCCGACTGCCCAGCCCGTAGTGAGTCACTATACCGACTGAGCTATCCCGGCCGACGACTAAAATTGTGTGGAAAATCAAAACAGATTTTATAGTCAATCCCCCCCTCCCCCCGCAAACGTGCCGCTTATGAGATAACGTGGCGAAATACGGCACAGCCGGACAGTCCACAGATGACAACATAATACGGCGCATGCGCTTTGCATGCTGGGTAACTAAGACACGAATACACACACACACACAATATATACTGCTTACTACTTTTCCACAGCAACAATGGTTACGCGAACGCGCCCCAACGTTACGTTATACATACTGCACACTGCCGGCCTTGTTTCACTTCAACTCACGGCAACTCACTCCACAGAAGAATCTAGAGCGCTCCACTCCTGGTGGATGCCGGCCTACTATGCGACGAAGCCTCTCAGCACAGGGAGACGACCAAATGGGCAATTTACCCTCAGGTCAGAACTGCCTACCGACAGACGGTGTGCAACGCAGCAGCAGGGGTCCCCAAATTTACCGAAAATCTATAAGCCACCTCAAAATTCTAGGCACCAGAAGGGTCACATGAAGCAGGTTGCACACTGAGGGCCCACAAATATTAGGCACCACCGTACAAAATTCATTCACCTGGCCGGTCTGGCGCCCGGAACTTGTGCAACCCCGCCGTACGCAAACAGTATTGGGTGTTACTGTTTGTGCGCAAAAACTGGCATGATTCATTGTCCCACGGACCGAACATCACACACTACGACCTGTGACGTAACAGTTCGGATGCAATACTGACATGGCGTTCCTACACTCGGTAATGCAGTTGGGACACCCCGATCGGCGCCTGGATGATACGGGGTGTTGACGTTCTTCTATATTCATGGTTACGTCCAATGTACATTCAGCAATACACAACACCACAGGAGGAACATCCTTGACCTTTTAATGCCTAGCGGTAACTTTACGTACCACCAGGTTTCCCATTCTCAAATTCTGCGTTCTGCCCACATTGCGTTTATGTGTTTTGTACGGATCTCAGAACAAACAGCAACTTTTTGCCTTATAAAACATTAAGAGATTGGTTTTTATAACAGCAGTGGAGAGTGTTTACAGCGCGGTACGCGCTGAGTCCTAATATAAAACCGATAAGCTTCGTCTTTAAAGGGTTAAACGCTATTCTTCCTGCATGTTTCGGCTAGCACAGGCCATTGCTACAAAGAACATGTGAAATACAAGTCGGCAAAAACAGTAAAGTCGTCCCTGTCTACGTCATGAAGGCACAGATGGGGCGCAGAGGTATCGCTCCACTTAATCTTAACCTTGATGAGATGAAGTAGTGAACTTTACGCCCCGGCCGCTCTACCCCTGGAAAAGAACCCCGGTGCCCGATGATTAGGAAGCTGGATGGCCCCCAGAGGCGGTCTGGACGTTTCGGAGACGACAAAACTCTCCTACCCTACCGGCATCGAACCCCGGACAGTCCAGTCCGTAGTGTCGTCAGTATACTGACTCCGCCCTCTCGGCTTCAAAATACAAAGATAATTTACTTAAATTTTACATTAAGAGCCACTTCCTTAGGTCAGCTGACGGCAGTTCTTATGGCACAACGTAAACTCCCACCTCGCACAGTGCAGCATGCAGGAATAAACACACTGCATGCTGTACAGATCCTACTTCGTACTGCTGTTGGTCTGTACTGCCAAACCACACAGAAGTACACGGGAATGCTGCATCAGTTTACGCGAAAAACAGACACTTATAGACAGACAGACATACGTGCACAGACAAACTAACCACCACCCCTCATGCATGCGTCCACTTCACTACACACGCTGCAAACACCCATCAACAGATTCCTCACCCCATGCTTCCCGTTTTCGCAGCGTGCAGCTGACCACTCACCTCCCTGCAATGTCGAGATCAAGAATGCGTGGAGCAATACCCCTACTACCCCACATACACGTTACCAGTGAGGTACTCGACCACAGGGACAACTTTGTTACCTTACTGGGCCCCACTTACTGTAAGTAAATATACAGATATGAATACAATTCAGTATCCCTCTTAACTCAGCATCATATCGAATGTGCATCTTTTGCAGCAATGCCAAGCGGTACTCATGCGGCATGTGCTGGAATGCCTCGGCGACAGAGTGCGGCGTGCATGCGACGGCAGTCAGCTAATGTCAGGTTGGGTCGTTGGAGGTCATTCCACCGCGCCTCGAGAGGCCGACGGCAACTATGGCGTCCAAAGCGAAACAAGTGATCAGATTAGTTCGGGCATTTTTCCGAAACGGTGACTAAGGCAGATTTCGGAGCATCTAGACAAAACTGCCATTTAGTCCTCGTGAGGTGCAGCACCGTGCAGTCTGGTACAAAGTAACATTTCGAACTATCTTCCTGCTTACGGCACCCGGAAACTTCCGCCAAAACGATAAATTTCTACCAGACCTGAGGGTGCAACATCACAGACGACAATGCACTTCAACTTACAGAACATTTTACACATGTCCCCTACCCTTTCAACACGCATGCATGTGAAATGCGGATGATCTCCAGGAGGTCTCTAATAGCTGACAGAATGCCTTAAAATGATGCAAGCTGCAAGTATGAACTTGACCTAAACCTCCACATGGTTGCACTGGATCATTATTTTATCTGACCAATAACGTCTGTCGCTTCCTGCCGTTATTCCAACACGCGTGTGGGCAGGCCCCTCAGAATGTACGGTTTATACAATACGTGAGCCAACAGTAAGTCACAAACAATACTGGTCAGACAAAATAACCATCCTGCATACTGTCTGCATGCAGCTTCGAAACAGAAGGGATTATGCACGGAAATGAAACCCGTACAAACTGTACGGTCGAATGACCCCTCACATTCAGGGTGAAACAAGAGTGGCTGCCTGGGCCCCGGACCGGTCTCGGCCCCAACTGACCACCAAACCATTCGGCTCCATTCCGCTAAACATAGTTCCTAACAGTGACGTCACCAATCTTGGACGCCGAAGACAAACTACGTAATTAACCCTTTTGAAGACAAAAATTAGCATGGCCTGTACATACACAGTTAAGCTGTATCTTCAGAGAAACAGGGCGGAGGGAACTGGACTGGATTAATCTGGCTCAGGATATGGGCTGCTGATGAGGTCGTGTGAGAACAGTGATGAACCATCGCGTTCTATAAAATTCGGGGAATTTATTGACTAAGCCTCCCATGAAGGACTCTGCTCCATGGAGTACGATAACGACGCACTTACGCAACCGTGCAACACACGCACTGGTGCAGGTGTACCACAGCGCAGCACTGTTAGGGAAACGTCCACAACCTTCATCCTTACTCCGGGTCAGAATGTAAACGTTGCAAAATATCCGTAACGCACAGAGAAACGCGGTGTTTAATGGCGTACACCATATCGCTAGTGGCAACGCCCCCCCCAACAAGCATTGCCAGCAACTGCGATATCCGAGTTGACTGACACGCCAGTAATCGGAACTACAGGACGCCCCCAGAAACTGTTCTCAACGGTTGTAGAATTCAACTCCAAGTAAAGACACGTGTATGTCCGGACAGCACAGCGAGAGAGAGTCACAAAAATAAGAGGTAAAGGTAAAGGTCAAACTGTCCCTGTGCTACGTCTTAACTCGGCACTAAATTATGGTGAATGGTCAACTTCACGCCGTGGCCGCTTTATCCCGAGAAAAGAGTCCCCCGTACCACTGAGTGACAGGCTGGGTGGCCCCCACGAGCCGGTCTGGACGGTTTTGAAAATAAATCTCTTACTCCTGCCAGGATTCAAACCCCGGGCCGTCTAGCCCGCAGCCCTGTCACTACACAGACTACGCAACTCCAGCCCGTAACACAAGCAATAAGTCCTTCGCAAATGCGGCACAGATAAACTTTGTGGCAAGTAGAGTACGAAGTCAAAATTGCATAACCCAAGAAATTACGAGTGGATTAACCATTTAAAGACGATACGTGTGTGTGTTTATATACGGACTCAGTCCGTACCGCGCAGTAAACACTCTTATTCTTGGTTATAAAAACCAGTCTTTCAATGCTGTATAAGGCAAAAATCGCTGTTTGTTCTGACATCCGTACAAAACACATACACGCAATGTGAGCGGCATGTCGGATTTTTTAGTTTTAAAGCTGGTAGTCAGTAAAGTTACCGCTACGCTTTAAAAGGTTAAATTCGCGAATGCTTATCCCTCGCTTCACCTGGCTTCATCCTCTGTCTTCTATCGACGTATTAATTCCTCTGCTCGTTCAATCAGCATCCTGCACCCTCCACTACATCCAATCCACACTTGCCACTTCGACAACCGTCTTCGGGGACCCTCACCTATCCTAGCTCCTCACATCCCAAGTTCCAGATCGTATGTCTACTGTCCGTAGCATGCGTCTCTCCAAAAGCTGACTCCACGTCCGTACCTGCGTGAACAGATCCGAAACAAGCCACACTTTACGACGAGGAGCTACCAGCACCTCGCCCAACCCCCAAGCTGGAGGAGGACCCCTTTTCGGCTCTCTCCGACTGCTTATTCAAAGTTTTACGGCTACCCTCCACACAGGGAGGCCGTGTTCTCCCTCCGCAACCTCAGGACGCGCCATGTCGTGGTGAGGGTCCCACTTATCACTGTGCGGGTTAAAACACCTGCATTGAAATACACCGACCGGCCGCGCGGGGACTGCAAAAGGAGTGCTGCGAAGAATGTCTAAGGCTACAACAACAAACAGACTCAGAACATCACACACTGAGAAGCCTCGTGGTATACAGACCTGCACTTAACTACCATTGCGTGGGGGGGGGGGGGGGGGGACAATGGGGACGCATTTAGGCGCAAACGGGACGATAACATTAACACGGATCTTAAAGAAGTAGTGCGGTCTGGAGTCAATCTTACGGTTACACAAATGGAAAATTTGGGACAGTGCAGTCAGTATAGCAAGCAGGTACGGCCTGGACAGTCCGGGGTTGAAATCTGCAAAACTGTGCAGACCGACTGTGGGGCCCACCCCGCCCCCTACTTAATGAATACCGGGGTTCTCTACCGGTGGTGAAGTGACCAGGGTGTGTGTGGAGCTACACCTCTACTCCCCCTGTATGCCTTCATGGTATGAACAGGGGTAACTGTCTTCTATGGCCAGGAGAACTCCTCTCAGCTTCTCAAAAGGGACTCAGTTCCATGAACTAACTAACTAACTAACTAACTAACTAACTAACTAACTAACTAACTACATGGAGCAGAGGCCGTCTTGAGAAGCTAACAGTTTCCCAGATAGTCAAGAAATTCCCCGCAATTTATGGAACCCGGAGGTTCATTGCTGCATTCACAAAAGCCCGCCACCTGTCCCTATCCTGAGCCAGCTCAATCCAGTTCATGCCCCATCCCACTTCTTGAAGATCCATTTTAATATTATCCTCCCATCTATACCCGGGTCTCCCAAGTGGTCGCCCTCCCTCCAGTCTCCCCACCAAAATCCTGCATGCACCTCTCTTTTCAGCCATACGTGCTACACGCCCCGCCCATATTATTATTCTTTATTTGATCACCCTAATAATATTTGGTGATGAGTACAGGTCATTAAGTTCCTCGGTATGTAGTCTTCTCCACTCCCCTGTCGCCTCGTCCCTCTTAGGCCCAAATATCCTCCTCAGCACCCTATTCTCGAACACCCTCACTCTTTATTCCTTCCTCAGTGTGAGAGACCAAGTTTCACACCCATACAAAAACAACAGGTAAAACTACAGTTCTGTACACCCTAATCTTTGTGTTTTTGGAAGGCAACCCGGAAGACAGTTCTATGAATATCATATCTAAAGACCTGAGGGATTAACATACGTAACTGTATACATTTTTATGGGTATAAAAATTGGTCGTCAATCGGGGGGCGGGGGGGGGAAGCCAACAATAGCCTCGACTCCAAGCAAGCACGAAGACAACCAGCAGTACTGGAGGCACGCACGCGCTGTACGTAACCGTGAGTCACGCAGGCAGGACAAGACAGCATCACAATACAAACATCGCTAATACACGCTTAACAAACGTATGTCATATTTCAAGCATTCTGAGGGACAGCAAGCAGTTAAAAGTTACATTTGCGACGTCAACTGCTGACTAAATTCTGATACTGTCCTGACTTGCCATCCTCCAACTAAGACGTCTGAACAGCCAACTATAAACTGCGCCCGTTATTTCACATGAAAGTGAAAGCTGGTCCCTCGATGTATGGGAAGCTCACTCACTCACTCACTCACTCGGGATGTCCGATTACAGGGTGCTGATCACATCTGGAACTAAGACGGGTGAAGTTACTGGTAAAGTACAGGTAAAGTTCACCCATGAAGGCCGAGACGGGGAGCTCTATTCCTTCTTTAACCTCGGCCCTAGGTGGGGGTGAGCGGTCAACGTCACGCCCCGGCCACTTTACAACCGACAATGACCTGTTGCCCATTGTACAGGGGGGTGGGTGGGCCCCAGGGCCGGTCTGGACTGGTGCTGAAAATCTCGCCCCCACCGGGATTCGAAGGGAGCCTGGAGAATGAAGTGCAATGAGGCGCTGCCTGACATGTACGGTCACCACGTACCGCCGCGGTGGGGTGTCTAACCGCAGAGGGTGAAATGGACAGAGTGCAGCATGCACACTTCGCACACAACACTTACTCGTCCTCTGGGACAGCTTAGGGGGAAAACTTCGGTTCTCTGGGCGGATAATATTAAAAACTGAACTTACATAAACAAGGTCGATGATGCGGAATGGATCTACCTGGCTCAGAATAAGATTTGACCGTAAACACACGTTAAGACAATCATGAATCCCCCGGATTAAAACTTCTGACAGTCTGTTTTTTTTTGCACTTCATCAATTATCTAATTTTTTAACGAAGCACGACGTTTCGGAGGCCGAATCTGCTTCCATCTTCAGGCAAGGAATGCACCTCATCTGGTGGACTCTTGGGATACAGCTATTCTCAGTCACTGGGCTCTGTCCAAGGGGTCCACCAGATTATGTGCTTTCCTTGCCTGCAGACGGAAGCAGATCCGGCTTCCGAAACGTAGTGCTTCGTTAAAAAGTAGACGACTGTCAAAGTACCAAAAAAAAAAGATAATTATGTCCTGAGTCACACACCGCCGTCAGAGCCACACAGAGGGAATTTCGTACTGCGCTTGTTCAAGGCCTCTGCTCCACAGCCTTCTAACTTAATGTTGCCTGACGTGTGTACACGTGTCGCTGACCGGAACTTCTTTATGGATGTTTCATGCACTTCAAACTCGAACGCCCAGACTAACTACTGACAGTCCTGAACGTGGAAAAAAAAGCGAAGCAGCCAAATTACTGCGCGTCTTGCAAACAGCCCAGCGTTGTAGCGTGTTATTACGGAAACTACCCGCGGCGGACCGCAGTGGAGGCACAGAGGTCACTTAACCCTTCAACAGGCGACCAACCAAAAAGCTACAGCAGAAATAAAAGGTGAAGCTGTCCCTGCACATGCTACCCCAGCACTAGAGAGTGGCGAGTGGTCACGTTAGCGCCCCGAACTGCTCGTGTGGACGGCCGGATGAGTGCGTGAGGTTAATACAAAAAATCAGTCGACAAGAAGCGGCAACCTCGAGTGCGTGAGGTTAATACAAAAACGAGTCGAAAAGAAGCGGCAACCGAGAGTGCGTGTGGTTAATAGGAAAAACGAGTCGACCGGAAGCGGCAACCGAGAGTGCGTGAAGTTAATACAAAAAACGAGTCGACAAGAAGCGGCAACCGAGAGTGCGTGAGGTTAATACAAAAAATGAGTCGACCCTATATACAACAGAAAAGGCTGCATACCTCAGACTGTGCGCTCATGAATCTTAAAACTTAACGTTACCTGATTTTTCAAACCCCTGCCTCCGAAACGAGATTCTGTATAAGGTAGTTCCCTACTGGAATCAGAGGCAAAACGACATTGTCTGTGTTTCCAATAAACTATTTCCGGTTGAGGAGAGGGCTGCACGAATCCCGAGCGTCTAGTCTCCCGGGGGACTAAACTTTGTGCGACGGCGCCTAATACTTTCAGCATAATTACAGATGATTTGTGCCTTACATACAAAAATGGACATTAGTTCACATGCACCGAGCAGAAACCGACAGCTAACAGTGGGGCTGCCAGGTCACCCCGTAATTGTGGGCCCACCATTGTGACGTCTAGAATCTGGAGACGGCTACCAGACTTTTTACAAACTCTCTTAACCCCGGGCTGAGAAAATGAAAACGCGCTGTCTGTGAGAGTTCGTGCCGAGTTAAGCTAAGCTGAACACAGGCCATGTTAAGCTCCGTCAGGGCACGCTAACCGTGCGTGGCAGTAACAGAAACCAAGCTGGTCGTTTCGTTCGTCAAAGACGTTTTAAACCCGAGAAACCCACACCACCTACCAAAAGTCACTTGCAAGAAACACAAGGACCGCCACTTGACTGGTTCCGCTACAAAGGCATGGGCAGACGCAACACGGATTCCATTCTTCTGTGATGTGACGGCGCGACGCTCATTTCTTCACTGACCTTGAACTCTTGAAGGCAACACGTTCGTTCGAAACGTCAGGAACCACATACCCGCCGACACATTACAGAAGACCGCTGTGACAACCTCAAAACACGCAGAAGCGACATGTTTTCACGTGATGGCGGGTCCTGTCCTTCGTAATAAAATAGCAAACATGTTCTCACAACAAGGATGTTCCAGGTAGCTGGGACAAAATTCTCGCCTTCCTCACATCACTGTCATTCCCGCGGCATTACGCCAACTAGTTCTTTACTGACACCGTCACACCACAACACACAAACAAAAACAGCCTACTGAATATGCAACACTGGCAGACAGGAAGTCTACGGCCAATGTTGTACGTACGGTATCCAAGCACACGACAATGGGAGGAGCTGATACACAACTGCGACATGAGAGCACGGGGTCAGCTACAAGCTCACACTGCCTTAACATCCACGGAAACGGTCCCCTTTACCTACTGGACAGAACGCTGCAAGCGCACTGGAACCACTCTCACTTTACTGTGGGCGTTACACCCTAGGGCAGAGGAGGTCCACGAATACTTAAAAAGTCTAGGAGCCACCTCCAAATTCTACGCACCAAAGGGTGACACGAAGCACATTCCGTACTGAGTACCCAAATTCCGCAGCGACCTGTGAGGCCCACTGTTATCTGTCTCTTTCTGCTCGGTGCATGTGAACTGACACATATTTTTGTATAGAGGGCAAAAACGGCAGTAATTATGACGAAAATATTAGGCGTGACCGTACAAAATTTTTCGCTCGGCATTCGTGCACCCCTGCCCCAGAGGTTCTTAATATCACGGACTTCATTTACCGAGGGGAGAGGGGGGGGCGGACACAATTAGAACTCGAAAGGGCCGCCATGGCAAAGGAATACAGTAGCAAGTTCCGCACACATTTTTTATTTTCCTCAGAAATACAATTTATTAACTTAAAAGCAATTTCAACCCACCACCAAATGCTCACATCGACAATTCACATAATCTAAATTCACCTGACCCAATCGCACAACACTATTTATTCCCACACGCCTTCTGAAATATCAGTAAAGACTCAAGGCACAGTGCAGAAAAATGTAATTGTAATTGTGACACTAAAGTACACAACAATCAGATCGCCTGAGATTAAATACCGTAAACAGTCTGCATATCTCACACAAAGGTTTTAACAGATAACAAATTTACGAGATAACAGAAGCACTTTGGTCATCCATCGTTTTATATGTAACCTCCAACAAGGCTGAACTACAGTACTCAACGTCACGGGTCCACAACTTTTCCAAAAATCTACGAGCTCTTTCAAATTCTACGCCCGACACGGCGACATCAAGCAGGCTCCAAATGTGGACACACAATTTTGGACACACCTGTAAACCTCACCGCCAACTGACGCTTTCTGCTCGGTGCATATAAACTGGCGCACATTTTTGCATGTAGCAGAAAAACTGCATGAATTATGCTGCAAACAGTAAGTGCCACTGTACGAAATTTAGTCGCCAAAGATTTGTATAACCCTGGTGAAATTCACGCGCAACAGTGACAAACTTGTTACTTAAGGTTATGGCTTTCGGGAATGTGACACTGTGTTGTTTGGTAGATACCAATTCTATGGAGAAACCTGAGGCCACCATCTTCAGGGCAGAAAAAGTCTGGGTGAAAGTTCCTCTGAAACGTTGTTCTGTATAGCACCCCCCCCCCCCCCAAAAAAACAAAGATGTCATATCTCAGAAGACCTCAATAGTCATATTCCATAATGCAAGAACTTCAAAGCTAACAAACTGTTCTTCTGTGGCTTCAAAATACGTAAGCCTGCTATAGTAACACTTCTCTCAATAGCCGAGCCCACATACAGCCACCAGGAAGCGATAAATTACAGCTGTCATTTAAAATAATGCCCCTATACAAAACACATGGATCAAACAGGCAATGATACCGATACCTGCTTAATTCGAAGAACAGCTAACAGATCGTTGTTATCGCCGACGTTGTATCTGATCTGCTATAAACTGATATCAGCCAGCTCTGACATTCCTTCACATTCCATTTCCAGCACCTAACTTATTCAAATACGTTTTCTGCATGCTTCAACTCCACTAATAGCTGCCACTGGTCTCGACGGCTATTAGTATAGCAATCTGGTAACTGTGTCCATGAAATTTTGTACATATCACTCTGTGTTACAATTCCTAATGTTCTCCACACGCGCTTTAATTTAATGCCTATTTACACTGACGTTCATAAAACACGTGATCATACTTTTTAACATAAAACATCAAGACATAAATTTGTATAACACAAGGCATCACATACGCACTCCACCTGCATCTATTTACAATCCCACAGACTTATTACTAATACGAATGCAACTTATTTTTGCGAAGCACTTGTTACTTTGTGTGCTAAATTTGTCGGAAACACCCCCCAAAAATTTGCACTATCTCCACGTTTCTAATTTTAAACTTCCAAGCAAATTGGACAATCTGCTGGTGTTTCTGATCTGCACACACAAAACAATAAATCCACGCACCCAATGCCCACTTAGTTATGCCATGAAACTTACAGTTGACAATTTCCACACTAACACCATCCTACAACACATTAACAAAATACGCATTTTTTTTCAATCCCTATTGATGTTAACAATTTGATGAACCTAAATTTAATAACACCAGTGCCAGTCCCATCCTGACTGATGAAGGTGCCTTTCCCTCCAAACGCAAAGTAGCCACAGTTGCTTTTCCCTCCAAAAGCAAGGAACCATACACATGCAAACATGGTGCTGTCATAACCCCACTTTTTTCTGTAGAATGAAAAGCTAATAAAAATGCATTTTACCCCATGTGTTAAGAGTGGTTGGACACCTGAAATCCTAGTCCAGTCAAAATCTGCTGTCACAACTGTACTTATATTACATATTACAACGATCATTGTTTGTATCAGCATCAAACCACAAGTATAAATAAATCAGTTTCACGGTCCCGCTGCCTCGGAAACTGTAACCTTCATGCAACCATGTTGTTTTGCTTTGCGTTTCCCTCAACTGTCATAATACAAGTTACGTCTCTGTGTAAGATCTGTTACCGCACATCACTTCACGCTAGAGTATCAACTGTCACTACTACCTCACAAGTTTGTACGCGTGCAATGCTCTTACCGAGTTGTATGTTACTAACACGTACACCACTAACGTGTCCAACAAATGACATAACGTTCACCCTGACTTGTACAAGGATCAGTAAACTGTTTCGGGGCTTGAAAAGGGGAACACACGCACACGCACACACACAGCGATGGTACGCTCATAAACCTATGAGTAACGTCTATGTACATGTACACCTCGGTACCTCCAATTACTATCTTCAATGATCTACCTGATGGCCATGTAACCAGAAACATGTTGGATAAACAATACTGCATCTGTTTCACAAATACACGCACACATCAAACAGGATACAAGCTCAAGCCACCACTTGGCACGACGTCATCTTGGAATGCTACTACATTCGATTACGGGCCTGCACTTACCGTTACTATCCTGATGCTGTAACAGTGCTTGCTGCAGCTGAGTCGGTTGCTGGAAACCATACGCTGGCAACCAATGATTAGTCCCTACAATATCCAGGCTGTCTGACCACTCTGAACATGCAGGCTCCTCCATCACTGCACACAACTATGTGTACACACATATAACAAACACCAACACAACAACCAGCTGATCACACACTCACTCTACTACGCAATCATTACCGTCTCGTTCCGTCCACTTAATGGCCGCCAAGACATTCACACACAGTTTCAACCGACCGCCAGCTTTCCCACCAGACTAGCACGCTTCTAGCAGCGACATTGTAAACCTCGCCGGCAGAGAGGATGATACAGGAACCAATTAGAGCGCTCCATCATGCACACGTGACATCATGGCGTTCAATGGTATGACTCCCATTCTTTCAGCCGAAGTTTCCGGTTTATAGCAGCCGATGTTACCTGAGGTTCCCCTAGGGTTAACCAAGAGGCGCAGTATGGTGCAGTTTGGGTAAAGGTCACCCCATGACATGCCTGTGCAGGCACAGAGGGGAGGTATTTACAACCTCGGCACTAGAAGGGGACGGTGTGGTCAGCACCACGCCCCAGCGCTTTACCCCCGGGAAAAAGTCGGTACTCATTGCATTGGTGGCTGGGTGGGCCTCGGGGGCGGTCCAAACGGCACGCATAATTTCGCCTCCCACCGGTATTCGATCTCCCGACCGTCCAGCCCGTTCTGAGTCGCTATACTGACTACGCTATCCCGGTCGCGTGTAGTTTGGGAAGTGAAACGATCTCAGTTCATCTTTCGATCCATGTTGAAGCTGTGGGAGACAAAATAATTCCTCTCCAAGACGGGTCAGTTAACTTTAACCAAATGCAATTACGTAAGGCAGGCAGGTCAAATTCGTTACTGCTTCCGAGCCGCAGTGTGCTAATGTTTTTGAGGTTTGGCCACCAAACTTTAAAAATAAATGGTAAGATATTAATAAAAATACCGCGGTACCACAAATAAATAAAACAGTTTGTTATTAATTCCGTGACCCGGGACAGCGCAGTCGGTATAGCGACTACGCTACCGGATAGACGGTCCGCGGTTCGAACCCCGGAAAGAGCACGAGATTTCTCTCTTCTCCGAAATGTCCAGACCGGCTGTGAGGCCCACTCACAATGGGTACCTGGATTCCTTCCTGGCGTAAAGCGGCCGGGGCGTGAAGTTAACAGCTCACCTTCGAGTGCCGAGGTTAAGAATGAGTGGAGCTACACCTCTGTTTCTCCACATGTGTTCATGGCGAGGACAAAGACTTTATCTTGTTAATTCCAAATCCGATAAAACTAAAGAAGGTTATCCAGTCGGGCTGTCCTCTAAGAACTCGCCTCTTGTCATAAGATTTCTCACAAACTTCGCCGTGTTGTATGTGCGCTTATCCGATTAACGCACTCTTTAACACAGTGGGAAGTTTCACATAAAGCTGACTATTAAGATACTCCACTCAGGGCCCACACGCGCGCCAAATAACGACGGGAATTGACAAACGATATTTGTCCGTTAAAATAACGACCCTGTGCACATAATAGGGCGGAGCACTGTGTGCTATATATCTCTTCCTAGCTGACATCAATCATGACAGGTGTTTATTTTCGCAGTCAGTGCATTTCCGTTTATCAGTTATAGAAGATCACTTGCTATGAAGCCTACTCTGGGAACGGCTTTAGACACTGGAAGTGACTTCTACACCCCTTTTCAGCCCTCATTACGGTCCTGTTAATGACCGATATAGGAGTAACACCAGTAGTTCAAAATATGATTGTATGTAACGTGAATTGTACAGATCATCTTATGTACTAGTGGCATTGGTCTGATTCAGATTTAAAGACATCAGACATGGTGCATTGTAATAAATGTATCAGTTTCATAACACAAACCAGTTACAAAATCTTTTAAACACAATAATGTACCTTCGGGCCCCGTAAAAAGCGAAACAGTTCGAAAGCAACGGCGACTGTTCTCCACCACATCGTGTAACATGTACTTTTAACAGGTGACGGCAGTAGTTGCAGATGGACATGTGGCGCCCCGGTAACAGGCATTCCTGATTACATTGCCCACGCAATAAAAATGATACACGCTTTGCAGGAATTTCACAAGGAACACAAGACATTCAGACCGCTGGTCTCGCCCCCTGACTAGCCTATACACCCGCAAAGGCCCCGATTCGATCCCAGGCCAATATATGTTGAATTTGTGGTGGGCAAAATGGCACTGGGACGCGCTTTTCACCGAGTACGTTGGCTTTCCCCTGTCAGCATCATTCCACCAGTACTCCATATTTCGCTCACCCAGGTCCTTCTATCGAAGATTTTTCGGCATTCGAAATTGTGACACAAATGAGAATGACTAACTAACTAACTAACTAACTAACTCCATGGAGCAGAGGCCTTCTTTAGGAGCTAAGAGTTTCTCAGCTAGTCAAGAAATTCCCCGCATTTTATGGAACCCGGAGGTTCATTACTGCATTCACAAAAGCCCGCCACCTGCCCCTATCCTGAGCCAGCTCAATCCAGTCCATGCCCACCCATTCCACTGCTTGAAGATCCATTTTAATATTATCCTCCCATCAATGCCTGGGTCTCCCAAGTGGTCGCCTTCCCTCGGGTCTCTCCACCAAAATCCTGTATGCACTTTTCTTTTCCCCCATGCGTGCTACATGCCAGGCCCATCTCATTCTCCTCTATTTGATTACCCGAATAATATTTAGTGATGAGTGCAGGTCACTAACTTCCTCATTATGTAGTCTTCTCCACTCCCCTGTCACCTCGTCCCTCTTAGGCCCAAATATCCTCCTCGGCACCCTATTCTCGAACACCCCCAGTCTTTGTTCCTCCCTCAGTGTGAGAGACCAAGTTTCACACCCATTCAAAACAAGAGGTAAAATTATAGTTCTGTATACCCTAATCTTTGTGTTTTTGGACAGCAACCTGGAAGACAAAAGATTCTGCACCAAATGATAGCAAGCATTCCCCGACTTCAATCTGCTCTTAATTTCTTCATGAATGGAGTTTCGATTCCTTAGGGTTGCTCCCAAATATTTGAATTCTTCCACCCTTTCAAAGGATTTACTATCTATCTTTATGCTGTGATTGTGTCCTGCATTCTGATTTCGAGACACGACCATGTAGTTAGTTTTCTCAGCATTTACTTCTAGACCAAACTCCTTACTAGCAGTCACTAAATCTTCTGTGTTTTTCTTTATACTATGTATGCTTCCGCCCAATATATTAAAATCATCAGCATAAACCAGAAGCTGATGTGTACCATTCAATTTCAAGCCCTCCTGGTTTGCCTGAACCCTCCTAATGGCATATTCTAAAGCAAAGTTGAAAAGCAATGGCGACAGAGCACCTCCTTGTTTCAAGCCATTCTTAATAGGAAACGTATCAGACAGATGTTTGCCTACCCGAACTCTGCTATACGTTTCACTTAGACACATTTATATTAACCTTACTAGTTTCACGGGGACACCAAACTCAATGAGAATATTATACAAGACCTCCCCCTAACTGAATCATAGGCTTTCTTTAAGTCTATAAATAGCTGATGCACTGCCTCATTGTATTCCCATTTATTCTCAAGTATTTGACGAATGCTGAATATATGATCAGTGGTTGACCTGTTATGTCGAAATCCACACTGATGATCCCCAATAATTTCCTCTGCATATGGAGTTAACCTTGACAAAAGAATGTTGCATAGAATTTTGTACGTAGTCGACAAAAGCGATATGCCTCGATAGTTACTACAATCTATTTTATCACCCTTCTTATAAATAGGCACAGTTACTGACTCCTTCCATTCGTCAGGCAATTCCTCCTTATTCCAAATAGAAGTAATAAGTTTATGGATCTCAGACCAAATTATCCTATCCCCTGCTTTAATCAGTTCTGCTAGAATCTGATCAATACCTGGTGATTTGTGTCTTTTTAGCTTTTCAATAGCCATCTCAACCTCAAAGGCACTGGGCTCAGGCACTAGCGGCTCTGCTGTGTGTACTTCAGTCTGCCTAACATCATTGACCCCATGTATATCCAACAGCTGGGAGAAATGATTCCTCCACCTAGCCAAAATACTGTGGCAGTCTGCAACCAGGTCACCCTTCTCATCCTTTACTACATTAGTTCTGGGCTGGTACCCCCTCTTAAAGTCATTGATACCCCTATACAAGTCTCTGATATTCTTGTTCTTACTGTTTGTTTCAAGTTCATTAATTTTAGCTATCAGATATTCCTTCATTTTGTTCCTGAAATGTCTACTATCTTCATGTCTTACATTGTGCAGATTATCTCCATTACTTTGGTTTGGATTCTGTAACCAGTGAATTTTAGCCTGCTTCCTTGTGCACATTCTGCATCAAACCACGGTTTATGCTGCTCCTGTTCATGCAGACCTAGACTCTCCTGAGCTGAGATTTTGATATTCTCTTTAATGTTTTCCCAAGCCTTATTTATGTCTTCACTAACATTTAAGTTTTCCAAAGCTGCAAACCTGTTTGAGATCTTAAGCTGATACCATTTCCTAACCTCTAGTTCACTTAGTTTCTTGAGATTAAATCTCTCTGCATCAAGCTTCTGTGCTTCTTCTTTACTTACTGTCAGTCTTTCCCTAACTCTCGCCACCACCAGATAGTGATCAGTATCACAGTCAGCTCCCCTGAAAGACCGCACATCGAGTATACTCGAATGCCATCTCCTATCTATCAATATGTGATCGATCTGATTGTGAGTCTTCCCATCAGGAGAGGTCCAGGTGTATTTATGAATGTTTCGGTGCAGGCATGTAGTGCTCTTAACAACTAGATTCTGTGATGTGGCAAAGTTTACTACTCTAACACCATTATCATTACTATCCTCATGTAAACTCTCATCCCCAATGGTCGGTTTTAAAGCATCCTCTCTCCCCACTTTTGCATTAAAATCTCCTAACAGAATTTTCATATGGTACTTAGGAAAATGATAAAAAACCCCTTCTAATTCCTCATAGAAACTGTCCTTTGAATCATCACCTTTCTCTTCCGTTGGTGCATGTGCATTCAGAACAATGATATTACACCAGCAGCCTCTCAGCACTATGTATGACATCCTATCACTAACAAACTCCACTATCTTGATTGCTGATACTATTCCCTGGTGTACAAAAAAACCTGTTCCCAATTGATGATTTTCCTGCCCCTTGCCATAGAAAAAAATATACTCCCTGGCTCTTACAGTCCCTTCTTTGTTCCACCTAACCTCCTGTACACCCACCAAATCTAATTTATACTTAGCTAATTCCCTGGCCCCTGTCATTAAGTGACCCTGACCTATACATGCTTCTCATATTCCACGTTCCAAAACTCATGTCCCTTTTCCATTGCTGGGGTTGTACCAAAGAACTGGTCCAGGTCCAAGGCTTCTTTGTCTGTTTTGTAACATAATAATTTTTTACGGTGAGGAGTTGTTAGCACCTCGCCCAACCCCCAAGCTGGAAGGCCACCCCTTGTCGGCTATCCGTAACTGCTTATTCAATGTATTTGCAGCTACCGTCCATAACTGGAGGCCATTCCTCCATCCGCAACCTGAGGACGCGCCATGCCATGGTGACAGGGACCCACATAACATGGCAAATGAGAATGAACACATCTGAAATGTCACATTACTTATGTATTACAGGCCTTGCGATTAAATTCAAAATTGTTGACAATATCAGCAGCTGGTAGTTAGTTATTTGTTTGCACAGATTTAAAGGTCAAGAAATGCAAATGGCTGTTACAATTAAAGGTTTAAATGAATAATCACACAACTGGGCAAGTTACCTGGAAATAATTCCAGTGACACAGAGTTTAATGGGGCTGGAGAGATGTGTATAGAAACGAATGGGAAAAATGGAATTATACAAAGGAGAATTGCCGAAACAAAGTACGGTGGATGTCGAGGGACACACAAGTGAAACTAAGTTGGTTAAGAGCAACCAATTACGTACGGTTCAGAACAAAAGCCCAAGTAAGAAATGTTGTAACCCTTTTACGTCACACATTCATGCAGTGTGCAAAACATCAGTTCGTCCTCTGCTCTAAGCAAACTCTATCTCAGTTATAAAAATTCCCAGACATGCGTACCTATACACCTGTCTACATGACATACACCCAACAAAACTCTGAATCATACTAAAATTTAAATAAAGCAAACACATCAAAGTATAATATTTATTTATATCATTAAAATGGTTTTGAGCAATATAATGATCGCTCTAAACATACCGTACGAGTAATCACACAATTGTTACAAACTTGTATGAGTTACTGTTTTAGTAAATTTTACTTTACAGCTTCTACCTATGCCACAGTGTACACTGCACAAATGTCACACCAAAGAACTGTCAAAAGTTCTGGTTCAAAAGCCTTTTTCATTTTCCTCTAGAGATTACTCAAAATGTACAAGTTGGCACTTCCAGTTACCTTGCCCCAAGGCACAGAATTGTTTACAAGCTGTTACATAATCATCCATGTAATACGTCGCGGAAGGAACAGCTATTCAGAGAGAGACAGAAGGAAAATACAAAACCCATTCACTCAATTATGGCACTGGAACAAAATAATGAACTACTGGTAAGAAATGAACAATGAATATGCTAACGCTTTTTGGACTTTGTGTCCGTCAGTGATATGAAACCTACAACTAAACAGAAACATCAGTGGAAAATGATGACACAGTAGTATCAAATGTACATTTCATTAAAGCATGTGCACAGCAGGCCCATAGCCAGGGGATAAGAGTGGGTGCAATTCGCCCACCAAGAATTTGCAAAATATCAAAGACAAAAATACTGATCAGAAGTGAGCTGTGTGAAGACAATATCACAAAGCCAATCCATGAAGAAAGGCACAGCTGTGACTGGCAGAGAGTGCAAGCAGTAAATGATAAGATACACAGCAGGTTCACACATAAAGAACGTACTATCATTCTTGTTACTTTTAGAGAACTAAAGTGAAAGTGTGGGCACACGGATTAAAGTGTTGTAGTGTACTGCACTGTTGGGAACTCTTCCATCTGCAATAGTCCAAAAGTTTCCACTGACATCTTCTGTGTATTGCGGTATGTGCCTGGCACCTCTGGCCATAGCTTGGAAGGCTGGCACCACATGGTATGTGCCTGGCACCTCTGGCCATAGGTTGGAAGGCTGGCACCACATGGTATGTGCCTGGCACCTCTGGCCATAGGTTGGAAGGCTGGCACCACATGGTATGTGCCTGGCACCTCTGGCCATAGCTTGGAAGGCTGGCACCGCATGGTATGTGCCTGGAACCTCTGGCCATAGCTTGGAAGGCTGGCACCACATGGTATCATCCATGAACCCTACTACTATAACATGTAAGCTTGCTCACTCTCAAAATTGCACGTATGAGCAAAATGTTCTGTGCAATGTTATAGAGTGCATTATGTGATTAAAGTGTTAATTTTGCGGTGCTAACAAAGGTGCTCTTTGAGCTTATGCATATGTATAACAGGGCATTTTATACACACACACACACAAATGTATGTATACATTAGGCCAATGCACGTGTAATGGAAGCTGCTGCAACCACTGCACTCACAGTCTGGCTATGGGCCTGGCACAGCATAAACATAAGATTATTTATTTATGATAACTACATGATTAAAATATGATTTCCACAGTTACACAGCAGCTAAGATCTATACCATCAAATTTCCAAACCAAATTGTAGCAGATCATGCCAATATTGTTCTACGCATAAAACAGATTGCAGATTCACTGTAACGTGGTGTTCTTTCAGGCCTATGATAGCATTACCCATGGATATTCCTATTATGAACATTACAAAGAATTTACAGTCATAACAAAATATGCACTTCTTCTCTACAAGTAAATGTAACATTTAATCTTCGTCCAGATGTCATCATATAATTTTCTCATTTGCAACCAGTTTCATTTACAACTGCAGGATAATCAGCACTGTAAATGCAGAAATTGGAAATGGAGCTCACGTTTTGGTAGACCACAAAGTGACCGAAGATGTCACATGTCTGTTTGTTATGGACAGCTTGCCAACTCCACAAATGCACTAAATTATTCATCTTTACAGAACTGTCCCCCTGAAATCAAACCCATATAATATGCTACCACGTAGGCTGGGAGCGTCAAAAACCTCATGTGAGGGGATCATGACACGTCAGCTATGCTGCTGCAAATTTTAGTGGAATCGTAAAGCAATATCATGGAGTAAAAATACACAGTCAACAGATGCATGGTACTAATAAAACTGTACAATCCAACAAACATACCATACTAACGAAAACAGCATACAGCTGAAACTGCAATGAACACAACACAATTACATTTATGATATGCAAAATTCAGAAACTTCCTACACTGTTAAAATATGAGGATAAACTAACATATTTCTCCTCTGTACTTCAACATCTCGAGCTGTTTATATACAACCCATAAATGTGCGTGTAACCAGAAAGTATTGCTTTGTAAATGTAAAAAATACTCAACAATAATTAAGAAAAATAAAATAAAACAAAGCCTGTAATGTAGGTTACATTTAACGAATTTAATAACTCACAAAGTACCACGAACTTTAAAACCAAAGTTTTTACACCTCTGATGCTTGTTGAACAGTTTGTGCAGCAAATGTCCTGCTTGCTTCTGTTATTATCTACAGTGAAATCCCACTTTAATAAATGTTTTGGAAGAATGGCTTTTCTGACATGACAATGAGGTTTTTCGTCAATGGCAGTCACGCAAAATTACATCAATAAACAGTCTGCTATCTTACTACGAGAATTACTGTGAATAATTGTTATTAAAAATTGTACACATAGGCAGTTCCAGAAATTGTTTCTATACAAATACAATGACATGAAACAATATCAAATTAAACTGCAAAACATTCAATGAGTTACAAAATACACATAGAAATAATCTCATTCAAAAAGTAAAGCAACTGTCATGCTACACGCAGCTTGATTTTGTGTGCATTCAGTTAAGTAGTGTCATTTGCCAAAGATTACGATTGTGTGGCATTTTGAGCTGACAGAACAATATACATATTGTTGATTGTCATTTTGATAAAAAGAAAAGAAAGGTAGGTACTGATTGCAGTTTGGATCAAAATTACACTAAATCAAAGTATGAGTTTTGGAAGGTAAAAAATATCTTATGTTATTCGCATGTGCATTCCCTAAGTCAAAATGCACTAAACTCAGGAAAATAAAACAGTGTCCATATTGGACTTCGAGTTGGACCAGGAAGAAATATTCACTCACTACAAGATTTTATTAAACACAGGAACACTAGATCAGGATTTCATTTTATGTTTACGTCATCAAGAGTACATGCCACATATAAAACCAGAAATTCAGGGGCCACACACATTGGGAGGTCCACATTTCTAAGAAGAAACTGCATTTCCATAGAACAGTTTGGTCAAACACAGAAAGATGTATTACTGTCTGTACAGCTGGGAGCTAGATTAATGCAACTCATCATTTGTTCCTGTTAAATATGAACAAACTTACTGACTACTCAGCCTATGAAGTATGAATACTGAACACTGGCACTTAGGTCATTTGTTCACATTGCACTCATTCATTTACTTAATTGGCTGACAATAAGCATGAAGTCAACAAACTGGCTCCTTAATCAGTGATATAAATGAATGTGTTTTCTGATCTGCAAGTATCTTAATGGAACAAACAACTTCAACAGGCTCCCTTACATACTCACTACAACAATGTTTCTTTTTTAGCCGTTTTGGTACTGCCACACCCCCTTAAAAAACTAATCACTTTTGTAGATCCCCCCCACAAAATCATCTCAACTGGTGCATTCTCTAGGCACAGTTTATGTAATTCATTCCAAAGAGAAACTTCTGTCATTCTCTATACCAAATTACATTCAACTTGACATCTTTCTTTCCTGGCACTTGAGACAATACTAACCTTTATGCTGCAAGACTTGTATTCAGTGCTGTTATACAAAGAATTCTGATTCTACACATCTAGACCGTTCAACTAGGCTAGACCTCAAAGCTGTGTGTTAACAACCCATCCACCCGATGCACTTTTAACATCACTGCAATCTACTTGGGAATTCTGGCATCGTGCAGGACTGGCCATTTTTCAGACACAACAAAGATAACAATGAGACAACCCTCCATCCTAAGTCTTCTGAAGATTGACTCATCTAGTGATTTTACCACGTCCATGACCAGACCTAAACCCTCGTTTCAGTCTTCAATGGCCTGACATGTCACTGCATAGTTCACCTCTTTGTGCCACTGGACTTTGCTCTCAACCATTAATGCAGAGTAAACCACAGTATATGTTGAGATGCCATCAGAATGGGCAACACAGAGAAGCAGCACATTTGTTATCACCAAAAGTGGTACAAATTTGAGAACGTGCTTCATATGCATAAGGTGATCACCTCCCACACTGCACGAAAGAGCTGTACATGTTAGGATACAAGAGTGCAGATGGACAGACCACTCGCTTGTGGAACGCTCAATTATGTGTGTCAGACAGTGCTGAGCAAGAACCATTTTGAACTGATTTTAATATGTTGATTCTTGACAGTGCAAAAGGCCATGCAACTGGACAAGATCAAAGCAGATTAAAAAGTTGTACAACTGACCAGATCACAATTCATCAATGCTGTAATCACCAGATGTATGTATCAATCACCTGTCTGAACCAGCATTTAAGAAGCCAGACACTAAATGTGTTGCCTGTGGAGATCACTAACTAAAGCAAGAAAAAATAACAAACAAACTAACTAGCCAACCAACCAAAGCAAACCAACCAACCAGCCAACCAACCAATCAACCATGTCTACATGGCAGACTCCTTATAACTACAGGACTTCATCAAGTGCACCCACGATGGGGATACCAACAGATCTCGTACTTAAAAGTTTTAAAAAGTGTGGAATTTCAGCTGTAAGGATGATGTAGGTTTGGGCTCTGATCACAATGTCAGTTGAGGGAGTGGCAACAGCAAACATGAAGCTTGGCTGTCAGCATGTTATACTACTGCAGCTTTATCAATGAACACTCATGCTGGTGCAGGTTTACAGCAAGACCAGCCACATTAATATATTTACTAGTTTTTGTTCTTCTCTGTCAACTTCATTCAAAAAAATTTGGTCTTCAAATTGATATGAGAAACTGGGACAGGCATCTACCTTATCAGAGGCACATAGCATTTTGATAAACACAGCTGTTACTTAACTGCTGTAACACACATCACTTTTAAATATATTATATGTACATTCTGCACTTAGCGAATGAATAGGCAGCTAATGTTTTGATGAATACTGAGAGGAGCCATTGTTCACCTATTCTCCACTTTCACTTTACTGGCTTTTTCTTGCCAACTGTGGTTTTCAGGAGCGTAACTCTGGAAATCTGAAAGGGGCTGCTGACAACAACTAATTTGGAAGACTATACAGATCAATAACTCACAATCAACTGACAACCAGAACAAAGTTTTAATACATAACGTAAAACCTGATCTTTGTGATAAATGTATGGATTTGCAAATAGTATTTTACCAACATGGTGACAACAAACTATACTATATCAAATGCAACACTCACTCTGAATTAGAAGACAGCAGTTTGTTGACACAATACACCATGACACCAGTCCTGTTATACAACAATGCTGTACATCTCTTGTTCAGTTAAGTTCAATACACTGCTCATCTTATATACAGCACTAATGATGGAAAAGACAGATCTTGAATCAAACTCTTATGCTGGTACTGAATTTCCTAATTACCAGCACACTGAAACAAATAACATATGGCAGTAGTTATCACTTACTGATATACGTGGGCTGTTCTGAAAGTAAGGTACAAAGAGGTGCAGCTCGTGGAAATGAAGTAAGTGGCATTATGGCACCAAAAGATGGTGAGAGGGTGGCAACGCCGGTTGTAACAACCAGAAGAATGTGCCACAGCTGTGGATTTGCGAGCACCAGCATAAGTATACCAACTGTAACAACCCAGTGCCTGCCAAGACAATGAATGTTTGAGCCTGTGATGCAATTGCAGTGGCTGCAAAACGACGACCCAAATTGACAGAAAGCTTGTCACTGTGTAGGGGAAAAATATGATGAGCAGAATGCAAGTTATCGTGTGGTGCAAAGCATTACAAACAGGCCAAGTTGGTCCAGCTGATGATACACACCCCGGAAGACCAAGAACACTGAAAATGGATGACAACATCTGTCTTATCCAAGAGGGCAGACATGAAAAATATATAAAATGGAGGCACAACTCAACATTTTGCCCGCAAGAGTAAATGAAACTGTTTGACATGCCTTATTACAGTAAGATGTCCACATTTTGGGTCTCAAAGCACTTGAGCGAACACCACAAACAGATGTGTCTGGGTTTACGCTTACAACATCTGATCTTGCATGAATCAATCAATGGGGCATTACTGGACGGAATAATCACGGACAATTAGGAAGCCTGGCAGCACCATGTCACACTGGAGACAAAGATGATTTGGAAACACACAGATTCCAACTAAAAGAGAAGTTCAAAGCAGTCACCTCTGGTGCAAAATTATAGCCATGGTTTTCTGTGATGCAGAAGGTGTGTTGTGGGTGGACTCCTTCCCCACAGGTGAGAAAATTTATGCTCAATGTTGCTCACTGCTGCAACATGCTGGGTACATTGAGAGAAGCTGTTCAAAGAAAGAGGCCTGAATGGTTCAACCATGATGTTGTCACCCTCTGTGACACTGCGACACCCCACACAGTCCGGATGACCAAACAGTGGTTTGAATGGTATGGATAGGCAGTGTTACAGCATCCACCACAAAGTCCAGACCTGGTACCTGCAGACTCCCATCTTTCTGGGTCTCCTAAAAAGTCTTCTGCTGAACAGCAATTCCAAGGATAAGACTGTTGTTCCAGGTTGATCCAACAGCATCTATGCATGTGACATGGACTTCTTTGCTAATGGATTTGATTCATTATTTTCCCACTGGTGCAAGTACCTCAATAAAGGTGGTGATTATGTTGAAAAGTTTGTAGTATTCATGCAGTGCCATAGTGGCAATTGGTACCTTACTTTTGGAACATTCCTTTTAGTACTGAAGTATCCAAGGTAAAAGGCATACCAACCTTTGCATAACTTCTTCCAACATGCTTGGAAAAACATGTTCAGTAGTACAAAAACACTAATCACCAACAAATGCACAAAGAGAGTTTTATCATCGATTGTAACACACTCCTACATGTTTCGACCCTGCTCAGTCATCTTCAGGGAGAACTTTTTGTTATCGTTACACTAACGTTGCACTTTATAGTTGAGTGAGAATGTGCAGTTGACTGTGTACTGCGTTGTTTTTGGCGGCGTGGTCCCGGCTTGCAAGCCGGGACCGCAGAGAGTTCACGCCTCCAGTACACAGTCAACAGCACATTCTCACTCAACTATAAAGTGCAACCTTAGTGTAACAATAACAAAAAGTTCTCCCTGAAGATGACCCAGCAGGGCTGAAACATGTAGGAGTGTGTTATGATCGATGATAAAACTCTCTTTGTGTATTTGTTGGTGATAAGTGTTTTTGTATAATATAGTGCACGGACATGGAACACATTAAAAATGTTCAGTAATATTAAACTTGCATAACTAAGGCTTCAAACATACAATCGTACAGATAAAATCAGTAGATGTGCTGACCAAATAACAGTAACACAATTCTGTTTAACAATTCTTCTAACAGAACCCTGTAAGAATTCACATGATGTATAAAGGCATTCCACTGACACAAAAGCGTGTGATCATGCAGAAGCCAAAAACTGAGAAATATCGTGAAGTTCATAAGATGTATGACAGCTAACTGTTCCACTTGTACTGTGGACTCATGAACACATCTTTCATTGTGCAAATAAATTTGTACTTGTAACACAGCTGTTTAAACACAAATTCAAGCTCAAAATAAATTTGGCTCATAAATGAAGACAACTGACATGGAACATATTAAATTTACTGCTCTGTTTCACCACCTTGCTCTTTACTGACATAATAGAGCATACATACCTGTTTACTGACATGTTTAGTTTTAGCATACGCATCTGCTGACATTTTGACCTCTGAAAATGGGACTGCTATGTAGTACTGAAGTGTTGCTAACAAACTACCCGCTGATGCTGCACAGAATCCCAACATATCAGAGACATCTAGCCTCAAATGCTTAGTGTGGCATACAAATATACATGTACCAACATATTTCATACAAAAAAAAGTTAAATATATTTTTACTGACATGTTTAGTGTAGCACACATCATTTCAAATTTCTTCTTTGCATTACCTTTAATTAGGAAAATAAAAACTAGTGGTTTTGGAGTTTTCTGATGTCAAAAATATTTGACAGGCACAAGGAAGTCAGAAAACAGTACGGAATTACTGTATGCCACTGAACTACATTCTGCATTCTTTAACCTGATAGAACATCCAGAAATTGATATGTCATTTAGCTTGGACACCATCAAGACCACCACATCCAGCCACCTGCATTAGAGGCACAGCACCACAGAGGACTGTACTTACACACGACTCTCAGCACCTGAAGTCTTTTATTTTAACCCAACCTTGTTACAACAAGTCGCTCTGTTTACTTATGTCTCCTACGTCCCTCGTTCCACACGAAAATCGTAGTTGTACTGCAACAAATCAACACACACAATTAAAACTTCACTACTATCAGGACTGTACTTTTAAAAAGCATATGTAAAACATTTTTCAGATTCTTCTGCATAATGTCAGATTTGAGTGCATGTTTGTATTACACAGAGTGTCTGGTGACTTTACGTCAATACTTCAGGAGCGACTTCCTGTCATTCCCAGTCAGTGTTGTCATAAAGCATGGGTCTCATTCCCAGTCAGTATTGTCATAAAGCACGGGTCTCATTCCCAGCGGTTACGCGGCTGTGGATGTCTCCTCTTGTTGTACTGATCTGCATGTGCAAGCTGTCACCGACATGTTAGGACAGCAGCCTGTATGGGGTTAAGTGAAAAACACAGTATGGCGAGTAGAATTCAAATTAAAAAGAAGATAGCTCATCAAACTTTCAGTGCTACTAGGCACATGAATGACCCTGTTGACATACGTAAGGTTACATGTTCCACAGTTCAACTAGTCAGCATGTGCATCCACACTGAAGGTGCCCATACTGAACATTTAATAAACTGATCACACACTAATACTTCCTTTTCAGTAACATTTAATTACATTCAGTCACATCATCTTGAATTTCATATCTGTTGAAAATCAGACTACTTCGACACAACATTTCTCAGAAATAAAGCATGCAGTACTGACATAAAGTCACTGGACACTTGCATATAAATGCAGACTTCTAACTTCAATATTGTTTATAACTAATAACTTAAAATTTAAATCTAATTGCTTACCTCTCTGTCCATTTCATATTTTGTCTTGGACTTAATTACAGGCAAATGATTCTGTAATACAAAAATATTTACACATTATTTCTAGCTATCAGCAAAATGTCATGTTGTCGAAATAAAAAATATATCTCGTACACCCAAAAGGTGAGAATGTTATCAAATAAGACATCTAATTTACTTACAGTATATCCCTGTGTAAGACTTTGGAAATATGGATTCAAAATAAATGGTACTCCATCAAGACCTAAAAGGAAATTTAAATATTAGTTACTTAGAGTTGCGCCAAAATGAAATAAAACCACAAAGGCTGTAATGAACGACTTAATGAAGTAACCACTGACATAACTGATCACTTTCACAATGGTAAAAGTTTGTATACAGGTAAACAATCATATGAGTTCAATTTTGTTCACTCTGACTGTTGAAACAACACTCTTTATATCCATAACAACCAACTCCATGCAGGAGTATCCTCGTTAATTAAAGCGCAGTTAGTAAAGAAATTGTCTGCCTTTTATGAGACCAGAACAGTGCTCAGTACATGCACAAGAGTCTGCCATTGGTTCCTGTGCCCAGTCAAATGCATCCAGTCTTCACCCTCCCAGCCTGTCTCTTTAAGACACGCTGTAACTGTCTCCTGTCTACACACCTGTCCTCAAGTGACCTCTTCCCTTCATATTTTCCAATGAAACCCATGTATGTATTTCTGACTTCTCTCATGCATGGCACATGCCCTCCCCATTTCATCTGTCCATATCTGATCACTATACAGTGTGTGAGCACCATCTGGTTATGAAGCTATTCATTCCATAATTTTCTTCAGCACCACTAATGCTGTTTATCTGTATCACACATGAATGTAAACACACTGTCTGCAGTAGCTCAGATTCAGTGTTCATCTGTGGAGGTGGTGGTCCTGGCACTATTCCTGTTTAACTTTGTTTTTTAACACCAAGTCTGTAATAGCTTTGGGGGGTCATAAAATACTCTGTCAATTTTAGTCTCAAATGCCTGTCAAAATTAATTATTTCTGTGCAAAATAGGAGCCCAACAATTTCTGTGATGCGTGTGTTCATACGTAACATCAATTTTGTCTATTTTTTCTGTGGCAAGCATGCTATGTCTTGTAGCAGCTGTGTTGTCTAGAGGTAAGTCAGTAGACCTCACTTCATTGAAGTTTATAGACGCCTGCCGTGCTTGAAATTGTGGTCCTGGGAACCTTAGAGCAGGATTTTCTCACACTGGACATGCAATTCACACGCATGCACGCATGCGCGCGCACACACACACACACAGCTAAAATAGTGCTTCAGTGTTACACACAGTGACACCATTGTATGAATGATGTTGGTGGCAACTGCTGTTAGCAAAACATGTAAGAATTACAACAGATTAACATCATGTTAGACACAGCTGCACTGCTGTGTGACCAGCTTTATGGTTAGTGGCAACTGCAGGAGTATCAAACACATCAGACTTGGCTGACAGGCTTGCAGGAATCTGCATTGTATTTATTGCAAATTCAATTAAAACATAAAAGCTGTAGATATCACAAACACAGAATCAATGCCTACTTGCTGGCGTGCTGCGAGCAAACTGAATATATTGTAGGTGTAATTTCTCTGTACATTTGCACAATTTTTGTAAATCTTCTGACTATTCTGCATTTACTGTTCATAAATGCACATATCTCAATGAAACTGTTTAAGTAGTTATCACATTATTTTGAGCTCATGGTCTGTAATTCTCTAAGGATAGGGTTGTAGGCAGGACAGCCTGTGAACTGAACCAATGCTGCGCGGATGAGTCAAGCTCAACAGAAGCACCAAAACAGGACTTTACTGTCTAAATGCACAAAAAACAAACTTGGTCTGAAAATAAATGGTGACATCACATATTTGCGACCAGCAGCACTAACAGAAGAGCAGCAGATTGGACTCTTCCAGTGTGTTTGCAAAACAGGAAACTGATGTCACTGGAAAATCGTAATACAGAACCACTTACATAGAAAACATAACACAATACAGCGAAACCTGTATTTTATGTTTGTGAAGGGACCATTTAAAATGAACGTAAAATGAAAGAAATGGCAAGTTATGTAGCTCTTGAAATGAAATACGCTACATTAATATTACCATTATGATGACATGAAAGATCAAATTTTCTATCAGTATCTCACAGGCTCCAACCACTCATTAAAGAATATTACAGATGTAATGAAAAAAAAATTTCATACAGCTAGTCTGTAATTGGTTGACTTTAATAGTACCATATGCAGCAAAATAACTATCCTAAGCAACTGCAGCATGTAAACAAATATCTCTACCAGGCACAGCCACATGCCACGTTAGCGGAACTGCCCAGGCAGCTGCTTCTGCATGCATGGCTCTGATCTGCTACCACAACTGCAATAAATGTACATGCTGACAATATACAGAGCTGGGAAACAGCGACTGAAATCAATTTGCTTTTTCTCATCTACAATTGAAAGTACTTAAACTTATGGTAACAAGTCAGTTTATGCTCCATTGAACATACAATCCAGGAACTGGGCAGACAACACAGGGACACATATTCCTGGAAAACGTAACGTTCTTATGGGAAGACTGGTGGGACCAATAAAAACATATATAAAATCGAGGAAAACAAAGACTCAAGGAACATCAAATCCAAATTTCTCTGTAACATATATATTATATGTACTGTGATGAAATGAGAGAAAGTCAAACACATGGATATGTCGAGTGCTGAGTGGTTTCTGTACTTGACTACGTTCTCACAGGTACTTATTTCTGTTTCACATTTGTTTTACTGTTATTCCTTTCGATATGCCATACAAACTTACTGTTATAAGCTGCTATTGTGGTGTATGTGTCACAAATAGCACCAGGAGGTTTGGGAGCTGGTCTTGATGGTCAAAGCAGCATGTGGTCTGTGACCAACAGTACATTAAGAAGGTGAAAGGATGAAAATAAGCAGAGACATGTCATATGCAGTGAAACCTGGATTTTACATTTCTGAAGGAACCACTTAAAATGAAAGTAAAATGAGGGAAATGCAAATTTGTGTATTTGGTTGAATTAAATACATTAGATTAATACTGTATTACATTAAACATATAATCTAGTTCAACATATAGGCTTTCCAATACAATTTAGTTCACTTGCTCCACATGCCCATTAAAGTAAGTTACTGCTTCTTCACTTTCAGCTGATCCCTGTGCACCTTACTCTCAACACTACAGACGTATTTATTCTATCCATGTGAACATTTTTCTGCGGCATACACTGTGTACAGTGCAGTAACGCAGATGGGCTACCAACAGTGGTCTGAGCCTCACTACCATGATGTAATAACTGCTCTTAAAACACCATGGCGATGCCTGGGCCAGTGACAGTAGCTCAGCCAACTTACTGCACTGTCCAGAGCATGTCACAGCATGTGAAGATAACACAGGAGCTACAAAATTATGACTGCAACATTTTCCTTTTCACTCTTTTCCACTTTCAAATACTTAAAATGATACAACATGCAAATTTATGCTCAATTTGAAGGTACACTCGAGTAACTGGGTAGGAGGCACAAATGTATATCAAAACAAATTCGGCATTGTCCTTATGGAAGTTTTGTTAGGAAAAAACGTGGATTCAAGGCATGTAAAATCTAAGTTTCACCATATTTGCAACCAGCAACAATAACCGAGTAACAGATTGGACTCTTCCAGCGGTGTCTGTAGAAGAGAAAACAGAAGTTACTGAGGACTGGCTACTGCATGTTCTCAAACTCACCTCACTTCCATTATTCTACTGGATACACAACCAAATCTTACCGCTATATGCTGCTAAAGTGGCATATGTGTTGTGACTAGCGCCAGGAGGTCTTGGAGCTGGTCGTGATGGTTGGAGGAACATCAACTGTTCATATTCATGTGGAGAGTCACCTCCTGTCACACCATTTATGGGGGCCTTGTTCACAACTGACACAACTGAGGGAGGCTGTGAAATTTGAGTATGTGGCACATGTGTGGAAGCTGGACTCAAGCTAAAACAGACAATACAAATTGTGAGCCAGTTATCACCCAGCATTAGTCATGTAATGTTAGCAGCCTACGATTCAGCTACCGCACTGACAGGTACAATGATGGATAACCTCCAGCACCAACTTTATTTATTGTTAAGTACCCCTTGCCAAATACTGTTAGGATGACCAAATCAAGGAGAATTATATGGGTGGAGTATACGTCATGCACGGGGACGAAATGTGTGCAGAAGAGACCACTTGGAAGAACCAGAATAGATTCGAGGAGAATACTGAACTGCATCATAAAGAAAAGGGAAGGGACAATATGGACTGTATTCACCTGGCTCAGGTTAAGGGCCTGTGGTGGGCTTTTGTGAACACAGCAATGAACTTTCAGGTTCCATAAAACACTGTGAATTTCTTGATTAGCTGAGTACCTTTTTAGCTTCTCAAGAGTGACAATGCTCCACAAAATTTAGTTAGTTAGTTAGTGAGTGAGTGAGTGAGTCAGTTAGTCAGTCAGTCTGTCTGTCAGTTAGCTAATTAGTTAGTCAGCAACACTTGCAACTCCTTGCACATTCCATTTACTTGTTGTTGCTTATATTTGGTTTGTTATTTAGACCACAACCTTCAGCTAGTTTTGTCACTGTCTCCCCATTTTGGAATTCAGCAATTAAATCACACTTCTGTTGTACTACTGGCACACTTTTCTTCAATTCAGAGCCATTTTGCTGGAGCATATGGTTAATAATAATCTGTGCTGAATATGGAATACTCTCAACTGTAAATGGTGTTACAATTCTAAGGAATACAACAGCAGTGACACACTGGCAAGTCTTGCATGTGCTTTGTGACATTACAAAACATAAACACAGCAAGTACAAAGGTGAGTGCTCACAGTCACTCCTGGCATTAACTTCATTCCTTGAACATATATTCCTATGTATTCACCTCATTACCAAAACTACCAAGCAGTCACTGGATCAGCATCTTTAAAAAGGTGGCAATCTTCTTTCTATTTCCCTGATTTCAGGCTTCTGTCACGATGTTGATGACATCTGCGCCCTTCTGGGTTATATGCAGCGCAAAACGGTAAACCTTTACCAATGTTTCAGGACAATGTATCAGTCCCATCTTCAAGGGTCATTGTATCTCTTGACCCTTGAAGTCGGGACTGACATGTTGTCCCCAAACGTTTGTAAAGGTTTGCCGTTCGACATTGCGTAATAACCCAGAAAAGTGCAAATCTTGTTTCTATTTGAGTGATTGCTGTAGTAGGCTGGAGATCAACATTACTATGACTGATAAGGGGCAATCATACCTGTAAAGCAGCTGGGAGGGTTGTGTAGCAGTGGGTTTATTTACAGGTGCTACACTTGGTCCACATTTAAAGCACACAGTCATTCCATTAATTTCTCTGAAATAAAAAAAAATACAATAACTGAGGCAGCTAAAAATCGACATGTTGTAGCAGGGACAAGAAATTTTGGCCAGTGGACTTTGTACATATAAGTGCTGGGATACGTTAGTCAGTATAGTACAGTAACCAGGCTATGGACTGGACAGTCTGGGGTCTGATGTGCAGTAGGTGTGACTTTCCTCTTCTCCAAAACACCCAGACTGCTTCTGGGGCCCATGTGGCCTCCTATCTAGTGGGTGCTGGGGCTCTTTACCAGCAGCAAAGCAGTCAGGGCACAAGGTCAACAACTCACCTCCACCTAGTACTGAGGTTAAGAATGACTGCAGCCATACCTACATTTCCCTGCATGCCTTCAGAGCAAGTAAAGGGACAACTTCACTTGTTACTTTGTAAGCAGTGACCTAAGGGTGAGTTCCTCGCCAGTCGGACTGGCAGTGGTCGACTTGTCAGTTACAGGTAGAACTACCGCCTGAAAGTAAACACAGCCTCAGTGACTACAGCCACTGTCCACAACATCGGCTTATACGAGACACACAGCGCAATCTGGCAAGATGATGGAACTGCACATCTACACGACAGGCGCTATGGCCTGTGACACTCAGCACACACTAATAGCAATTTTTCTTCTTAAACCCCTCATTTTTATAACTTATTTAAATACAATACCAGATAAAGTATGAAGTCCTGAAGATTTATAAAACAATATGCATAAATATAATGGAGTTTCACTGCCAAAATGAAGCAAAATTCTGAAATAAAAGGTCCTTAAAACAAGTAAGCAAAAAAAAAATTACCACTTGTTATAGAAAAGTTAAGAGCGTGTGGTTTGACAGAGGATACCCACACACCTTTTCTTTTAATCCTATGACAATACTTAATGTACTGTTTTCATACACCTTTTATCATCAACAAGTTATTACTGCTGTCCAAAGCTGTTCAGTGACAAACTGTCACTACAGCTGTGTGTGTCAACGTATAGCTACCAGAGATGCAACTTTGCATACTTCCATCACGACCCGACTCGCATCAAACCACAGTCGGCAATTAAAATGTGGCTGGCAAAACTGACCTTCTCTTTCTACAGTCTGTAACTGATACCCAGTAAAATGTTACAACCCCTAACAAATGTCAATGTCATCACAATCATGATACTGTAATCTGTATGCAGGGTTATATCTACATTAGCTGAAATGGCAAAATAATTTGAAGAGGATACCCCAGTCGGGAGGCCCAGGCATATGTCAAGAGGATATTACAATGAATCGCTAAGAAACAGACATCAGGATAAGGACTGGGTTCATATGGCACCCAGCCTCCTATTCAGTTGATACCGGGAATTCTTTCCCAGGTGGCCTAGCAGCTGGCACGTGAAGTTAACGACTCACCTCCATCTGCTGCCAAGATAAAGAATGAGTGGAGCTACACTTCTGCTCCCCATGTGCCTTCATGGTGTATCTACCAACAACTTTTCCTTTTTAATGTAACTCTCGCATCTATGTACAGGCCTCTTGGATTACCACTCTTCATGTTTTGCAACTAGTATCCTGTACACATATATTATCCCTCACGTATGTGTTACGGGCAACAAAAGTACACATGTTTACACAGTTACCCAGCTAAAGAAAATCCCACTGGAGCCTTCTTCAACCGTCCCATAATAATGATATCTGTTACTGCAGAGGCAGCCTGTTCACGTCTCACCAGTTTGTAGCACAGCTGCCGTTTACGCCACGCTTTCTGGTCTATAAGAAAAATTAACAATGCCACATTTCAATATACAATAGCATTAAATGTATGTTTGTGCAGTGCAAATAGCTTTGGTATATATTTCAGAATCCACAGGCACTAAATTTCATATGGAAGTTATTCAGTACAATTTACAAGTTGTTACTAAACTGGATGAAGTGAGGGACAGTGACGTTACTTCTATGATTATCCACTGGAAAACAGATAGAAAATAATAAAGATTAAGTTAAATATTAAAAATATGTAAACAAATGGACAGTCACACGATGCCACATACTGCAAGGCAGATTATAACGGCTCAAAGTTAGAGCATGTTTCAGATTCAAAGATGTTTTCATACATGACAGTACTGAGCAAACTAGTTTAAAACAGCAGTGCTTTCAAGTTGCTTTAAGAGGGTGCTTGGTTTGAATCTCAGCCAGATCAATGAATATCCTGAGGTTTTGCACAGTTTTCCTTGTCCCTCCAGGCACATGCAAGCACAGAACCTCAGACCACAGTAATTTCCACATTTTTGCAACTTCAATCACCCTTCCGTCACACTGCACACAGCAAGGAAGCTGAACGCTGGAATGTGAGGATTTTCAGACGCTCAGATGCTGCAACAGATGTGGACTGGGTAGCCATTATTAATTACAGAATACAGGCTACTTGCAATGACAACTTCCACTCTTAATGTTGTGTATGTGTACTATATACAACTTTAAAACACCACCGCTGCCGCCGCCGCTGCTGCCACCACCACCACCACCACCATCACCACCACCACCACCATCACCACAACCACCACCACCACCACAAAAATAAAAACAAAAACAAAAAAAAACAACAACAAAACAACGCAAATTAACTACTGAAAGCTTCAAAACTTTTTATGGATTCTGTCCATTTTCTCTGTTTATAAAGACAAAGGGCATCTCTTCTGGTATATGTATTTTACTGCTTGAATAAAAACTGTAAAACTGTAAACTTTCCCAAGAGAATGTAAGGGCCATTTTGAGCAATTATTACAGAAAGTTATTCCATTAAGTGTTTATGTGTGTGTGTTGGGGGGGGGGGGGGTGTTCACACGCATGTCAGCTTCTGTGGTTAAATGTATCTGTGATACAGTAAGTGCAAAATCAATACAGCACTGCTGTGAAGCAGTATACAGTACGTGTGTGTGTGTGTGTGTGATTAAATGCAAAAGGTCTGACAGTAACACATGAGGTAAACTGTGTGTAGATACAGACTACAGGGGCAATACAATTGCTCTCAACCTCACTATTAGAAAGCCTTCCATGGTAAGCTTCAATTTGCAGCCACCTTTATCCCCATGCTTTGATGTATGTTCCCCGCTCCAGAAAGAGCAAACTTCATAAAAGACCTCCCGTTCAGTCACAATCAGCACCTTTCATCATTCGTGTAAGATTTGCAACAAATGGTGCAGTATAAGTCTTCCACTATAATGAGTATGGCGTCACTCACCACTATCAGCTGTACGTGTGATAAGTGCATATCCTTCAGGTGGGATCTCCTTTTCGTTAATGACAGCTACTGAGTCTACAATAAAATCTGATATACCCTCAGTCTTTGATAGGCAGATGTAACGTGTCATCTTCTTTCCAAAGAAGCTTCCATCTCGCCACAAGTCTGCGTCTGAATCTTGGTCATGAGTTCGAGAAATCTAAAGAAAACAAAAATGTGTTACCTGAGTCATATCACACTGTAGTACATATGTCATTATCAGCTACTGAATTAAATATATATCAAATTAGTATCAAATACACACACTTGTTCTACAACACTTTGCAACTTATTTTACAAAACAATAAATTACATGTAAGTATGTCCGCGTCCCTGAGCAAGGCAGCTGACACGGGAGCTTTAGGCACAGGAAGGCTACATGTGTTGGGAATTTAAAGGCACATTTCTTCCCCTACAGTTCAGCTAAACTCATTTCATAGAAGTGCCTTGATGTGCAAATGTCCAACTTCTATAAAGCCTTCACACCTTCTGTAAGTATCATTCAACACATGACAAAACTCATCTTGAAATTTTAGCAATTTCTCTTTGAATATTATATTTCAATTCTTGCAAGGGGCGTGGATCATTCACATAAACTGCATAAATGCCCCACACAAACAATAACCATAAATTTCAGTTCACCCTATAACTTGCCATGAAGGCACACAAGGGGAGTAGAAATATAGCTCTGTAAGACACAAATCTTGCTAACAAAACTTACTTTATGGCCCTTCAAAAGCAGAAATGGAATTATTCTGGGCAATGTAACATGGTTTAAAATAATATACTATATAGTGGCAGTATTTACAAATGTACTTACTACAACAAACCCAGTGGGACATTTGTCTGGATCTTCAATGACATTTATAGACATAATTGGTCTATCATCTGGCAGTGTCTTGTATACTTGTTGCATCATGTTGCAATAAAATATGTATGTATAAATTTTTATGACAGCAGTAACTGATAAAGAGAAATCTTCCTTTCTTTGACGATATGTAGCCAAATACACAATTCAGCAATATCGGGATCCCGTTCTTTTCTTACACGGCAAGGACATTTATCAGTGAACAACACTGCATCCCTTCTTACGCATGTTGAACATCTTCCGGTTACAGCTTAATGACTCATAATTAATTAACTGAAAAATGCATAAATAAGTATCTTTGTTGCTGTGATATCTGTATCCAGTCTTTACAAATGAATAGACCACACTTTAACACGAACTTGATTTCTTCATTACACAAAAAAAAGTCCACAAAACCGTGACAAACACGACGAACTTCAAACAGAACAATGTCTTATTATCCCAAGTTATTTTCGTATCTTCGTACCACAGTCGTATCCTCTCGCGAAAATACACAGAATTATGTGTCCGGTACTTCGCTACAATACAAGGCCAGAAATATGCACGTTTTGGTACATTTCTTTAACCGAAGAAGGTTTAACGGCAGTCGACAACAGCGGACAAAATATGCAGAATCCTACATGCATTGCACAAATTTAATCACAACTCTCGCTACAAACACCGATTACTACACACAGATGAGGAGCCAAATATTACTGGCTGGTACAAGTGAACCATAACGTCCTACCATCTAGCCGGTGAAAATCAGAAATACAAGAACACACAGAATGGCAGCAGCATCTCTGTCGGTAATAATACTATCCCACGTAACGGCAGCTAAATACCGTGTTCACTCACAAAACGCAGTTTGGTGCGTGGCTTTGACTTATGCGGAATTTCTCATTTTCGGTACGGGTACACGAACAATTTATCCCAGTCGGTTTTACAGATGTCTTGCAGATAGGGACTAAGTCGTGATTTAAATATCAGGATTTGTTCTACAGACGAGGTAACCTCGAAACGACATATCGATTTACTTTGGGTAACACCTTTTTTTTTTTCACTGTCGTGTCCTGCTGCCCTCACGAATACAAAACGAGAAGCATATTTTCCAGTTCTCCTCATTATCACTGATACACATACTTGTGTAACTTTTATTAATAATTCATAACTTTAGAATAAATTGGCTATTTCAGTTCCATTGCGATTTCTTCAGTTTTAAATATAATTTCTGATAAATCACGATCAGCGGCAAGACATTTCTCTCTTCTTCAACATGACCAGCCCGCCTCTCGGGCCAACTCACAAGCCTACTCAATGTTTACCGGGGATAAGGCGGCCGGGGCGTGCAGTTTATCACTATCTCCTTCCAGTAACGAGGTTAAGAATGGGCGGATCTTTTCCCCCTGCACTCCTCCATAGTGTGCAGAGGGAGAGTTTACCCTTTTACGGTCAAACAGTCCAGACTGCAGGACTGCGTCACCCTGAATATGGAGGCAAAACGATGTATCGAAACGTCGGGAATTACTCGCCCAATGGCATGGCGGCACATCGCAGAAGACTTGAATCTTCCGAAAAGTTTTATTTGTGCACAAAGCAGTCAAAATCAGACCGCACGGAATCTGACAGTGTGTTAGCCAGAGCCCTCAACTAAGCCTAAAAACTCTCAAGGCATAACCTGTTGTTGTGCAAGGCATTCTTTTTATCTAAGACAAATGACCGTTCGTGTGTTTGGGCGAATAACGTCGAGACACACAAGTCTCACTTCTACGGCCATTACGGCGGACAGACGAAAAAGGGGCCCACATCGCGCTGTGGGCTGCAGCTCGAATTCATACCGCGCTATTCAGAGTAAGTCTATACGTCAGAGGCGCACCAAGGAAGGGGGGGGGGGGGGCGCCGCTAGGCTGCAGCCACTCCCTAGCACCCCAGAACCGAAATTTAAAAAAAATGTAGATATTATGATATCAAAAGTTTTACGTGATTTACCCTTCAGCCGAAATCTGCCACTGAAAGCGGCTGATGACTAGTACATTAGAATTTTGTAAAATAAATCAATAAAATTAAAAAACAAGAAGACAGGACACTGTGATTGCGTCATGGAACATGTGGTTATATTTGTATGTACCCCACAATTAAGTACAGTTGCAAATCATGTTATGAAATATTTACATGATTTTTATAACATAATTTTTCAAATCAAACAAAAATTATATATAGCCTCAGGGTCAGCCAGCCCCCCCCCCCCCCCCGGGCAAGAGAAAAATCCTGGATCCGCACCTGGTATACGTACATGACCCGGCCCGGTAGGGTCAGGAGGACGTGCCGGGCCCTCACTTCCACGAGCAGACCTGCACGTCTCACACACTTCTTGTCAGTAACGGCGTCTTCTTTTGTACGTACCACGTCACAGAACATTTGCTTGGATACAACCAGTCCCGGACCGCATCCATCGAGTTCGGTGCAACGACGCTCCTGCGCGTCTATTATCTTCTACCTGTAAAAATGAATCTTTGGTCCGCAGAAGTGACATTGCAAAGCGTCAAATCTCGGTGGCACGAAACGATAAACCAGACGCGCTTATCCGCTGTCAAGAGCTGCTCAAGGGCAAAGCAAGCAGTGATTTGCCACTGCTGAGTTTCCACAAACCCCGCCCGCTTCAGACAAGACGCAAGTGCTGTAGCCACGACGCACAGGGCACGGCAGCCGGCTCGCACGGACCGACCGCAGCTGTACAAAACACGCTGTGCATTCATGGCGATGCTAGACACGCTTCGGCTTCACAAGCTGTTTGTGTCTTCGTAGCCATTTGTCTGCTGATGCAGCACAGCCGTACGATAAACAGACGGCCGAGCACAAACCACACTCCTTTAAGGCCCAGTAGTTGCTACGTGTAAGGGTAAAGCAATCCCTATACAGGCCCTGAGGCTTCCAGATTACCAGACAGCAGCATGGTAGTCAGCCCTACGCACCGGCCGCCTTTACCCCCATGAAATATTCCTGGTACTCATTTCTGTTAGAGGCTGAGTCGACCCCAGGGCCATAGTGCGACCGGAAGGGTTATGTCAACGAAAAATTCCAATGACACCATCGGGAATCGAACCCGTGACCTTCCAACTTGTAGCGCTCTAACACGTGCTCCGCGTTACTGTACGTACCATCAAATTGAACATTCAACAATTCTACGTTCTGCCCACACAGTGTATTTACGTGTTTTGTGTGGATCTCAGAACAAACAGCGATTATTTCCCTATACAGCATTAACTGACTGGTTTTTGTAGCCGAGACGGAGTGTGTTTACTGTGTGGTACGGACTGGGTCTTTAAATGCCACGTTCTGCCCACACAGTGTATTTACGTGTTTTGTGTGGATCTCAGAACAAACAGCGATTATTTCCCTATACAGCATTAACTGACTGGTTTTTATAGCTGAGATGGAGTGTTTACTGCGCGGTGCGCACTGGGTATTTAAATGCCACGTTCTGCCCACACAGTGTATTTATGTGTTTTGTGTGGATCTCAGAACAAACTGCGATTATTTCCCTATTCAGCATTAACTGACTGGTTTTTATAGCTGAGATGGAGTGTTTACTGCGCGGTGCGCACTGGGTATTTAAATGCTACGTTCTGCCCACGGAGTGTATTTATGTGTTTTGTGTGGATCTCAGAACAAACAGCGATTATTTCCCTATACAGCATTAACTGACTGGTTTTTATAACCGAGACGGAGTGTGTTTACTGCGCGGTACGGACTGAATATTTTACATTTAATTCGAGTTAATGTTGGTGTTTAAAGGGTTAATAAAGCAACTGCCACAAGACAATTCCTACAGCACACTGGTGACAAACATAGGCCATTCCAATGAACTTACATTACGGCCAGCAAAACAAACGTACAGTTGTTCCTATGGACGTCAGGAAGGCATACGGAGGGAGGAGACGTAGCTGGACTCATTTTTAAACTCGGCACCAGGTGGGGTCACTTCAGCCGACCACTTTTAAACGCCGGAGTCAGCGCCGCTGCTGCACATGGAACGGGTGGCTGCGCGGGCCCAGAGCCAGTCTGGAACGCTTTGGAGAAACGAAAAATCTCTTGCCCCTACAGGGACCTGAACCACAAGTCCTCCGGTTTCCAGCGAACGGTTCAGGCAAACCCAGAGAGCAGCAATTATACGGTATGTAACCCAACTGTAACATAAGTAAATCACTGTTGTACTGGATATATACGGATATGCACACTGCAGGCAGATTCTTGTAAGTCTGCATTCTGATGAATTATTTCCGACTTCGTTACTATTTTTAAGGCCCACGTCGCAAGAGATTTTTGGTCTCTAATTTTGTGAAACTTAGTACCTGTCAGGCAACAAACCGAACAGGTCTTATATTTTCCTTAACACTTTCTACAGGTGCCTTGGGAACATTCTGCAGTACTCGAATGTTCAGAAACACAGTGCGTGTCAAACTTAGTGCTTTACCTGACAGAGGACAAGCGGGGAGTAATTATGTAATACTGTAATTATGTGGGATACCAACGTTACAACAGCCCCCAGATAAATGACCGATACGTAGAAAGAATCGTGGGAAGGGGGGGAAGGGGGGAATGGAGGTATAGTATTAACATTTTTGTTTGGAATACAGATTCAAAGAAACTTCACTGCACTAAGCTGGCTCGGGAGTTCATTTAGATTCTTTTGTACGTGCGGTGACGAACAAAACCCTACGTGTTTATCAGCGACCAGACCGGCGAATGAATCCAGCACCAAACAAGAAATGTGGACTTCAACATCCGCAAAGCCTTTGTCCTTACGGTATTAAAATGGATGCCAAGCGTTAACACAGAAATTAATTTTTTCTTTCACCGCGTGCAGACTTTTCTTTGGGATGATCTTAAGGCAGCAGAAGCGATGTCTAACTGCGTCTTGTCCCAGACTTACAGAAGGAAGCGAATCACAGGACGGACCACTTTCTGCTAGGATTTCCATCACTAACTTACAGTCACAGTTCGACTGCCTCAAATCGATGAACATTCTTGAATATTTAACAGCATGACAGAATAAATATAAGCTATACAGACTACATAAGTGTGAAGTTCGACGCCACTGAATTGATCCTCCACACTTCTGCATGCAGATGAAAGCATTTTATTGCAGACAGTGCGGTTCGTCCATCCTCTGCCATCACAAACAGAAGCCTCAGGCTTATCGTGTCTTTATTCTGTTCTCATATACTGAGTAGATCCACAGATAAGCCTGAGCTCAATTCATTACTCTGATCTAAATAAATCCAGGCCACCCATTCCCCCCGTTTCTTAATTAACCTTTTAAAGCCTAGCGGTACCACCAGGTTTAACATTAAAAAATTCTACGTGGTGCCCACATTGCGTTTGTGTTTTGTACGGATCTCAGAACAAACAGCAACTTTTGCCTTATAAAACATTAAGAGACTGGTTTTTATAACCGAAGTGTAGAGTGTTTACAGCGCGGTACGCACTGAGTCCCTATATAAAACAGACACGCTTCGTCTTTAAAGGGTTAAACACCCATTTTAATATTATTCTTCGATCTACATTTATGACTTGCGGGTAGTCTGTACCCGTCCGATTATTAAACACAAATTTTTGGCGCTGTCATCATCGACCTCATGCGTGCTACGTGTCCCGCCTACCTCACCTTCCTTCACTTCATGCTCCTAAGGAACAGGCCTACAAATTATGAATCGCCTGGTTACTCAACTCCAGCTTCCGGCCACTTTCTCCTCCGTGTGTCAGTACATAACGCTATGTCGCCATGTTTGTTGGCCTGGCAACGGCTGCTATAGTGGCTTCAAAAATTCTTTTTGTTTACGGAACTCGAAAGATGGTCATCGGGTCCACAAAAGATTGTTACCCTATCCTACACTCAGCCACTTCAATCCACTCCACATTATGATACTCTCAATCTTAGCCATTGATTTTAATGTTATTCTCCTGTCTATATTTAGTTCTTCCAAGTTGGCTTGTCCATTCATATTTTCCAGTTGAAGCTTTCTATAAATCTCTCATTAATCGAGGTTTTCTGACTAGAGTTTTGCATGTATTTCGCACTATCAAATGAGCAACAGAAGACCCTTCAATTACACCGCCTTTAGTTTGATCGCAGTAATATCTCTGGGTAACCAGGACGCCTAAAGTTTATGGATTTCAAAAGCAATAATTAAACTGAAAAATTTATACGTGCTCACATCAGCTGTGACTGCCAGGGTGTTAAGGGAAAACAAAAATTCTCAGACTAAAATAAACCTATAGTATACATATTCAGGTCGTACCTCACAGAGAACACAGCGTGATTGGATAAGAAAGACACAGTAGTGAATGTCATATAGTCACATAACAGCTGTTTATTTTAAAGAACCATCTGGAACATACAAATAGCCTGCGTGGATAAAACGCTGCGTTTCTATTTTAAAAAGTAGCGATGCGTATATTTACGGGGGAGTTAAGAGGGTTAAGAATGTCGAACCAGAACTCTCTAACGTACGTCCTGTCTTTTAACTCCCGTATTGCACAACAGTCATTTTGTTTTAACTTTAGTATGCAGAACCCATCCGAAAACGCGAAGAAAACCTGCGAATTTGCCAGAGATATGCGTCACGAGTTAAATCTTACCGGTAGACCTACGAAAGATTTAATTTTGATCCAGAACTGAAAATAAATACACAAAAATAAAAGCTGATGCTTTAGAACCTAATCAGTCCTGCAGTAATCTTCCGCAGACAACTGTCAACAGCCGGGCAGTGAGTGTCTTTGTACAAACACACTAGCATACAACATCTGTTTATCAGTGACGCTATGGTGCAGCAGCAGTTGTATCGATGTATCGACAGTATTTCTGGTTAAGACTGCTACATTGATCGAGTCAAGACAATGAAGTAACCTGTTGCTCAATGCGTGACGCATGTTCAGCTGTCCAGGAGGCGGGGTTGGTGCAGGTTTCGTTCTGATTGGCCAGGCTTAGTCATAAAACCGGTCTACACATCATGGGACACACATACTACATGGTTATATGATACCAAAAACTACCACGTCTATTGAACGAAGACATTTTATTGTTCTGTGCAATCACCACCACAACCACCACCGACAGACCTCGCCAGATACCCCAGAGACACAGAACACAAAACAAGCAACACAGAGTACATACACAGTACATTATTCAAGAGCACACGTATTACCAAAATAATTCGACTTTGCTTCACAGTATAATTTGTAATAGACATTTGTAGCTTACAGGAAGACATGAGTGCCTGATAGTCTGTATTGACCCTTTTTTTGTTTGTTTGTTTGTAAAGTTACAGACGGTAAAAATTGCTTACAAAGGGGTAATGAAGTTGCCAATGACTGAAACTCAATTAGGCTGCTAAGGGCCATGCAAGCTCTGCGATCGCGTAGGCGCGTCGTGTTGTGTCTATCAGTGAATCAACGGCGTCCGTAAGGTTTGAAATGCTATTGAATGCGGTAACGCCAAGGCATCGATGTACCAAGGTTTAATGCAGGGGTGCACAAATCCCGGTTGCCAAGATGCCGCTGCGACAACATTTTGTACGGTGGCGCCAAATATTTGCCGCCCCTCAGTACGGGGCTTGCTTCACGCCACCGCCGACTCACTGGAATTTTGGGATTGCTCCCAGATTTTTGGAAAATTTGTGCAATGTTGTTTAATGTAATAAGTTTGTAGTACTGACAACACAGCACGGCCCTACAAATAAAGACTGAGGCCGTTATAATGTGAACATTGATGCAGACGTTTCGGAAAACACCTTGCCTCGTTTTAAGGGTAGAAGAGTAGGACAAGCGGGGAGAATGATAAGAATATTGAGGAACAGTGGGTACCGGGACCATCCCTCCCTGCTCGAATTACCCTTCTGCCCTGACGATGGAAACAGCAGGTTATTCCGAAACACTGCTGCCTACCAATGTAACTATATTATGACGTCACAGCCCACATAAACTTGACCTTACCCTTGAGCACCATGTGAAGCTCTGACGTGGAATTGAATTTGTAAACGGACCTGCGAAACGCGTCTGAATTGGTGCCAGAGCACGTCTTCAGTGTGGCGCCGTATGACGCACGCCACGGTACACCCTAGTTCCAAATACTTCAGCTGGCCACCTGCTAGTAACAGCAACTTTCCAAACGCCAGGCACTAATTAAACTTAATCCCTCTAACTACTGCCGATGTATCAGTAAATTTACTAACTCAAATCCACTTTTCTTCTATCTCGATCCTAATGCGAACTACAGGAGTTCCTGCAGTGACTACAGGAATACAAAATCGTACTGAAACACGTGACGGTATCAAATTCACCTTGCGTTGCTTTAGGAGTACTACAAAACATTAACAGTAACTGTAAATGCAAAAAACACTAATCACCAACAAATGCACAAACAGAATTTTATCATCAATCGTAACACACTCCTACATGTTTCGACCCTGCTCGGTCATCTTCAGGGACAACTTTTTGTTACCGTTACACTAAGGTTGCACTTTACAGTTGAGTGAGAATGTGCTGTTGACTGTGTACTGCGTTGTTTTTGGAGGCGTGAACTGTCTGCGGTCCCGGCCTGCAGGCCCGGACCACAGAGAGTTCACGCCTCCAGTACACAGCACACAGTCAACAGCACATAACAAAAAAGTTGTCCCTGAAGATGACCCAGCAGGGTCGAAACATGTAGGAATGTGTTACGATTGACGATAAAACTCTCTTTGTACATTTGTTTGTGATTAGCGTTTTTGTATAATATAGTGCACGGACATGGAACACATTAAATTAGTTAACTATTTGGTTCAACGTTAGAATACATGCTCATTTAATTTGACGCTTTCCATCCCGCTGTGTATAGAGCCCTTGAAACTTCGTACTTCAATTTGTAATGCACGTTTTGAGAACACAACAGACTGTTCGAATCAGTTTATCTTCCGAAGGTAAAAAAAAAATTCATCAATTTTGGTTTGGGTCTCTAGTTTTTTCTTACGTAAATCGAACCAGTTTTATGCCCGTTTTCATTGCAAATATTACATATTTTGGTAGTGAATATACGGGGTGGTTCAGAAGTGACGTGGCACTACAGGCGACACGCTAAACATCGAATGTCATGAGACTTTTGCGACACTCATTATATCCCACGTGTGCAATACAAATGTGGGTACTATCGCGCAGACTGTCCCTAATATTTCAAAAGCAAGTAGCCTAGTACAGTCTTGAATATTTGTCTTGTGGGTTACCACACCGTGTAGTTCTGTAGGCTGTTTCGGAGGAATCCCCCGCCTCCATCTTCGGGGTACAAGTCTTCACCTCTACACTGTGTCACTATCCATCAGACCATAACCTAAATCCTCTTCCCTCCCCGAAGAAATACCACACAATTCAGACACGCAAGTGTTAGGTTTACGCATATTTTTGTTCTCTTTCGTTGAACATACTCCAGTGACGTCTCTGGTGACGTAAAGCAGGCGAAGTTTGCATGACCCTGTCTCAAATAAGCTAAACGAACTACAATATTACACACAAACTACAGCTGGTTTCATGTTTGACACTACGTAGTGCAACGGCGACCCACTGGGTAATCTGAAGATCGGTCAGAGGTACTAATCAAAATGTATTACAGAGTTTCATGCGACCAGCTACGCTGTTAATACGTCTGCAGAAGTTAAGTTCACGTCAGGTCACGAAAACCAAGCTAATACTTACAGTGGCGGCTTGTAAGGTACACTACATTGTATGCTCAAGAAGAGGCTGACAAAACTGACACAACTGACGTTTAGAGTTAAAACAAAACCACTCTGGCCAATGTGCCAACATTTCTTTACATGCGCCTCTATATATTCAGTGTGAAATATACAGATTACAGTACAAACAGTGTCACTTAGTAACCAAAGGATGCCAATACACTGCCCTGTTTCGACATAAATAATTACGGCAGTGCTACTTCCTTTAAAACGAATAACATATACTTGCATGTATGCACACACACACACACACACACACACACACACCTTATGTTCTGTACAGAGATACATAACATATTTTCAGCCCGCCACTTACGAAGTTTTCGTTGCAATAAGAATGACAATATATAGCATTAAATTTTAGAAACGAGGTAGCTAACGTGTGGGTGTATATGTGGAATTATAGCAAGACTTTTCAAAAGTAAATTGCGAATACGACATTTAGGATTAAAAAAAAAAAAAAGGAAGAAATATTTTACCTCTCTATTTATCATTATTAAACTTGTCCGGAAACACGGGCTGTTCGACAGTCAAGGTGTCAGATTTGTGTTGCAGTGTATTCCGAAACGCAGTCTAATCTCGAGCATTATTTAAATGCATTAAAGCTACTTGGACGCAGCCTAACTTTTCAGCACGTCTATCAGACTCGGGGCTACAAGTCGCACTACAAATGTGTTAGCAAATACAGCTACCCGCTACATGACACACGGCACACAGCATCACAACAACACAGCCTCTGAACGAACACACGCAAAGTCACACTTTACAGACATACCAGGGGTGGGGAGAAGCGCAGAAGGAATAAGTGGATCAGTCTCCACCTATTATGTACAGTAATGACCTAAGAAATACAAGCATCGGTCAGAAAATAAATTTACATGGCGTATAATTACGCAGCTACAGAATCTAGACTGATTCTATCAGGCAAAGTCGTTGCTCAGTCACTTTCATATATTTCCAGCGCTGCAGCAAAATCTTGCCTGTTACAAATTTAAAGATAATCGCGAACTGGAAACAGTTGTAGCACGATGGCTGACGACACAGGACACGGACTGATACCAACAGGGAATAGAAAAGCTTGCCTCGCGATATGGCAAATACTTCAATTGTGGCATGGTGCAGGTGGAAAAGTGGTGACATAGCAGCACATACAAGTGTGAAACTTATCTTATTAGAGTTGCAACTAACGCACCCACAATATATAAAGGCTGTAAACTCATTTTATGACCCAGCCTCCTAATTTTTACTATCGGAAAGGGCCGTCAGACCTACGCTACAGAACAGCCCACAGAAACAAAACAGTGCCTGAACTAAGAAGTGGGACGTTAGTTCAGATAGCTTCTTCCAGTAGTTGGAACTACACAGTTATTCAAATATACTACGTAGCTATTCGAACAGACCACGTAGCTATTCAAATAGACATGTAACTATTCAGACCACGTAGCTATTTAAATAGATCACACGGCTATTCAAATAGACCACGTAGCTATTCAGAGAGACCACGTAGCTATTCCTACGTGTCACATGAATCAGCACTCTCGTTTTGTCAGATCTTTGACTAAGTACGTACATTCACAAGCTAACGCAACGTAACGTAAAGTAACGAACCTAACCTGACCTAATGTAACCTGACAAAAGACACGGTACGTCTGTAGCACGTAAAGAATTAACATTACGACTCTGACAAATAACTGAGCAGTTAGCTATAGGCCGAGTTGGCTGCGGATAATTCGAAGGGACTTCCTACTCACATACAGGAAATACCAAACGATGTACGTTTGTACCAGTTTTGTAGGACAGCAGAGCCATCTATTGACGTTAGTGTTTATCATAGCAGACAGTCACGTCCGTTCATTATTACTGCTCAGAACAGACAACGTGGGAGGCACGCACTTGCTTCATCAAGAGTTAACGGACAAGAAACGTTTACGCACTTACACAATGACACAAATGTCGCGAACTTCGGATTCTGAGAAGTCGGAATTGTGTACAATTTATGGCGAGATACGAAACAAGTTCGTATGTGCAAGTTTAAACTGCTAATTCAGAGGTACATACTGACGTCATCAGTGACGTCGGTACTCTTCATACCGACGCTGCTTCCTCTATGTTTAGGGTGCCTACTTGTATCTACCAAACTACACGGCGTCACATCCCAGAACAGCGCAGTCCTGTACCAGATGTTTATGGCTGTAAAAACCCCAAATATAATACAATAACAACTCGATGGCTTCTACCGCCTGCGGACCGGTACGGCTGCAAGAAGCTCCCAGCCGGCAGGTCGCCATTATGAGAAGTCAGTAGGGACTCAATATAACGTGTAGTTAATAAACCGCTTTGTACTGCCTACAGTCATTGACTGACGATAGTTAAGATTGTCAATAGTGATGGACTGTGAGCTTACCAAATGGCTGGATGACGCGACAGCCAACTTCCCCTTTACCTGCAACATCACATTAATTTTTTTGTGTCACGTCTAGCAACAAGCGTGCTGTATCAAAGCGACTGGCGTTAGATTCCAATGCAAAAGTATTCTCAGGTAATTCTTGCCTTTGTTTCACCATAATGCTGTGAGCCCTGTCTTCAAACAGGACTGTGATTCAACTTCATGGTCCCAGTGCATTCATTATTCACACTCTGTCCGCTATGTCTGTTGAAGCCGCAGACCAGAATCCCCCCGCTTTCAGAACTCACACACTTGCTACGAAATGCATTCACAATGGACACTACTTTTCCATTCACTTTGTCTTACCAGACACTTGATAAACGTCTACAGTTCGTCAAAGTTGGCTTTCTTTGCGTTGACGGCGGTCGGAGAAGAATGGTGCGCGGTTCTGTAATCTATGTGACAGTCTATCATTCATTATGCCAGTATTATGCTGGGCATTGCTTATTTTATGAGGCATACTTAATGCTGGCCTCACACGATATGACAATCTGATTTACTCCCCGAACGTCGTATACATTAAATACACTCAGAAAAAGGAAGCGTCCAGACGCATAAATTGTACCTGTTTCAGAAGGCGGCGAATTTACATAAACTGAAAACTCAGTGGAGGTCAATATTTGGAGGATTCAATGATGAATCGGTGGAAACCACAACTGGCTCCATGGAGCAGAGTCCTTCGTGAGAAGCTGACAGTTACTCAGCTAGTCAAAAAGTTCCCCCTATTTACGGAACCTGACAAGTTCATTACAGCGTTCACAGCGGCCTGCCACCTGTCCCTATCCTGAGCCAGAGGAATCCAGTCCACCCCTCCGAACCGATTTCCTTAAGATCCACCTTAATATTATCCCCCACTCTACGACTAAGTATCACAATGGCTTCTTTCCAACAGGTTTCCCCACCAAAACACTGTACGCACCTTTCCTCTCCCTCATACGAATACGCTACTATCACACATGGAGAAAATCTGGACACTAGCAACAGAAAACTTGTGGCATTATGTAAGTCACGGCCAGTTGAAAGATACTTCACAAGCAACAGGCTTGCTAATACAAGAAGAGTCATATGGGCCTGAAATGTATGAAAAATTCTGTCTTCTGGGAAGTAACACTGTGGATTGTGGCACGAATTTACATTTTGTGGGAATTTGCCGCTAACTTCCAACGTGGGTAAATTTACGGCACGATAGGGGCACAGGCGGGAACGTAACGGAATCGAGGGAGAACAACCTTATAATTGAGGTAACGTCCCCCCGAACATTGGTGAACTGCTGCTACACTGTGAGGGCGTCACACTTCAGCAGACAGAAAGCTGCTGTTCAGACACTCAACTCCGCAAACCCTGTCACCTCCACACACAACAGTCCACGCCATTTTGACGACCGAATTCTTCCAGTTCTTCAGGTCGGCGCTGCTGTTGGACTCCACTGTGCCAACAGCTGCCACGGACAGACCGACCTACTAGCAACTGACTGTTCTTAGCTCACGTTTGCAGCTCTCACAGACGCCACATAAGTCAGCACGTATTTTTGACACTAATGACTGCACAGCTAACAACTAAGCAGTGTAAGACATTTCTACTAACAATACAGTTTTAGAGTGCCTACTGTTATACAACAGGATTTCTTTATACACACTTTCAAATCAACAAACATTCGTCATACATATACACAGAACATGCAGTCCATCTCAAAATGCACTGTACAGACACTGTCACATTTTTTAAATTGATGACTTTAACACAAACACGATTCATAACATCAAAATATTACTTAAACAAATTTTCTGCCTTTAAAACGGTTTCCTTATTTATCCGGTTTTGAGAAATTCACCAGATACTTCCTCTTTAATTTCGATTAACATCCAGTTGGAAAAGTAATTAATTTTGCAATTACGTTCTTTACGGACTTTGTTTGTTACATTTTGTTGGCAACGGCGCTTCATACACGACAAGAATTTTTACATTTATTACTAATTACTTACATTTTTCCAGTAAAAACACATTTCTTATGGTTGTTCACGAAACAAAAGGGCGCCTTCCCCAGATGGTTCAGGCATCTTTTTGTCTGTCTGTCTGTCTGTCCCTTTCGCACACTTACGCACATACTTAAATGCAAAATATGAACTCGTGGTCCGTGCATGAGTGGACTAAATATAAGCAGAGCTTTTCATGTCCTTCAAAACAAATCACAGTCGAACTCGGTTATAACGTCACGAAAGGGACCGCATATTTTGTGTCGTTATAAACGAGTGTTGTTATAACCGAGGAGTGTAATGTCACGGCTAACAGTGAGGAACTACTGGCATCACAGACTATCTAACGCAATGGACGTGGTGCCGCATGTCGTTATAACCGGATTCGACTGTATTTTGATTTCAGCGTGACCAGGATAAGTTTACAGCTAAAAAGCATTGTAATTTCGATGCAGATGTCGCATTGCCGTCCCGCTGGGTGCAGAATGAAGAGCGCCGGGCACTTTCAAGTGCAAATTACAAATCCTCAATGTTACACCGTATCGAGTAATGGAACGTTAAACAAAGCTGCCAGCGAAATCAAAACTCTTTTAAATATGCCACTTTTCCTCTCTGAAGAAGCTAACAGATAGACTTTGCATCCCTGAGGCTTCAAGTTAATTACCAGTTCCTACCTCACAGAGAACGCTGCTTCTGCATTACAAAGACCAGCCGATTAATACCGTTCACGGAAATAAGCGGATGTTATTCTGAGAAACAAACGAACCCTACAAATACATTGTGTGGGCAAAGTGCAGCTGTAAGGGGGTATCAAGCGCCGACGGCAAACAGTACTTTAGCGTCTCAAGTCTGCATTCGTTGACCCTGGAGCGGCAACCCGTTCTACACCCAAAATACGAAATCTGTCACTCATACGGAAGAAGCGTACAATGAATGGGGGTTCTGTGTATTGGGAACAAAACGGTTTTGAGCAAGATTCTACGGATGAAAAAAGCAATAAATGTGGTGGTTTTAAAAAAGACAATTAATAAATATATATATATATAACAGCAAATGTCATTTGCCACAAAATCCACCCTCACAGTCCATCGCAGCACCGCCGATTCTTAAGTGACGGTTTGACAAAATTACATAAATACCAACAAAATCACATAACATATTTAACTGTACCTGTAGAATACATTTCACCACAACGTGCGTACGTTCACGTCATTGCGTAACGCAATAAACCTTTCTCTGAACAGCCAACACTCTCACAATGCACATTTATGCAGAAGTGACCTTCCGGACCTCAGAAGCAGCAGGGCGGAAGTTCAACTCCACATCTGAGACAAAACACCGTTTTGCTCAGACCAGCAGGTGACTTCCTGCTGCTTAATTCTCGGTCCTGCTGCAATAACAGAACCTCTGCATCTGAAATAACTCGAAATTCTGAGGAAAATGAAGAACTGTCTCAAATGTGGTAAAATTGGACTTACACCCTTCTGCTTCTCAGGTCCAGATTTGTGTACATGTCTTACAGTCTACAAACACCCCCCCCCCCCCCGCCGAGACTTAGAAAATAGTTACGTCCCTGAAGAGCCGGTTCGTGTCAAATTTTATTTAAGTCGGAACTAAGCATACGTATGGTGACCTATGTATACATATATATATGTACACATATAAAAGGGGTTTAAATAATAAGAGGAAAATAAACTCAGATCGAGCAGTAACGTACGTCACAGCTGTGCGTATTTGCAGAAAGCAGTAGGTGCCTTTACTGTACCATCATCATCATCATCATCATCGTCGTCGTCGTCGTCGTCGTCGTCATGTGTCTATAACCAATTTTTTAAATTCGTAGCGAGCAAAATGTCCGTAAAGGGACACAACATGTACAAAATGTGAACAGACGGTTTTCTGTGGGAAACGTAGTTGCAGATGGCATACGTAAAACGTTATTCTTCAGTTTTTCAAGGGGATGTTTCTAGTAGACTTTAATGATATGTACTTACGGACATGCGGCGGTTAATCAGTTGTCAGACTGACGCCACAAGCTGTTCGCTTACGGTAAGTACGCGCCGCAGAAAAATTGCCACTGTTTCCAGGTAAAATTGCATCAGTCTGACACTAATAAGATACCGTATTTTAACACCTCTCAGTCCTCGCCGTACACATCTGTTTACAAAATCATGGCGTGTGATATGTTCGTTTTTTTTTGACGTGACAAATTTATCTACAATTCACTCCTCCCAAATACACCTGCCTGCGTGTAGAAAATCGGATTCAGATCAACCGATACAAAAACTCCCCTTCCACTACGGAGTGCAGTTTTTGAACGTACGGAAACGAAACTGGTGAAAGCAGCATACCGTCTGGTGCAGGCACAGCTTCGTGTGTAGGCGCACGTGTCGCCCAGTCTTTACGGTTCGCACCTGCACGACAGTCATTGTATCTGCAGGAAGCGTCACCACGTTTCAAAAACAGTGACTCCACGTAAGACCGAGTTTATCCCCTTATCAGCAGCACGTTATTACTAAGATCGTTTTCCCGTTTCATCTGTTCTGTCCAGTTATCAGAGTTCTGTGGTAAAGTGAAAAAGGAAAAATAAAACAAAGCGTAACATATCAGGTTAAGGTAGTCTGATTATCACCCACACTTAATAATGAAATGGAGTAATGACACCCTGAAACGACATCTGCGCTGTTTTGGGATTTTACCCAGCGTATAATAGTAGCTTCTTACCGACGTTTCGGGACAACCTATCGGTACCATCTTCCAAGGGCCAAGTAGTCCAAGAAACATGGATTATTCTTGGACTGCTTGGCCCTTGCCGACAGGTTGTCCCGAAACGCCGGTAATAAATACCATTCTACGCTGCGCAAAACCCCAAGAGAGCGCATATGCCTGAAATGACACAAACCCCGAAACCGCGTACTCCTTTTTCCAGCCAGTTATCTCCAGTGAGCTAATAACAGAGTTCGCCGCAGTACAGCGCCAGTCAACAGAAGGGCCCTGGCGATGCACGACGCACTGCTACTGACGATGCCCACAGCAGCCCAGCGGCTTTCGTACCAGTTCTTGCGCACTGCAGTACTTGACGCCTTCCGGCAGAGGGACAGGCGATTCCTGTCAGCATTGTTGGTCCACATTGTTGCCCCTTCCCGACGAAACAGCGCTTCAGTTGCAACACACTGGGCCTTATCCATAATCTAGATTTTTCGCCCCATTGCAATGAAAAGCAGCACAAGTGCGCCTATTGTTTTCGGGATGTCAGTCTGTCCGTGTGTATGAACGAGGACAGAATTTTAACGAATTTTGATAACAGAATGTTTTACAACACTACGTTGGCACACTACAAATTTGCTTAAAATCATACAAAAATAGCTGGTATTTTAAATGAAGAGCTGCATACGTTTTTGGGTGTTACCTGTAGCCTCGTCTGCTAACACTTGCCAGAACAAACTGTTTCTAAAGCGACTTACAGACGGAGGTGAAATTCGTACTCTATGTCCAACAGGCCTACAAAATTCCTGTACCTTTAAACACTGCGTGTTTCAATAAAACTAAACAAACCCTTACGCTACGCGTGAATCTCGTAATTTTTCTTAAAACGCTAAGTTTCGGAAGCCCATTCTGTTCCCATCTTCAGGCATAAAGTCTGTGATTGTTAAAGGGTCCACTGCGAAGAGTTCATCTCAAACATTGAATCCCTGAAGTCAGAAATGGAGTCAAATTTCGAAACGTTGGGCGTTGAAAAAAAGAACCTGGACTATATAACAAATTACACAACAATTTTGGAGGATCTGTACCCCACTTATTGTGACATCTGCACGTGAATCCTGCAAACCAGCCCACAACAAAATTTGTGGCCCTTTGCCTAACAAGGTTGGGACACCCCCGACCTAGACGATGGACAAGGCCCAACACATTACCGCGAAGTTCGACTTCTGAATGCGTTTCGAGTCTATAAATTTAGGACGAAAAGAAATCCTCCATGTCTCACACTGTTGAATCCGACAGCAGCGGGAGGCAGGCGGTCTGGGTCAACACAACGGTACAACGCAGCGGGAACAATGCAGGGTGATGGCTTCACCGCAGAAGTATGCAGAGGCAAACTGCGAGGAGCAGCGGCAAGCAGGAGACGGCGGCACAACAGCTGGGCTGCGGAAACTCGATGTCCACTGCAACAGCAGAGCGAAGGTTAACGTAGCGGTACAGCTGTCAGGCACAAGCCACGCCATATATATATAGCTCATCTCATTCTTAACTTCGGCACTTACGTGCGTCACGCTCCGCCCAATTTACCGCGAAGGGCAACAGGACCCAGATTCCATTCAATATGAAGCTTTTATACAGGGTGATTCAGGATGAATGGCCAATATTCTGGCAGGCGATAGTATCGGTCATTGTGACAAAACAAGTTCATATGAACACGTGTCTAATTCTGAATGATTACCGATATACAGCTGTTTGAATCTACAAATACAAACGCACTGAGAATGGTAATAAAGACAGAGAAACAACTGACTGTTAACTTAATTTCAATTGTACACCGTATATGGCAAGTTGCCATACATGTTGTACAAGTCGACCAAACTTGTACCTCCCTGAAGATGTCCAGGATATATGGCCGAAACATGTAGCAGCTTTGTATAATAAATATAGAACACTGTGCAACTAGGTGGTGGTAAATTTGTGGCCACTTTTTTCATTTCTTCCACTACACTCATCAATATATTTTTGACTGCACAGAAAACCACACGGCTACACCTGTACACAGTTACACGCTTCACCAACTGCACGCGCTACAATAATGACTTGAAGCGATTTCCACACTGAGGGCTCACAGTTCTGCGGTGACCCGTGAACCCCACTGTTACACAGTGTATGTGTCGCTTTCAGCTGGGTGCATGTCAAATGACACACATTTTTGCACGTAAGGGAGAAACTGTAATAATTATGCTGAAAATATTATGTGCCACCGTATGAAATTTGGTCACCCGTGCGTCCAGGAACCCGACATTTGTGCAACCCTGTTCTGCAATAATTTTGCTTGGGTTTTACCTATAAATTTGAATCTGTAACTACAGTTCTTTAAATTAACACGCCTCACAACAACACAAACATAATACTGACTTGGCAAAAACAGACGGCGGCTCTTAGCTCGAATTTAGCTTTTTCTAAAAAACTCATCGATCTGTTCACGTGTTGTACATGTTACACGTGTACTGTATGTGGTTTGTTTCGACTTTTCGGATGAAACTGCTGTCTACATCTTCAGGGTGACTGAATTTGTACGGGTGACTCTTTCAGACGACAGGGGAGTGGAGAAGACTACATAACGAGGAACTTAATGACCTGTACTCATCACCAAATATTATTCGGGTAATCAAATCGAGAAGAATGAGATGGGCGGGGCATGTAGCACGTATGAGGGAAAACAGAGGTGCATACAGGATTTTGGTGGGGAGACCTGAGGGAAGGCGACCACTTGTGAGACCCAGGCGTAATTGGAGGATAATATTAAAATGGATCTTCAAGATGTGGGATGGGGGCATGGACTGGATTGAGCTGGCTGAGGATAGGGACAGGTGGCGGGCTGTTGTGAATGCGGTAATGAATCTCCGGATTCCATAAAATGAGTGGAATTTCTTGACTAGCTGAGAAACTGTTAGCTTCTCAAGAAGGCCTCTGCTCCATGTAGTTAGTTAGTTAGTTAGTTAGTTAGTGAGTTCGTTCGTTAGTGAGTGAATTAGTTCTTTAGTGAGTTCGTTCGTTACTGAGTGAGTTAGTTCGTTAGTGAGTCAGTCAGTCAGTCAATCAGTCAGTTAGTTAGTTAGTTAGTTAGTTAGTTAGTTAGTTAGTTAGTTAGTTAGTTAGTTAGTTAGTTAGACTGCTTCAGCATCAGACACCCTGAAGATGGAGTCAGCAAATGCTCCAAAATGTGAGAACATTTTGTCACTACATGGCGCAGAAACCCAAAGCACGATCATTGCAGTAACAAACGCTGCAAAACCAAGCAACCACTGAGGCTGCCCACACAGTGTGTATGTTTTTGCATGATTCCCACAGGCAGCCATAATGTCGCTGCACATCTACTACCGGGCACAGACCGTGCCCACTGTGCTGTCCGAACTGAACACACGTGACTGCCAGGTTTCAGTGAGTCAATCCGGTGTGTCGTGCCTGCCACAGGCACAGCCCTACCTGTCACCGAACTCGACTTCCTGTCAGCATACTCGCTCTGCTCCGGGTCGAGGGATCCTGGGATGGTGGACAGGCAGGTGAGTTCCAAACGGCGTTCATGTCGAACGTGAAATTCCACGATGTCGAAGCTGAGTTGAGCCGTTAGACGCTCACGGTCACGGGGGAAACGCCTCAGTTGACTCTCCTCCACCTGCGGAGGAAGCGGGAGATTCAGACATACAGACGCCTCTCGTGTCTTGTAAATATTCTGCTTGGAAACAAATGGCGGCAACATTTGGGAGGACACTGCTTCCAAAATAATGAGAAAGTGGAAATGGCTGTTCGTGAACGTCTGCGAATGCAAAAGCCCGGTTTGTACTCCGAGGAAATTTTTAAACCTGTGGCAAGGTAGGATAAACGGTCAGTGTGCTGGGGGATCATGTTCAAAAATAACATAATTCAGCGGAACTGACGAGCTTCACGTGGCGCTGTAACGACTTCTCACTAACCTGTTTAACACGGGGAACCTTACTTACTGAACACCTGTCCTACCAAATCAAAGAAAGGCCCTTGTCGGGATATTCGAAACACTCAACGCTACACAACCCAGTGGTTACTAAAGGCAGGCCTGCCGCCAGGTGTAACATTCAACAATTCTACGTTCTGCCCACACAGTGTATTTACGTGTTTTGTGTGGATTTCAGAACAAACAGCGATTATTTCCCTATACAGCATTAACTGACTGGTTTTTATAGCCGAGACGGAGTGTGTTTACTGCGCGGTACGGACTGGGTATTTAAATGCCACGTTCTGCCCACACAGTGTATTTATGTGTTTTGTGTGGATCTCAGAACAAACAACGATTATTTCCCTATACAGCATTAACTGACTGGTTTTTATAACCGAGACGGAGTGTGTTTACTGCGCGGTACGGACTGGGTCTTTAAATGCCACGTTCTGCCCACACAGTGTATTTATGTGTTTTGTGTGGATCTCAGAACAAACAGCGATTATTTTCCTATACAGCATTAACTGACTGGTTTGTATAACCGAGACGGAGTGTGTTTACTGCGTGGTACCAACTGGGTCTTTAAATGCCACGTTCTGCCCACACAGCCTGTTTATGTGTTTTGTGTGGATCTCAGAACAAACAGCGATTATTTCCCTATACAGCATTAACTGACTGGTTTGTATAACTCATAGTCTGATCGTGTTTAGGTGTCTACCGTTCGTTAAAAATTTTCTTCATTCAGCATTTTGTGTGTCTATGGTGAAGATATGGAAGTACGAGTAGAGGAGGGGGGGGGGAAATTTTGACAGCGAAGACCTTCAAACATACTACTACTACTACTACTACTACTACTACTACTACTACGGTTAGTATTTCCTGTTTTTTAAGAAAATAAAATAGGATTTCATGCAACTCATTTCACGAAAATACTGCATGTGGCATAAAGAACCCCTGTACATGACACTAAACTTGGCCTCCAGTATTAACGTTCAAATTTTTATTTAAAATAGTTTTAGATTCAGTGAATGCTGAACCAGATACGAGGAAAGATAATATCTGACCACCTGGTGTGAACAGCCGTGCAATAAATACATTAAACGCGCATATTTATACCGTGAATTAATGACGTATAGTAAATGAAAAACATTTTAAGTACAGAACTCTTACGGCCCCCCCCCCCCCCAGTGTTTCTTGGTGCACAGTAACTGCCAACACTAAGACATTCAGTCTGGTGCCAAGACGTGCGGACAGCGACTGTACTGCGCCCAACGCATGGCCAGGCCGTCAGCACTCACTGTGTGAAGGTACCGCAACACCGGGCAGCTGCCCGGAAAATCACGGATGATGTGCGTGGGTGCAGTAGGCCTATATGGCGACTGCAACACGAACGGACCCACTGCCACCACTGTACAAATACACGGTCGCTAGCGGGCATTTACATTCAATTTTCGCTATTCAACGCTCAAACTAATTTCACTCGTTGTTTCCATAACATGTCACACAAAACCGGCACAAAAGTCTTCCGTATGCAGGCAGATGTATGAGTACAGCTAACACTGTGCGTAAGCAGTACTTCCTACCGGATAAACAAGTGGGATGGAAATTTGTTTTTGGTGCAGTGATCTTGTGTTTTTAACCTTTTACCATTCTAACTACAATTCGGTGGCCTACTGTGGCTCCTCAAGACATCACGTGCTTTCCTCACAAGAAGACCGGAAACTGAGGTGACATTCTTCAACCACAGCTCCGTCCGGCCACCCAGCGTTTTGTCGCTGGGTGTTTTTATGTTTTCCCCTGATAATGGTGCCTCAGAGCACCGAAACATGTCGGGTTGCATTTGTATCTTTCACTAAGATCCTTTCGTTCGTAACTCTGTGCACGAGTTGGTGCGTTTATGTGTAATTTCAGTCGCATAGAAGCGACGCTGCATTCATTCCTGCCTTCACACTTTCATCTATTGGCTGACAGATGGCGTTAAACGTCACAGGCCCTTCACGTGTACTCATATTCATCTACAAGGGACTTACCGCAGAATTTTCAACGGACCTTTTCCTCCTAGGAAGCCAGGGTAGCTCAGTTGGTATAGTGACTACGACATGGACTGGACGTCAGAGGAATCACATTTCGATTCCAGGCAGAACACACTATCTCTACTCCAAATCGTCCAGATGGCTCTGAGGCCCACACAGCGTCCTATTAAATGTGATTCAGGAGCTCTTTCTGCCTGGAGTAAAGCGGCCGAGGCGTGAAGCTGACCACCCACGGGCATTTAGCTCCAAGTTTAAGAATCGGTGGATCTATGCTTCCATTCTTCCATATGCCTTCCTAGCGTGCGTAGGGACGTCACCACGTTTACCCTTTCCGCTAGTGCAGACTGCATAATATCCTTAAATGTCTACGGCACCTCACTCAACACAGCGCACTCTCGTGTCTACACACAATGACCTGACTGTAGTTGCCTCCATAAGTGACCAAGTTGGGGTCAGAGGGGAAGCTGTGCTGGCGCCATATCGATTCCACACCGTGCAAGATCGATAGTTACCTGTTCCCCAAATAACTCTACAGCAACAAACAGCTGCAACTCTTGAATAATGTATTCCGTGCAGGTAACTAGAGGTCAGTGATAATGCTTACATGCTGCAGACAGACAGACAGACAGACAGATGTGGGGGATTCGCTTTAACCTTTTAAAGCCTAGCAGTAACTTTACGTACCACCAGGTCTAACATTAAAAAATTCTACGTGGTGCCCACATTGCGTTTATGTGTTTTGTACGGATCTCAGAACAAACAGCAACTTTTGCCTTATAAAACATTAAGAGATTGCTTTTTATAACCGAAGTGGAGAGCGTTTACAGCGCGGTACGCACTGAGTCCTTATATAAAACAGATACGCTTCGTCTTTAAAGGGTTAAACGAAAACAGCATCGATAAACAAACAGAACACTACCAAGGTCCAAAAGCACAACTTTTCGTATGTGTGAGGGAAGTCCCACGTTCAAAACCTGAAATCTGGAGGATGATGATAATAAATGGCGTAGAAGGCTGTGAAACCCCCGCCGCCCCCTAATATATATGACGCATGAGAGGGGTTTCCGAACTCAGGACCTCAGCTAAGCTGAAGGTTGCGGGCATCCGAAAGATCTCTACGTGTTAAAGTTCATTCGCCATTCCACAACCTGTGTTACAGGCTCGGTGCTCCCTGTTCCGGTTCCCAGTGTCCTCTCTTTTCCTTACGGTCATCTAATAGCTGCTTACGTCTTCTTCCTCATCTTCCTGTAACTTGTACCCTCTCTTCTATCTTCTCTTCAATAACCTGTTTGATAAGGCAGTTCCTACGCAAGATGTGACCAATACAGTTAGCCTTCCTTCATGTTACTGTACGTACGACATGCGCCCCCCCCCCCCCCTCCTTGACCCTGTGTAAGACTTCTTCACTTCTCACACCATCGGTTTAGCTGAGTGTGTTAAGCTACCTGAAGCAAATGGAAAACCTGATATATGAAACACAGTTAAGAGGCGCTATATGCGCCCGCGCATAAAACCGGGATACTTGTTCACACTTTTCAACAAAGAGGCGGCACCACGGAGGTAGCTACTAACGCGTCCAGAGGATGACTGTATCGAGCCCAGCTATCAGAAACTGTGCCTCACTCGCAGTCTGCAGTGCCACGTACGCCACAAACCTCTATATCCGCCTCCTCCTTCCGTCCTACGAACTCACGTCGAGCCTCCCCCCCCCCTTGTTCTTGTCGCCGTCGTCAACCGTGAACTTTACGCATCGCGTAACAACAAATCCCAGCAGGAGACAGCATGGGCTCGAACCTCAACGACCGCCCTAACCTTGCTCTGGCGATGGTGGTGACCGAACGATAAATCCCGCGTCTTTATCGAACCGAAAGTTGTGTTAACGTACACGATTACAGTATTATAGCGTATGACGCCGTGTAAATTGATATACAGGTACCGACGTTTCGGCGGACATTTCTGCTTCCATCTTCAGGGCAGTCTCTAGCACTACCAACTAAAGTTTGAAAGAGCAAGCTCCTCCTAAACGGTGCTAGTTGCACGCCAAAGTACAAACAGTTGTGTCCTGTAAGGTCGGGGGGACCTTCAACAGCAGCTCTGTGATAACCTCTAACCTTTAACTGCGGTCTTGTAAGACACAGTCGCCGGACCCTACATTAACGTCCATTTTTCTTTTCACTCCGTCTGGTCTGTCGCCCTGATGCAAGACCACTGACGGGCGATAGCAACATTTGCACCCGCGACACAGCGTGTACACAAGCTGACTGCACGTAAATACACACTGGTAACAACAGCGGCAACTTGTGCATATGGGTGTTGTTTGTTCAAATAAGGAAAGCTCCTAAAAATCGCTACCAATTACTTTACGCCGTTCCGCACCACGCTCCGGGGAAACCTGAAACCAGCGCCTTTATTAGGACACGGGAAAACCCGCACAGATAAATCCTTTAACCCCGTATGAAAAGGCAAAGTTCTGTTTTCAACGCCGTCACTATAATATGAGGAAAACATGTGCAATGTGTGTAGACGTTTCGGCAGGATCAGGCCATTAAATATGAAACTAGCGAATCATGTCCAGTTGAACTCGGTTATAACGCCATGAAATGGACTGAATAGTTTCTGTCGTTATAAACGAGTGTCCTTATAACCGGGGAGTATAATGTTATGGTTAACAGTGAGTAATTGGTACCATAGAAAATCCGACTCTATAAGCGAGGTGTCGTATAAATCGATGTCGTTTTAACCGGTTTCGACTGTATTTTTTAAGAGACCGACGGTGACATTTTGCACAGGATGCGTAGACGAGGAGTCGCTGGTTTCACACTTGCTTAAACTTACGGCGCACCCACACTGTCAGCAACGCATCGCTTTCATACATTCAATGGTAATTTACCTTCACGATAAAACGCGATTCATAAACACAAATTACTCTGCATTATTGAACATCTCCGTAACCCATACACCCTGAAGCTGCATCCAGTATTTCGTGTTTGGCTGAGTTTAAATTTTGCGTTATTTCGTTCGCCGTGTTTACCTCATCTCTTGCCTACGATATCCACATGCTGCTATGAAACAGAAGACAAATTTCCGCTTGTCTTAAATGTTTATAAGCTGTTTTCTTCAGCCCAATAATAGTAACGCAGCCATTCTAGACCCTTGATTAAATTCAAAGCTCGTAAAATAGCAACAAATACAGTGGCTGAACACTGTTGAACCATTACAACATCCCACGCAAAATAGCCTCGAGACCACCACAGTCATAGCACAGACGGAAAGAAGGAAAAAAAAACGCCGCGTGACGTCATCACATACAGCCTGTCTGTTTTAGCTTGTCCAGTTTCATGCGCATTATAGGGGCCAACAGACTGCCTGACAATGGCGTAAGTTTATGCATTTTTATTCTGCTGGTGGAGTCAGACTCTGTCTCTGCCGAAACGCAACCTCTACGTAATGTACGGATCACGTGTGGGATTGTAACTGACATAGAAAAATTGGGATATCTGTAGCAAAACCTCTCTCAGGGGACAGGAACCGGAAACAGATACGCAGGTCCTTCTAGAACCCTCCAGATCACGCGAGCACAGCCTGTCCGCGGCACATGCACGCTCGCTCACGACTGGCATGTTTGCAGTGGCACTCTTCGTCTTACCGTGGCCTATTGCTTTCAATTACAATAATTTCTTGGATTTAGTCCCATAGTTGCTTACATCATGTCTTCTGAGCGTGAAGTCAGCTGCACATGTTCAACTGACCTATACTGAAGCAGTATGTATATGTAAATATCCTTTCTCCCTGAAGATGACCCGGCGGGGTTGAAACATGTATGAGGAAGTAATATTAGTAGTGAATATAGTAACACAAATTGCGCATTTATTTGGTGGTTTATTGCTCTTACACTTGTAAAGAAATCCTCTATAGACTGCATCAAAATCTGACAAACGTTCAGTAGCTAACTACAGATCACAGACGGACAGACATGGCGTCCTCACAACACGTGTTTGGGGACATGGGGAGCGCCTAACAATGCCGGACTTCCGGTTCCCACTTCAGAGCAAACATAATGCGTCTCCAATACAGACAAGAGCCAGTTTATACCGTTCAGGGAAATCGTCGTCGTCTGTTACAATTACCCATACCACACACACGCGCTACTTGGGCAAGACACATGCTTCCTTTAAGGTTACAGCAGGTAGCAAAAGTAGCAACACCTGTGGTTCGGACTGTTGTGAACTATAAAGTTACACCGCTTGCTAATTTCGTGTTTGTGTGAGGAAATTTTGAGAAAGTTGAGTTGAGTTGCATTTAACTGAGAAGGGCGCACAGATGTGTCGTCGTCTGGGGGGGGGGGGGGTGTATATGCTAGCGCCGACCCTGGTCACTGGCACAGTGTTTAATGAGCCGCCTGATCCAAGAATTACGTGGGGTAACGAGGCAGTATGCCGAGCCCATTGGCCGCGCGGTCTAAGGCGTGGGTCTGCGGCCGCTGGCTTGCTGGGATTGCGGGTTCGAATCTCGCCGGACGCAAGGAGTTTTGAGTGTTGTGTGTTGTCAGGTAGAGGTCTCTGTGTCGGGCTGATCACTCGTCCAGAGGAGCCCTACCGAGTGTGGTGTGTCTCTGAGTGTGATCGTGAAGCCTCGATAATGAGGAGGCCCTGGCCCGCTGGGGGCTGTTGCGCCACTGGCGGAAAAAAGGGGGCAGTTTAGTCAACTGATTCACTTGATTGTAGCGTCGTACATGCAAACTGCTTGCGTACATTTCAAGATAAAAATTAATTCTGACTACAACAAATGAAAGTCGTACGCAGAAACGGTTCAAAGCATTTCTGACTGACATGCTGATAGACTGACTGGCTGGCTGACTTACTAACTAACGAACTACCTCAACACAACGCAGCATAGTCCTTGAAAAGCTAGCAGTTCCTCAGCTGGTCTGGAAATTCCCCGCATTTTACGGAACAAAAGGTTTCATTACCGCGTTCGAAACAGCCCGCCATTTGTCCATCTTCTGAGACAGATCAATCGAGTCCACACCCCTTCAGAAAAGTCTTTAGCATCCATTTTAATATTATCCTCTCATCTACGCCTACACAATCCAAGTGCTTTCTTTGCTTCAGTCTTCCCCCACAAAAGTCGCAGGTAACTCTGCCCCAGACTGCGTCATATGCCCAACACAAAATACACCCGGTGCCCCAGCTATGCGCCATCCTGAACAGTCAACACGGATAAAGCGTACATACAAGTCGGCCCGAGGCAGATCTCAAATAGAACCAGGCTTTCCCACCCTCGCGCCCCCCAGAAAGGTGTGGTCCTGTACCATAGGCGCACTGAAGGATGGTAGGCTGCCGGGCTGCAGCCCCCACCCCCCAAAAGCCACAAAACTGAAATTAAAAAACACAGATTTTGTAAATATTATGATATCAAAAGTTTTACGTGATTTACCCCTCAGCCAAAATCAGCCACTGAAATCGGTTGATGACCGGTACATCAGAAATTCGAAAAATAAAATTACAAAAACAAGAAGACAGGACAGTGTGATTGAGTCACGGAACATGTAGTTATATCCGTATGTATATAAATGCAGTTGCAGACAGTGTTATGTTGTACTTATGATTTTACAACATAATTTTTAAAATCAAACATAAATTATATATTGCCTCATGAACAGCCACCCCCCCCCCCCCCACCCAAGGAAAAATTCGGTATGCGCACCTGCCCTGTACAGTGACAGGGAGTAACCGGCGCTTTTCGTAAGGTCACACACACACACACACACACACACACACACACACACACACACACACACGCCCAGCTTCATCAGTCATCCCAGGCTGCATCGAACAGCCCCAGCAGAGCAAGCTTGCCCATTAGGCTGTCACAATTCTGCAGATTACAGGCTTCACCGGCTAGCCATCATGAATGCAGTCAACTCCCAGCTGTCATTACATGATAGACAAACAAGCCACCCTGAGTAATTGCCGCTCGGGACGGACAGACTGTCACAGCTTATTGGCTCGCGTTGCGCACGTCCGCTGGATAAGGCGCAGATAAGCCCTGATAGGACCACAGAATGGATTAAACCAAGTGGAACTGGGCACCGCCAAGTTGCTGTCCTGACAGCCACGTGTCTAGGAGCAATACAGTTCAGAGCTACGCGCAACACCGACTATCTTCAGCTTCATCGCGATTTTGCTCAGTCCGTCCGGTACAGTATGTCAGTCAGCAGGGGGCCGCTTCCTTCTGAGTCCCTTCAAATTCATCGTTCACCACACATAAGAAAGTCCTAAACACCTTACGTGCAGTTTCATCAAAATACGTTCACGTATTCAAAATATAAATTAAAATATTCCGCTCTCACATGATGCATAAAACCAACTTTTTCGAAAGCCTCCATGAAAATATCGGTCAGTACAGGAGAGGAGGTGCCAGCGGTAAAGTTCCAACAGACACGATGTTCGACTCGTTGCCTGTTTTAACCCCTTACGGAGAATAAATTACCTGAATTATACAAAAAAAATCAGTCCGTACCGCGCAGTAAACACACTCCGTCTCGGTTATAAAAACCAGTCAGTTAACGCTGTATAGGGAAATAATCGCTGTTTGTTCTGAGATCCACACAAAACACACAAATACACTGTGTGGGCAGAACGTAGAATTCTTGAATGTTTAACCTGGCGGTACATAAAGTAACCACTGGGCTTTAAAGGGTTAATAAAATACAAGGGAAATAACACGAACATCTCCTTGTAACGTAACAGCGGTGCTTATGGTTGATTAATTCACCTCGCGATACCATTTATTAGCTCGTAACTTAAGAATAAAGCAGACGCATTACTAGTTGGAACGCCTTGTTTTTGTTTAGTGAGGGGCCCCGCAGCAGACGCTACGGACGCACCGCAGTCTGAAGGCTTACCGTGCAGCGCTGTGGTAAAGATGAACAGGATGATTAAGTTCCTTTGTTTTTTCAATTTAACGGAGCATTGGTGGAATGAAACTGAAAGAGCAAACCGAAATACTCGGCAGAAAACCTATCCCAGTGCCACTTTGTCCACCATAAACCCCACACAGACCGAGCCGGGATCGAACCCGCACCTCCGAGGTGACAGTGCCGCGACTAACCACCTTAGCCATGGCAGGGCCAAGACACTGGTTTGATTCTTCGTAATACCTACGGCCATTCTCTGCGCGATAGCATCCAGGTTGGCTTTAGCCCCCCCCCCCCCCCCCCCATTCTAACCAACTGGTGATACACATTCTTTACCTGGAAGTAAAGCGACCCGGGCCTGAATCCAACCAGTAAGTTTGATACTAATGCCTATGTTAAGAATTATGTGGAGTTTTATTTCCATTCCTCCATACGCCTTCATGGTGTGATATTAAAAGCAAAGAGACATATAATGTAGGTTATACGCTACAGATAAATAAAGTAAATAAAAAATACTTTCAATAAATTAACAAGGAAATGAACAGTTGCAAAATATAAACAATCTGCTATCTTTGTTTCCTCCCGCCAGCGGATGCACGCTGCTGCTGTTGCATTATACAGAAACGTTTCCGGTGAAGTGCGACGTCGGACTGAGCGCCGTGCTACCAAGTACTTCGGCCCCCACTTTACGGTAATAAATAAAGTGCACTTCACTTCAATAAAAACTTTTCCGAGATAAAGTTCTGGAAGGGCGCACTAAATTAACTTAAGTAAAGATTGGTAATCAATTACTGTCGAGCGAGTTCCCTTCCAGACACAGTATCTGACTCACAGCGGGGGATCAGAAGCCCCCGTACCAATACGGACGCAGACAGATTTCTTACACCCCAGTACGAAAATATACGGGTTCGTGCGGCAGGAACGCTCTTGGCGTCGAGTCCGGAGAATTTCGCTTCGAATCTCTGCGATCACTTCCAAACCGGAACACTGTTCGTGGTTTTCTCCAGTCCCTCCAAATACACACCGTCGACAGATGCTACTAACCATCAAAGTAATACATACGTAATAAAATATAAAGTATCGGTCCAAGTCATGAATGTATAGGGGAGTGGAGGTAGAATTCCACTCATTCTTAACCTTGGGACTAGATAAGTGAGTGGTCAACTTCAAGCCACAGCCGCTTTAGTTACAGGAAAGAACGCCTGTACTCACTGACTAGGAGGCTGGGTGGACCCCACAGCCGCTCTCTGCTTGTGACAGAAGTGAGAAATCTGTCGGCCCCGCCGGGATGCAATGTGCCAAGGGTCTCATGACGGGTAGTTCTCTGTGAGTACTAATGTGACGTCATCCCCGTGCACACCACGAACACATACGGGGGCGCGGGTACTGATACTCATTCTTAAACTCGTCGCCAGATGGAGGAGAGTGATAGGCCTGACGCTCCAGCCGTTTTACCCCACGGAATAAAACCCCGTTAATCAATCAGCAGGAGGCTACACTGACCTGAGAATCAGCCTGGACGCTTTGGAAAATATAATAAGTAAATAAATAAACAACTGAAACATACAAATAAATAACAAATTCCTAACGTCATAACGTAACATAACATAAGCTAGCACAACCCAAAGTAACCAACCCTAATGCAACTTAACCTGAGCTGACTGAACACAATCTAACCTAACATAACCTATTCTGAACAAACCCAACCTAAGCCTTCCTCACCCCACCTAACCTAATCCAACCAAATGTACAATACCTCACATATAAACGAACAACGAACAAAAATAAATAACAAAGCAAATAAAATAAAAACCCCTTAGGCTTTAAGACATTCTCTGCCTTATATGGAAACCAAAGTTCGCCAAGCCTCACAAGAACCCGAGTTTGAGAAAGAACTGGCATCTTTTGAACACTGCAGCGCACATGGAAGTTGGGGGATTTTTAGAACGTATTAGGCTCTTCATTTATTTATTTGTTTATATTGTTTGTTAGTTCAAAGACAATAACATGACGAACACTGAAGTTTTGAACTGGTACAAGTTCCTAAAACCTCCGCTGAAATAACGACCAAATAAAAATAATGTTCGGAAAAACGTGGACATCAAAAAAAGATATTTCACGTTAAATACATTTTTTTCCCGATACATCGCAGTTACGTTTTGTATAATAGCGTCCTTTCAGATGCCACAAGTGTGACACGAACCAAAACGACTGTTTTTATTTATGACGTTACTAAATTTCGTTTGTAAGAAATCAGTTTCTCACGGTGGTGTCTAAAGAAATTACTGTCTTTTTTCCGTTGTGACGCCCTGCAGTGGGGCAGGCTCTTAAATGAAGTTTCAGAAAAAAAGTCTGCTTCCCTAAACCACTCTGATGACGGAGGCAACAGCTCCTCTGTAACATCAGTGCGTACCTACCGGACTACAGGGTGTTACATCTCAAAAGACAGTAATCTTCGAAATTACACTTTATTGTCTAAGTGCAGTAATCGTGAAGCCGCGATACTGAGGCCGTGGCCCACTAGCGGCTGCTGCGCCACTGGGGGAAATCTAGATGTAAGCCTCACAAAATAACCTATTTTTGTGAGAAAAACCTGTGACTTCACATCCAGCCATTTCTATGTTTATGATTGAGCTTAGTTTCCGAGTGACGCCACACCTGTGAGAAGAACGGAAGTAGGACTGTCGATATGAGGCAGTGACGTCACGGTCACCGGTTTCCATGGTTCGATACAGCTTGGTCGATATCAGGTATCGATATATAATCGTCCTGTAATAAACCAAATATTATCCAAGTTCGTCCGCATTTGTCCCACAAGACTGTGAGTGGGCTTACAGAAATACTGAACACTGAACTAACACGGTGGAAACCTCCGATCAGCTTGACAACAGGTGTTTTATCGTCTCATAAATAAAGGGCAAAGTCTACGCCTTTCCGTGTTTGTGACCCATATGTTTATTCCGTTACGCATGAAAGAACTTCATGGCCCTGTGTTTGACAACCCGCCATGCTACTGGCAAGAACGCTGGTACAGTGCAATTATATGCACGTGGATGCCTGTACATCTCGCAGGTTATGCAGCACTCTTGCACGCTCTGCGGTCTGTGGTTGCGGCTGTACAGGCTGTAACCAAAATTAACGTAATTACATTGCGGCCTCCCATCCAGCAATTACGTAATCGCACCGTGCAATTGGCTACGTCACGCTACTGATCAAATACCGTATCGTGGTACGCCAAAGAAGTATATCAAGCACACTCGTGAGGGGGGGGGGGGGTTTCAATTCATGTTGCGTTTATTTTGTGATACGTGACGACAAATACCATCAGCTCTTCATATCACAGTGGTTACTACACGCACCACGTGGCATAACATTCAAAATTTAAAGCAGGGGCAGCGTTGACCTACAATAAAATCCCGCAGGGTTCTTCGACAGCGAGAAAGGCGGGGGTGGGCTGTGGCTGGAGATATTTTTACGAAGAATTTCTTTGACCAGCTTTGGTAGTGCTTATGAAGCTTACTGCTATAAACTTTTCTGGACTGGACACGCAGTGTACGTACAACGTAACAGTGAGACGCGTTCGCGTAACCACTCTTGCCGTGGAAAAGCAATAAGCATTACATACTCCGAGTGCATGTCTATAGCCTTAGTTACCCAGCATGCAAAGCGCATGCGCCGTATTATATTGTTATCTGTGACCTGTCTGGCTGTACCACATTTTTCGACATTACTTCATAAACGACACGATTTTCGGAAAACCGTTATTGAAAAAAATGTGCGTTTTGATTTTGTCTACAACTTAGTCTGAAACATTTTTCACTCTAAGAAGAATTAAGCGAGATATTATCATAAATGTACACAGGTATTCACATAAACTACCCGTTATTCTTGTCAGACTTTAATGAAACTTGAATTTTCTCGACAGATTTTAAAAAATAATCAAATATCAACTTTCATGAAAACCCGACAGACGAACATCCACATCCTCAACGGGATTCAAACCCAAGCCCCCAGCAACTGAGAGGCCGCAGGCTTGCGCCTTATAACGCACGGATACTGGGGTCGCCTGAACAACAGTTTTACGGGTATTAATTGAAATTGTTATTATTTACGTAGCGTAATTACTGTAGACGCTTTGACATTTCAAAAGTAAAATTCTGCGGTTATCAACACCACAGTTGGTCACACTGTCCCTGTTTCGCTACGACCCACTGCTACACATTACAGCCTTTCGGGGACATTTCGGAATTACGGTTCCAGTCAATATGTCCCCGTCTGAAGTTGGAGCGTACACTCAGACAGTCGCTGACAGAATAGCAATTTGCAATTAGCAATGCTGCTACGTAATGGTAACCTATGACCTTATGTCATCTGCTTACAATTGCTACCAGCTATGAGTGGGTTACTTTTGTAGTATACTTACAGGTACAAAGATAATTTTACAGTTATTGATTTCGCTGGTTCCTTTTCGGAAACGCATTGCGAAAACCGTCTTTAGTCTCATCATCTCTGCCCACAGATGCACAGTAATCAGCCCCTAAAACATACACCCTATTTCGAATACACTTCGTGTTTTTTTTGTGGGGGGGGGCGGTGGAGAAGGGCCCCGCAGCAGATGCTAAGGACGCACCGCAGCCTGGAGGCTTTCTGTGCAACCCCGTGATGAAGATGATTAGTTTTTTCGTTTTTCCTGTAATGGAGCAACAATGGAATGAAACTGACAGGGGAAAACCAAAGTACTCGTAGAAAAACCTTTCCCAGAGCCACTCTGCCCACCGCAAATTCCACACATACTGACCCGGAATCGAACCGTGGTCTCCGCGGTTGAGAGGCCGGCGGCTAACCGCGTGAGCCACGGCGCGGCCGTCACTGTGTGTGTTAAACGCACGCGTAATTTTGTAGACCCACTGTGGTACTGGTTGACGTCTGTTCATCTGTGTGGCCGCTTTAGACAGCCCCCGCACCTACGACGTAACTGGCTGCTGAACGACAGTCGCAAATCGGGCCCTCGTAAGACGTACCCTTATTTTCAATAGGCGCAATGTCGTAAACTGGGGCCTCGTTCCTGGAAGCACATTTAACACGACAGTAACACCAACTGATAAAGAGGACACCGGAAACAGTAAAAATAATGTACCCCCTTTCACAAACCCTTACGTAGTGAGAACACACATTTAACAAAAACAAATCACACAAAACTCATTTGCGAATTCTGACACACAGCAATCTGAAGGATTTATTTCGCCTTCAGCATCTCAGGACAGGATGTCACATGGAACACTTGCTGACGGCAGGGCGTTGGGTCGTCTGAATCATCAAAATCTAACCACATTTAAGGAGTAGGGGGGAGGCAAATAGATTTGGGGGGGACGGGGGGGGACTGGGCTGAGGCTTGAAAGGTGTTTCGACTTCTAATTGTTACACTGCTGCAGGTGTTGGTCGTAAATAACGAGTTTTTGTCGCTACGGGGCATTTTCTTACTGTCACAAAAAGCGTAAAAGCGGGCGAGGGGGGCGCAAATCGAGGCGTTGTAATTACGGGGTATACTTTTATTACAGACGTGTAAAACTGAATGCGTCATTCAATACGTCATAAACTGAGATGCAATTCGAATAACGTCAAAATTTAAAGCTATCTCAGCGGTCAACGTTTCATTGTGTGGGACGTAGCACGATGTAGTCAGATCCACACGTTTCGATGGAACGTTCTGCCTCCATCTTCAGAGGGTCTGTTGATTCCTCTAGCGCAAGAAAAGAAGGTAACCTGTTGGTGTCAGTTTAACATAAAAAGCCAGCGTAAGTAAATTCACGGTGCCGTGCCGCAGTCGGACTGAAGTCCACCCCGAACCACAATTTCAATGGTTTGTATGGATCTTTATTTTACACGTTACCCACACTTCACCACCGGCAGGGTCAGTTCACTGCGTGGCACATTTACAGAAACTGTCATTCTTAACAACATAACAACTCGTATTATTCTATTTCTAAAGTAATCCAGTACAATTAGACAATTCGTCATTACAGAACATAATCGCGGGTCGCCTGAAAACTTCTCGCGGAGAAACACGGCTCCAGCTAGCACAGTTTCGGAACTCCGTGTTCTAAGGAACCGACAGCCAGCGTACTGTCAGAGACAGACAGACACAGAGAGAAAGGGAGACCAAAACGTACAGACGGATTACGGAATATGAGTCACGTCCGCGATGGAACTGGCGCACCAGTTCTGGTGCCCGGTAACCCGATTTCCAGCTCTTTCTGCCTCCGTTCGATAGAGCCCCAACGCTGTACCCGGCGGCGCGTCCGATTTACTTTACCAATTAAATGCTCGACGTACGAAAAACTCTAGACGCTGCAGTGTTCTTTAAAGGACTCCTCTTGGCAGGTGATACTTTGTACCAGCATGTCGTTGTAAGGTGCAATACGGGAGCTTCGCTGACACGCGGTCTGTATACTTGCCTTAGCTCACATTCAACAGAACAGTTACATCGGCACACGGTTTGTGGACGTCGCTGGGGTACAACGAAGAGTGCAATGAAATATTTCCGCCGACACTCGTGGTTTGTATTTTCACCAAAATCGAAACGTGTCCACAAATTTCAGCAAAAACACCCAAGCAAGAAATCTGACAAAACTCCATCTGGTGACAGCCGAGCTGTTACATATGACACATCTAAACGTACCTTTTCGCCAGTACTTAGGGCATGCATGCACAAATCACAGGACCCGGGTCGCCGTTGCGAGTAAGTTTTGTACGATGGCGCCTAGTATATATGGATCCTCAAGATAAAACTAGCTTCACGTCAGACCTTCTAGTGCCTAGAATTTTGAGGTGGCTGCTAAATTTTTAGAACCATTTGTGCGATCCTGGCTTACCGAACGCGTCTAACGAAAGAATGAAAATAATATACAGTCCTACATACCTGTACTGATCACACTAATGAGTACGCGCTGCAGCAAGTACGCTGAAGTCAGTCACAACGTATACTGTAGCTCGGATGTTTCTGAGACAAGGAGGGTGAGCAGGCACTGTGACATACAGAGTTGGAACATGCGTATCTCGAAAACTTTCTCCATTATAGACATTAAACCCCGTCCGTGACTACGGACTGATGAGACAGATTGCTAGGGTTATGGTGCTCATTACTAGGCGGGGTGTCTGGTGAGCGATGCATGCCGGGTAATGCAAACAGCAGATATGTCTGCGCTCGGAGTGTAACTCGCAGGCAACACACCACAGTCCAAGCAAATAATAAGCACTTTATTATGTATCTTTTCCAAATCCGGTCAAAGATATTCACATCTGTTAACGCTGTTTCCAGGTCAGTTAAAATTTTAAAGTTCGACAGGTATCTGCGAAAAACAACGTACTTTTAAAATGAGGTCTGAAAGATACATGCACTGTAGGTAGAAATGTGACAGAGGCGCGTTCACGTAACCATTTTTACGGTGGAAAAGCAATAAGTATTACATATTATGCGTGTGTGTGTGTCTGTGGCCTCAGTTACCCAGCATGAATAGCGGATGCGCCACATTGTACTGTCTGTGGCCTCAGTTACCCGGCATGAATAGCGGATGCGCCACATTGTACTGTCTGTGGCCTCAGTTACCCAGCATGAATAGCGGATGCGCCACATTGTACTGTCTGTGGCCTGTCTGGTTCTACAGTATTTTCCCACATTAACTCATAAACAGCACGATACGCGGGAAAAATGTTACTGGACATAAAACGTGTGTTTTGAGTTTCTCTAGAACTTTTGTCCGAAACATTTCTCATTCTAACAAGAACTCAGCGAGATGGTATCATAAATGTACACAGGCCTTCATGAAAAGTACCCGTCATTCTTGTCAGAGTTTAATGAATCTTGACTTTTCTCCACAGATTTTCGAAAAATGCTTAAACATCAAATTTCATGAAAATCCGTCCAGTGGTAGCCGAGTTGTTCCATGCGGACGGACGGACAGACGAGACATGACGAAGCCAATAGTCGCTTTTCACAATTTTGCGAACGCGCCTAAAAACTGGCGGCGAACTCCCGAGGTTCTCACAGCGTTAATGATGAAAATTCCAGTCTCCCGGAATATGACGTCGTGCAGACAAGTACATATGTACTAACTTTCCTGAAGAGTTTCTTAAGAATACTGACTTCTCTCCCTGATGATGGCGGTAGCAAACTCCTCCGAAACGCTGGTGTATATATACCTACCTACACGGCGTCATATCCCAGAAGACTGGAATACTCATCAGCAAGACGATGTTGGGAAAACACTGGTGCGTGGTGTTTACGTTTTGAGTGCGCAGAGGTAAAGCTAATTTGGTCATGAAATGAAATGTAATTACCGCCCTAGTCCTTCAGAATAACTTACGTATGAGTGCAGACTTGTGTTGCTGAAACACGTACCTTAGTCGCAAGCAAACTTTCATTATTCCCTCTTTTGATAAAGGATACATAAACGACTTCTTCTTTTTTTCTCACAGAGAATATTCATAAACAGGAACTGCGTTGCGGCCTGAACTGTAACCATGAGGTGAACGCGAACCAACACACAGTCAAAGGAAAGCAGCCACCCACAGGTTCAAAATACACCTTAAAAATCCTTGCCTTTTCCTTGCCTTGCTCTTTGTAATATACAAAAAAGGACTGATCTCAGCGTTCTGTAAAACAGACGCACTAGCCGGTCATAACCACGAAAGCCCACGACTGGCGAATATCACCTGCAGTTGAACCCCACCGCCTCGGTTTCTAAGTCACGCCCTCGGCCTTCGTTTTTAAATATGCACACTCGTCTGATTTTAACAGACTATGTACAATCAAACGAACTTGATAAAACATATCCGGAAGTTATCGCGAATATTGAGGTGCTACTGTAATCGACGCGATGACCCGTGCTGACGCTGTGTTCTGCCTCTGATGATTTCTCGAGTTGATGCAGAACACTTGATAAAACGTCTTCCAATAAGCCAACAACATCCAAATTGGGCTAAAATTGTACAAATTATAGGGGAAGAAGTTCATTTACGCCCATAGGCCAAGCACGGCTTTCGCAGTGACTAATTTCACGTAGCACGCAATCAGTAACTCTGTGTACAAATTTCTTAACATGAATATGATTCACATCGAGCTAAACATGCAGAAAATTTGGGGAAAACTGCACTTACGCCCCTGAGTAAAACATGATTTTCACTCGACCGATCTTCAAGGAACTCGCAACTGCCCAAAGGTATCTAGTGGAAATTTCCTACGTCGAAGTTCACCCGAATCGACAATGAAATACAAAATGTGTTGGTACAAATTCATTTATGCCCTTAATACAAGTACGGCTACCAGTGTACCATGCTCCCTCAACAGCGTTTTGTGAAGAACTCCTCTACCGAATTTCATGGAAATCCAGCAAACTGTTTATTCTCTGGTACTGAACCACAGACGCCCAAACACTGCATCCACATGAAGTGTTCTCTTTCGTTACATCATACCGAGAAGCCCAACGTCTGTAAGTAACGAACACCTGACACGTTTCTTTGGCACACCGGTCTGCCGAGCAGCAGTGGCCTCAGACCGCACTTGCCTGTCTTTTCGAACGTGGACGTTATGTTGGACACGCGCCAAGCGGGTTGTTATTGCAATCCAACATGGCGTCGCGATTCTTTCACTGAATCAGCGGTTTTGTCTGTACAATGTATCGGCAGGCGTAAAGCACATTGAGTGAAATGTGTACCAGGCATCGCTGGCTGATGACACCAGCTGATACGGCAAGGCCTGGCATATCATGCTCTTTTGTGTCGCAACCAGCCACAATCCGTTGCGGACAACTTCCAAACGACAGCGTCTGCCCGTCCTCACGAATTTCCTAAGGAGAGTACCTTACTTCAAAAGATAAGGCACTGCCATCAGACGACTTGCCTCTGCCGACCCCTACCACGCTGACGGCCGTTTCTCAGGATTTGCCATTTTACATTTTCAAGCTGAAAGCTGGTACCCAGGCGTAGATGACAGGATAATATTCAAATCGATCCTCCAGATTTAGGATGGGGAGGCATGGACTGGATTGATGTGGCTCAGGATAGGGACAAGTGGCGGGCGCTTGTGTATGTGGTAATGAACCTTCGGGTTGCATAAAATGCGGGGAATTTCTTGACTGGCGGAGGAGGTGTTAGGGTTCTGCTGCATAAAGTTAGTTAATGGGAAGTTGGTTAATACGTGATCACAGAGATAACACGACAGACGAACATCCATGCCCTCAGCGGGATTCGTAACCGCTATCCCGCCAAGCACGCGGCTGCAGATCCACGCCACAGATCGCAGGGCCACCGGGATCGGCTTTACATCTCAGATAAACAGAACAGTTTCCTCTAGTTTAAAACGTAGCTCCTTAAGAGGCGGGAGACAAAAACGCCTCTACTACGTTCACAAACCCTAAGAGGTGTAAGGAGAATCGTTAGCTTACCGGTGCTGTTCTTATTCTAGACGTTCTCTCGCCCAGCAAAGTGTCGCGGCTAGAACACGCAACCTCCGACACACCCCGCTGTGACCACCGCCACACTCAGGTAGACCATACCGGCGCTCTGCCACAGCATTATGCTGCGCGGCCCATAAACGATACTGCGCCTTATCAAAACGTCTTCCCTACTCACTGCGGAGGGATTTTCGTAAAATTACTTTCCTAGAAATGATCCTACCATCTTAAAATGAGGAAGCTGTACAAAGAATATTGCTGCATTAACGTACTTTATTAAGAGGTTGAGAACATGAAAAGGAGGAGGTAATCTTGAACGCGGGGAGCCAAAGGCTCCCGTCTGGGCTTACGGACAAAAGGACGAAAAAACTGGGTGAAAAGGACGGACAGACTGCCGACAGACAGACAGACAAGCACTTCGGGACGGAATTCACGGAACATTCTGTCGTCTTGCACAAATTTCTGACCCACGAATCGTGTCCACTTACTGACTACATTTAAGTACCCCAAGGTCCTACTACTGCCACAAAATGCAGTTCACTTCACGCAACTGCGTTCCGCGTTTGTGCTAAAACAGCAAATAAATCGAACCCAACACGATTCCAAATTATTTTACTGCATATAAGTATAAATATGGTATGCCTGCACCTTCAAAACGCGTCTATATGTTGATTTATAAACAAATGGCAAACAGATTTGTCTTCATACACCTTTCCTTGCTCGTAGCTTCAATGTCGTGTTACGTATGTAGTGCCGTCACCCCCACAGCTACACATCAATATTTCCACGTCTCTTATATTAACATCGTACACACACACACACACACACACACACACACAAACAAACACCAATTACCATACGTCATTTCATAAACCTTAATTAATTGGCGCTATTTTTGCTATCACGTCAAAATTAATGCGTTATTATCGACTACGGGACATTTAAAACAATATCACTGCACACACTTCACATGACGTCAAATTCAGTTCGACAGTTTAACGTTCATAAAACCTTCCAACCCTTTACACGCTGCTACAGTATTTTTCTACACCACGCACCAACACCAGTGCCCTCTGTGTAACGTACGTCACGCGCACCACAAACCATTACATTTCGGTAACTACGTCACTGTCTGTTCGACGTCCCAATTGTTTTTTAGATCTGTAACATATCCAGATCTTGACAGACACTAAATTTTAAAATCTGGGAGTACAGCTTTTACTCTGGCACACAACAGCCCTCTTTCTCTCTCACTGACTCTCTGTTTACACACACTCCACCACTTTTCTCTTTCACGACTTTTGTACGCCTACAAGCTTGGTCTAAGTTTTCCTAAAACAATATTTTCTTCTAATTTCGAACTTTTTAATTACCTGAATTTATTTTACCGAAAACCTTTCCGCTATTTGCCCCTTTTTATGTTCACAGTGCTAGCTGCACTCAGTTCTTTTGTTTCCCCTTCCACTTCCTACTCTTCCTGACACTTTACTTCCTGTGTCCTGTACCTACCACTCATTGCTATCCTGCCATCACCTTCTAGTCTGTGTTCACGCCCCTGCTAATAACAGCACTAACTGGTTCAGTACTTGCTTGTTCTGTTAGCACGTTCCTTCTAGTTCTATTACTACAAGCCGTTGAATATGAAACTGTTACGTGCTAATTCAAGAAGCGTTTACTACAAGCCGTTGAATATGAAACTGTTACGTGCTAATTCAAGAAGCGTTATATTGACACGCCCCTCGGTTACGGTCACTGTGTACAGACAATACGCACACATACACACCTGTTCTCCCACCTGTCCAGGAGACGTGTTGTGGAAATAACCTTATTTTATCAACGTAGGAGCGGGGGCTGTAACCCCCCCCCCAACAAAAGAAAAAAACAGGTTTTGTAGGCACCATGACATCGCAGGTTTTACGCCATTTGCCGTTCAGCCAACAACAGCCACTGAAATCGGCTGATAAGCACATTATAATATTAAAAATAAAACAAACAATACTTAGAGCGTCTTAGACGAAATTATAAAAGATTAGGTTAGATTTTTATTTAAATTAGATGAGTGAGTCACGGACCACGCAGTTACATGTATACGCACATAACTGCAGCTGCACGCAGCGCTTTGTTACGCGTGATTCCAGGCTCCCGCCACAATGTAGATGAGATGTGCACTCTTCCACGTTATTACGCAGCGTACAGTGGTAATTCTGTACCGACGTTTCGGGACAACTTATCGGTTCCATCTTCAAGGGTCAAGATATCCAAGAAAAAAGCTTTCTTCTTGTTTTTTTACTCTTGATGATGGGACCGACAAATTGTCCCGAAACGTCGGTACAGAATTACCACTCTACGCTGCTTAACATCCCAGAAGAATGCAGATCTCAGTATTATGTTAGAGTTATACTTACAAGATTTTATAACGTAATTTTTAAAATAAAACATAAATTATATATAGCCTCAGGGTCAGCACCCCCCCCCCCCCGCCAATTAAAAATGTCGGTGTGCATCAGCCTCAACGAAGACTACGTACTTTTCCGTACTCAAACGTACTCAAACAGTGCAAGGGTCACCATCTTCAAAAAGGCCACGTACAGACACATCCAAAAGCTGCTAATTTGTTCCCGTGAAAAGAAATATATGCACAAACATCTTTAAAATCTGCCAATGTGTTCCGGTGGAAAGGACGTACACAGCACGGCGATTTGATAAACTTACATCCCCCCTGACAGAGTGAAACAGTCTAAAACCACGCTGCAAGCTGTCCTGGCAGAGTCAACCCCTACGTCATTAAAGCACTGCTGTCTTTCTATTCGCATTTCGAAGTTTTATGCAACTAATTACTTTTCTTAAATGACATTACGAAGTACTTTGGAAGTTAACGTGTTAGAAGGCAAATAACGACACGCTGCAAGGGACTGCCCTCTGGTGGCCTTTTAATAGAATTCCTTGTTGCTGTCCGTCTGTACAGCCAGCAGTTCCCACTCTGACTTTGGAACTCTTAGTGTGGCAGTTTTCTGCTCCCTCAGAACGAGCGATATTAACGACGACACTGCCACCACGACGTTTCGAATGACCGCAGTGCCGTCATCTTCAGGATAAGGCAGTCGACTGACCCTAAAGAAGAAGACACTATAATCCTCGAAAACGTGGGTAGCGACTTACCAGTCAACATTGCGTCACATCCCAAAAGATTTGGATCTTCAAATGCTTGGATAATAAGTCAGGTCACACCCATACCTGATAATTTATAATTAATTAATTAATTCTGTATCACTCGACGTTATACTAAGAGCGTCGCTAAATACACAATAAGTGAAACACGAAAAATAAATACATCAAGCGACAAATTCTCGTAATAATTGTAAGAATACGCACGGTATGTGAAATATAAAATACGAAAACGTCTTGAGAAATGTGAAACAGAATGTTCCTGGGAAACATGACCAAGTACTGAATGACCCCGTATATCAATTTCGCTTCGCTCCAAACATGACCAAGTACTGCCTAACCCTGCATATCAACTTCACTTTGCTCCACATTCCACTCCTTCACAACCACCAGCAAACGCCTCTTACGCTACCAGCAATTAAGATCCGATCCAGCCTCAACATGCACCGATAACCAACAGTTACGCTGCAAGCGATTCACTATCGATCCCCTCCCCTCCTCCAGAATCAGCACCGTGCCTACTGTGCAGTCAGAGTCGCGCGCCGGTAATCTCTGTGCTCTTCATTACGGCAAAATGTCTGAATAAGAAAGGAACACAATTCTGTATTCTTGTATTATTACATTCAGTTCACGTAAAAGAGAAAAAAGACTTGCGCGAACACAGAAGTGTGACGACGAAGCAAGGAATTGATTGACAAATGTTTTATTCATAGTGGAAATTTCTTTTAACTGCTCTAACAGTTGAGAAACTGAAATTCTTCCTTATGTCTGGAAATATGAAGTTTCCATAGGGAAAAGGCAAGTTTCTGCAGCTGGGAAGTGAATTTTAACTCTTCTCAAACTTCAGTTCTGACACTGTACAACAGAGTAATATCACCAGCTTTCACAAAGACTTTTTCCATTGACATAAACACTCAAAACCACTGGTTTAACCTGTGGACTGAACCAAACAGCCTCCGACGCGTAGTGCTTGTTTTGAGTATTTACGAAGTTGGAAAGAGTGCGTATGAATTTTGTCCATATTACTCATGTAAAAACATTGCCAAAAATTTACACGTTGCTGTAAAACAGGTTGGTTAAAATCTGGCCAGAAGTTCAGGAGAATTTTACAATAATCACGGAAGATGGTGCCAGCGTAATGACAGTCATTAACATCCTGAGCAAAGTCTAAGCCAAGGAACTACCTGCACTGCTTCACATTACATCCCTCCCAACTCCGCTTCTTGCCGAAGCGCGCAGATTTCAAACAGCTCTGGGGCAACTCGACTGAAAGCCTTACAACCCGCCATTAACCTGAAGTACTAAAACTTGCACCGACTTAGATTATGTAATGTTTTGGGTGCCTTAGCGACGTGTGGGATATCCGGTCGCGCAGAAAGTTAACTGGCGACTTGAAGCGAAAGACTACAGCTGTTCTTTTAACTAATTTTAATCATGTTATTATTATTATTATTATTATTATTATTCAATTACGTGGAATAATATTTTATGTGTGGATACTGCACACCCGAGACGTGAAGGAGAGACCTCTACCTACCAGTTCCTTTTATGCAACTGTAAGTCACCTACCTGATGATGGCCAAAAGATAGGCCGAAACATGTAGTGGTGAATAAAACAGAATAAAGGCCAATTCGTGAAGTTGTGTTATTCGGAACACATAATTAATCTGGTTTAAAAAACCACAAGGGCATGACGTCACACGTTTAAACTGTACCACCATTCACGTACCCTACACTTCTTGATATTGTCTGGTCCAAAGCAAAGCATCTGGAAGGCCGCACCATGGCTTAGGCGGTTAGTCGCCGGCCTGTCACCGCGGAGGCCCGGGTTCGATGCCGGTTCAGTCCATGTGGGATTTGTGGTGGAAAAAGTGGCACTGTGAGAGGCCCCCCCCCCCCCGAGTACTTCGGTTTACCCCTGTCAAGGTCATTCCACCGGTGCTCCATTACACGGAAAAAGCGAATCATCGTCACCACAGTGTTGCACAGTAAGCCTCAAGGCTGCGGTGCGTCCGTAGCGTCTGCTGCGGGGCCCTTCGTCCCAAGAAAAAAGCACTTGTTAAGTTACTTAGAAAATGTATTCTTATAAATCGCGCGGCACGTCATTATGGTCTGTAGGGTCGCAGTTTCTCTGCGGGCATTGCTGGTCCAGAACTTGCAAGGACCCGTGTAGACCACAGAAATGTTACGTTGTAGACATCCGTCTGCCTACACCGGCATTCCAGTTCGTATGTCACATTTTCGTCTACAATTCCAAGAGGCGAGGGACATGCTAAGAGCCACAAGGACGACAGAGCTGATACACAGAGGGTCACCATGGTTACCGCAAGTCGATAGCACTACGAGCGGAAATGACGTTGCCCCCCAGAGATTCCTCCGACCACCACCCCTCTCCGAGGTTTCCCATCCATATCCTGTCTCTAATTCCTTTAAATCATCTGATACCGAATGCAATGGTTTCTGCATGAATTTTTTATGAAAAATCTCCCGGTTCAGGTGTGAGAAGTGTATTTAGGTTGTTAACTTTGCCAAGTAGAAATCCCAGAATTACAGACCTGGGAGATTAAACAGGAAATGTAGAACTGGGAACTCATCTGTGTAATTAGACTCACTGGCGCTGCCTGTTTCCCAGCTACTTGCCTAATGAATATACGTGCCTGAAGATGTCATGAAGCTGAAACATGTACTAAATGCGATCATCAGTGGCAAAAGCAACGCGTAACATCGTGTCGACTATTTCATTTATATGCAGTTCTTTGAGAGAGGCGAATCAAACAGTGCAAGTGCTATAAACCTCCACTGAAACTGTTGGAGGAATGAACGCGATATCACAATACTGAGTCCAACGAAATTCACTACACCTTTTCTAGACATTTTCTATTACAATACGTTATTGATCAACCCTACATGTTTCGATCCCTTATGGGATCATCATCAGGGATTCATATTAAAGTAACACTTCACAAAACTGAGCTAGCAATCCATGTACATAATAAAAAGATGTAAAAAAATCTACCCGTTAAAATATATGCGTTGGTGGTGCAATGGATCTTGGCACAGTACACTGTGTTTTGGATGCAGTCTACGTACGTAAGGAAGGCTCAAGCACTGCGTAACCAGTAAGTAGGGTTTCGTTCGTTGTATTTATACCTGTTACAACACGTGTCTGTGCGCCAGGACAAAACTTAGCCTGTAACACAGCAAAAAATGTTACATAAATTTAAATAACGGGTACGGACGAAACACGGCACAGCTGCATAATGGAATATGTGGCACTGCATCTGACTGACGGTGCCTGTATGTTAATGCTATTCAACAACGTGTGGCAGTTCGACCACAAGGTGGCAGGAAGAGCTCTCTGAATTTCAGTCGGTATTGCGGTTTGGACCGTTATCGAAAAAATTTAGACGATGTGTACACTTCGTAAAATCGCGATTTAGACAGGCGCCTTAAATGTGAGGTTATTATGATGACTGGAAAATTCTTCGAAGGCATTTATGAAAATTATAGGTAACTGGCAGAACACTTTTCAAGAACAGTATTTGACAATTCCCGTTTCCAGCGACGACTTCCGCAGACAACCCTTCTTTTGATCCATTATTACACATTATGAGGAAAAATACGCGTATGCTTTCACAGACCTACTCAATATGAACTGAAAAATGTCCTGAAGGGCGGCTTTATACAATCAAGGGTGCTGCTGGCTACAAAACCTTTAATTCAATTCAAAATAGTCGAGGCTGAAATACCAAGAAGAGCGTCGGTACGCCTCGCCTGCTTCATACAGGAACGTTTCGGCACGTGGCAGTATTATACGCGACTACAAGGATTATCCGAACACGGCGAGGCAGTAATGACACGCAGCATTCACAGGTATAAGAAATCTTGCACCGCATGTCTACAAGATTCGGCGCAGCAAGATGGAAGAGGACAGACAGACTCCAAGAAATACGTATAATTACAGAACTGATTAACGAAATGACAAATGTTACTGAGACAATTTTGGTACTGGCTGGAAGTGAAAAATCTGAGATAGTGCAGTGGCAAACTGATTGGACCGCTGGCAGCGGGACCAAGTTCTATATTTACCACTAATCGGGGCAGACTATGGGACACAGTCGACCTCCTGTACAATGTACACCGAAAGCTCCCCCGCGGGGGGGGGGGGGGGGACGCATGATTATTGCTACCAACTTTTGAGATAAAACTGACTAAAAGAGACCGACATTCATATGCCTTGGAATCCCTTTATAAACAGATGTCACTGAATGTGTAAAGGTATGCCACATGAAGTACGCAGTTTAAACCTTCTGAAGATTTAAATCGGTATGCTTTATATATAAAGATTCAGTTTGTACCTCGCAGAGAACCAAATACGTTTGCATAACATACACCCGTTGGTGACATATGTGTAGGGAAAACAGCTGTTGGCAGAATATTACGGATGATATAAATACACTGCATGGACAAAACGTCGAGTTTCTACTCTTAAAGCTGCAGTACGTTTAAGAACCAGTATGCTTTAAAGGGTTAATCACGTTATCTAACCCTTTCACGTTGTATGGTTACTGTACGTACCGCCAGGTTTAACATTCAGCAATCCTACGTTCTGCCCACACAGTGTGTTTATGTGTTTTGTGTGGATCTCAGAACAAACAGCGATTATTTCCCTATACAGCATTAACTGACTGGTTTTTATAACCGAGACGGAGTGTGTTTACTGCGCGGTACGGAATGTATGGATCTCAGAACAAACAGCGATTATTTCCCTATACAGCATTAACTGGTTGGTTTGTATAACCGAGACGGAGTGTGTTTACTGCGCGGTACGGACTGGGTCTTTAAATGCCACGTTCTGCCCACACAGTGTATTTATGTGTTTTGTGTGGATCTCAGAACAAACAGCGATTATTTCCCTATACAGCATTAACTGACTGGTTTTTATAACCGAGACGGAGTGTGTTTACTGCGCGGTACGGACTGGGTATTTAAATGCCACGTTCTGCCCACACAGTGTATTTATGTGTTTTGTGTGGATCTCAGAACAAACAGCGATTATTTCCCTATAGAGCATCAACTGACTGCTTTTTATAACCGAGACGGAGTGTGTTTACTGCGCGGTACGGACTGGGTCTTCAAATGCCACGTTCTGCCCACACAGTGTATTTATGTGTTTTGTGTGGATCTCAGAACAAACAGCGATTATTTCCCTATACAGCATTAACTGATTGGTTTTTATAACCGAGACGGAGTGTTTACTGCGCGGTACGGACTGGGTCTTTAAATGCCACGTTCTGCCCACACAGTGTATTTATGTGTGTTGTGTGGATCTCAGAACAAACAGCGATTATTTCCCTATACAGCATTAACTGACTGGTTTGTATAACCGAGACGGAGTGTGTTTACTGCGCGGTACGGGCTGGGTCTTTAAATGTCACGTTCTGCCCACACAGTGTATTTATGTGTTTTGTGTGGATCTCAGAACAAACAGCGATTATTTCCCTATAGAGCATCAACTGACTGGTTTTTATAACCGAGACGGAGTGCGTTTACTGCGCGGTACGGGCTGGGTCTTTAAATGCCACGTTCTGCCCACACAGTGTATTTATGTGTTTTGTGTGGATCTCAGAACAAACAGCGATTATTTCCCTATACAGCATTAACTGACTGGTTTTTATAGCCGAGACGGCGTGTTTACTGCGCGGTACCGACTGGGTATTTAAATGCCACGTTCTGCCCACACAGTGTGTTTATGTGTTTTGTGTGGATCTCAGAACAAACAGCGATTATTTCCCTATACAGCATTAACTGACTGGTTTTTATAACCGAGACGGAGTGTGTTTACTGAGCGGTACGGACTGTAGCCCTTTAAAGCCCAGTGGTTACTTTATGTACCTCCAGGTTGAACATTCACAAATCCTACGTTCTGCCCACACAGTGTGTTTATGTGTTTTGTGTGGATCTCAGAACAAACAGCGATTATTTCCCTATACAGCATTAACTGACCGGTTTGTATAACCGAGACGAGTGTGTTTACTGCGCGGTACGGACTGGGTCTTTATACATAATTCAGGTCTATCTTTAGTTTTAAAATTTATACGAAATATTTTAACAAAAACAGCGTTACATAACCTAACGCTTTCACGGCACATGCACTCAATTCAATTCAGTTCAAAAGGTTATTTCTAAAGTTTTCTTCCCTTCGACTTTTGCGGTTTCCACAGCATTGATGTTGACACTTCTGGTTTTCTGGGATGTTACACTGTGCAGCAGGTACTTTAACGTACCGCGACGTTTCAAAGAAAAGTAGCGCCTTCATTTTCAAGGGTTGGTAGCTCCAAGAAAATTAATCAAACCTGGGAAGCAGGAGATTATTTTTCTAGGACCTACCAACCCCTGAAGATGAAGCCACTACGTTCCTCCGAAACGTCGGGATGTTAAGTTACCTGACACACAGCGTAATATCCCAGAAGGCCACACTCTCACAGTTTTTCCACCAGAAACTCTAACATACAGACCGCTGTTACATTACGGCGCTCTGGATGTCACAGGGTCTATTTTGGTAGATGAGAATTATAGGTACTTATGTAGCAAATTACACGGCGTCACATACCAGAAGGCCATAATCTTAACGTTCACCATATCTCAATACTCAGCATGCCCCACAGTGCAGTATTGATACCAAGAACTTCCGACAGTGATGCTTGCTACTGACGCCGTGTGACTGTTCGCGGCAATTTCTCCACCTTCCGTGCTGTGCGTGCAGTCTAAACAGCACCGTGCAGGCTGACGGGGAGTTCGGCCGGCCACAGCTAACTGCTCTGCGTTCCCACACGGAGCAGCGGAACGCTTCTTTAACGACTGGTTTTAACTTCAGGCAATTCTTAAATACGTAGCGTTATGTAGGTATGAGAAACATCAAGTTGTTTTGACTGCATGACGCACTGAAATGGCACTGCTGAAAGTGAACCGCACTTACAAAACCGACATATATCTACAGACTGGAGTCTGGGTGTGTTCTTTGAGCGGTTAGTTTACAGTACAACGATTTAAAAAACAGAACTGAAAAAAATACCGAAATTTGGTTCAGAAACGAGATAAATATCGCTTTAAAAGAATTGACGCATTTATGATTTTTATGTGCTTCAGTGTGTTCGGCTTGCCTTTCAATTCATTGTACAGGGTGTCCAGTGACTCTAGAATCACATTCAAACTACAAGAATGCATCTTTTGTTCACAGGATGTGTTCAATGTACCCACCATTACATCCGACACACATGCAATATAAGCTGCGTACCCTCTTCCTTACACAGCTAAATAAGCACGGTTCAACCCTTTAAAGACGAAGCGTATCTGCTTTATATAAGGACTCAGTGCGTACCGCGCTGTAGACACTCTCCACTTCGGTTATAAAAACCAGTCTCTTAATGTTTTATAAGGCAAAAGTTGCTGTTTGTTCTGAGATCCGTACAAAACACATAAACGCAATGTGGGCACCACGTAGAATTTTTTAATGTTAAACCTAGTCGTATGTAAAGTTACCGCTAGGCTTTAAAAGGTTATACATAAACAGACGTAAACATCAGTCATAAATTATTTGGCCTGTAATTCCAGACTTACGGAACATTCTGCAGATTAACATAAATATCAGACCAGTATTAAGAAATATGCAGCTTTGACTCAGTGGATCCCCGCATACTCCATTTCGGTGACTCATCCGCCGAAACAGCTCTTCAGCTGCAGTCCTACCAACCTGCCGTTACAAAGCCTAGCGTCTCGATGGTGCAGTCCCATTCAGCGGCATGGCTCCATCCAAATGAGGGACCGAAGTACATCAAGCAGCCCGTCGAGAGCAAACTGAGCACTTGCGTGTACAAACCGTGACCAGCTGTCACTTAGACTACATGGATGTTACCTCCGCGACACACCGCGCAACCCCACAAACCTGCTGCAATGCTCAGTTAAAATGACCTAAGCGCCTAGACCTATCCTACGCAGGCCACAGAACTGAAACACAGCTTTACAAACCCACACCCTTGTGGCATTAATTGCTGAAATTAGACCTTGCCGACAGTAATGAACATGCAATTACAACGAAACGCAATAATTTCTACAGTAGATCCATTTTAGCTATTAGGACAAGGCATAGCAGTCAGTTACGTACTTAAATACAATGTAAATGCCCCATTAAACGACCTGAAATGACGTCTGGTCAAAGGGCATTGTTCCAGTTCATATTGTATCTATGTTCTGTACATAATCCAATATCTTCCTAAGGTAGAAGTCTATTTGCTAGTTCTAGCAGCGCTACATCCAGACGCACTTATAGGAATATGGTGCAGGCTCCACTCATTCTTCTAAGTCCTTCGCTGCACTTATTATACCCTGTGCAGCTGAAAGACGTCTTTCACCAACGGCGTAACATGAATACCAAATTACAAGTACAAATTTAACCTGAATTATACATAGTTAAAGATTCAGTCCGTACCGCGCAGTAAACGCACTCCATCTCGGTTACAAAAACCAGACAGTTAATGCTGTATAGGGAAATAATCGCTGTTTGTTCTGAGATCCACACAAAACACATAAATACACTGTGTGGGCAGAACGTAGAATTTGTGAATGTTAAACCTGGTGGTACATACAGTAACCACTGAGTATTAAAGGGCCAAAGAAGTACATATATACAGAAAAAATGGTTCAGTTATATTGTAGTATTGGTTTTCTGAAGGCCTTCCAAGGCTTCATTACAAAGTTCACAGGCAGCAGCCATTAAGCCGGTCTGCAGCGGTCCGCGTTGATCCCAGAGCGACTTGAAGTCCTTTTATACAGTTTCCTCTCTTGCACAAAAGGAAATGACTTCCAACTGCAGGCTGCGAGAGTTCAAAAGAGTCCAGCTGTTGTCTCTGGCACACGGCGTGTGTTTCGCGGACAATGCACAACGAACTCTTGCTTCGAGAACCATAACCAAGGGGGTTAAAAGTAAATCCAAGGACTGCCATTGAAAAGTTTTCCCTTCCTTCGACATCCCGCTGTTTTCTGTTGGTATCCCATTCTGCTCTTCCCGTTCTGTACCCACGCTGAAGATCGAAAGGGCAGGGGAATCACTGGCTCGGGGGACTTCAACTCGCGTCGAGTTACTTTCTCCGCCCGAACGGTTCCGAACACTGTCAGGTGCAGCGCTAGCTCTGCGGACAACCGGAGAAAAAGTGACCTTTGGGACAGGTTCAGTGGAGACGATTCGAGATTTATGTCACGCATCAAGTGATGAAATCTCATGTGACCTACTTGGCCAGATTATCCATGTCCGGTTGGGACAACGTTCTACTTCCCTACGCTGCCGTAGCCTATACACATTACAACTATCTTTATGTATTCAGTAATTTTAGAACGATGCACTTGTGACGTCACTGAACACTTTCATAGAAAACAGAGCTACATTATTACGCACTGCGAAAGCATTTAAATGAATATTCAAGTCTTCTGGGTTGTTATAACATGTTGAATGGAAAACATTTACCGATGTTTCGTACGAGCATGCTGCCTTCCTCTTCAGGGTACAGCAGTCCAGAAGAGACTCCTTTCTTGGACTCAAGTCACATTCGCAACTCCGCAAAGCACCTGTAAAGCCATGGTCCTGCCATGGGACAGACAGACAGTCTGTCGGCAGGCACGAAATTAACTCTAGAAGCACTACAATATTTTCGCGAAATTTCATAGTCGTGTGTCATAACGTCTCCGTCCACGGGAAAATAAAAGAAACATCCTGTATTTACATTCACCTTGACAGGACACAAAAATCTAGGCGTTGTATTGTCTTAAGACAGAATGAATTCTATATTTTCACAGTTCCGTCCATATAAATTCTTATGTATGCCTGACACTTAGAAACTCTCATAAAAACACGTTTCTGCTCAACCCCACTGTCCGGCTGTATAGTTTCCAAGCACCCTTTTTTTTGTGGTGAAGGGCCCAGCAGAAGACGCTACGGACGCACCGCAGTTTTGAGGCTTACTGTGCAACCCTGTGATGAAGATGATTACAGTCTTTCGTTTTTCCCGTGTAACGGAGCACCGGTGGAATGAAATTGACAGGGGAAAACCGCAGTACTCGGAGAAAACCCTGTCCCAGTGCTACTCTGTCCACCATAAATCCCAGATGGACTGACCCGGGATCTAACCCGGGCCTGCGCAGTGACAGGCCGGTGACAAACCGCCAGAGCCATAGCATGGTCTCGTTCAGGCCCTTTGGTTAAGTTTCGTTTATTACCGGTAAGACATAATGCAGTCTGAGATTACCCTTTTAAAGCCTAGCTGCAACTTTACATAGGACCAGGTTTAAGGTTAAAAAATTCTACGTGGTGCCCACATTGCGTTTATGTGTTTGGTACGGATCTCAGAACAAACAGCAACTTTTGCCTTATAAAACATTAAGAGACTGGTTTTTATAACCGAAGTGGAGAGTGTTTACAGCGCGGTACGCACTGAGTCCTTATATAAAACAGATACGCTTCGTCTTTAAAGGGTTAAGAGGCTGGTTTTTATAACCGAAGTGGAGAGTGTTTACAGCGCGGTACGCACTGAGTCCTTATATAAAACAGATACGCTTCGTCTTTAAAGGGTTAAGAGGCTGGTTTTTATAACCGAGGTGGAGAGTGTTTACAGCGCGGTACGCACTGAGTCCTTATATAAAACAGATGCGCTTCGTCTTTAAAGGGTTAAGAGGCTGGTTTTTATAACCGAGGTGGAAAGTGTTTACAGCGCGGTACGCACTGAGTCCTTATATAAGACAGATACGCTTCGTATTTAAAGGGTTGACACTGAACTTCTGTGGCAGTGCTAAGACATTTGGTGCTACGGAGATGACTAGGGCGTGTAGTAAGTCCGTACTCGATACGTGAACACGGGGCTATTAGGACGCGAACAGAATAAAGACAAGTAAATGCGTTAGTTTTCAGGGCGCACATTAGGCACTGACTGCCTTACAACAGTACGCAGTAACTACACGACTTTACGTACACTCTTCTTTTAGCCCACGTCTGTTCCTCAAACGAAACAATGAAGCCGACTTAATATTCTGCTACAGGCCTGCACATTAATGTTACTTAAATGCAACTTTACGAACACAAGCCCACGTGGACAGCAAGATAAATTAAATAAAATAAATTAGGGTCAGGTGAAGCCCTGAACTTAACGACCTGAAATACCCTTAAAAAGTCTTTTAAAATAGAAATGTGGGTTTTATGAGTTTCTGCAGGATCTTAGCGTACTCTGGATAAGGCGGAATCTCGGGCAGGTTACGTCAGTAGAGGGGCAATGAACGGTTTGTTGTAACGCCAGTGTTTATGTTCCTTTATAAACACGGCCCGTGTGTTTCATATTGCTCCAGCTGCCACAGACCCACGCAGTTCCCACACACCGACGATAAATAACCTTAGAAACTGACAGTACCGTTAAACAAAACACTTCTCTTCTCCGCTACTACAGGTTAACATAAACAAACAGCATTCGTTACTGGCATTAAATACACAATAATAAACTTGATTTCTATTTACCTTGCCATAGGATATCATTGGAACACCACATTATACAGGTTGCCAGTATGAATAAAATGAGGGGACGCGACATATACAGGATCAGTGTGAGTAAATCCAGGGACACGTTACACAGAATGCCAGTATAAACAAAATCCGGGGACACGGCATTATACAGGTGCCATTACTCCTAAAATCCAGGGACACATTACGCAGGGTGTTCGTATTAATAAAATCCAGGGACACATTATACAGGTGCATGTATTAATGAAATCCAGGGACACATTATACAGGATGCCTCTATTAATGAAATCCAGGGACACATTATACAGGTGCCTGTATTAATGAAATCCAGGGACACATTATACAGGATGCCTCTATTAATGAAATCCAGGGACACATTATACAGGTGCCTGTATTAATGAAATCCAGGGACACGTTATACAGGATGCCTCTATTAATGAAATCCAGGGACACATTATACAGATGCCTCTATTAATGAAATCCAGGGACATATTATACAGTGTGCCCGTATCAATAAAAGCCACGGACACATTATACAGAGTGCCAGTATTAACAAAATCAGGGGACAGGACATTATACAGAGTGCCATTATTAATAAAATCCACGGACACGGCATTATACAGAGTGTCAGTTTTGAATGAAATCCGGGGACACCACATTACACAGAATGCCAGTATGAATAAAATTAGGGAACGCGACATTACACAGAATGCTAGTACTGACAAAATGAGGGGATACAAAATTATCAGGATGGCAGTATGAACAGAATACTACTGAAGATTGCTTTAATCACAGTAAACACATTCCGTCTCAAACTGCCACCGCAAGCAGTGAAAATACGCATGGAACCGCATCCCCGTGTATGGACTTCCAGTGGATACTGACAGTGGTGAAAATTATTCGAATTCTGTGAAACTTTGGCCTCGCGTAACAGGATTCTGCCTGTAATAGGATTCCGTTTCAATTCTTCAATCTCTATGATAATTTCCCCTGCGTGACGTCATCTTTATGTCGCACTGCAGAGATTCAGAACTCGTGACAGGTACATCTCTGACATGTTCAGTGTGGCCTTGCCAGAGACGCACTTTGACGTCTTCCGGCTTGCTACTCCACGGCGACTGAGAAACATCTACCGGCCTTTCGGAGGATCTTCAGCGTCAAGTCCAAGAGAGCACCCTTACTGCATTGTTTGACCTGAAGATGGAGCCAGGAAGCTCTATCGAAACGACGGTGTTTACCAGTCGACAAAGCATGACATCCCACAAGACTTGCATATTCAGCAACACCGCTGTCAGAGCATCAAACAGACTTTAGATCACGGCAACCTGGAACGTGACGCCGTGCAGTTTCGTAGTTATCGATGTTTGGGGGAACGTATTGTCTTGGTATCTGTGTTGAACGTTCAGGAAGTACGGTCTTCCGAAGTTGGTAACAATGTGGCAAATTGCATGGTGTCACATCCAAAAATACTCTACACTCAATGCTCACTGCACTGGCAACCTTCAGTTTCAAAATACCCTCAAATCCTGCAGCGTCGTATAAACGCTGCCCTGCATCATGACAGGGTTTTCCACACAGTGCCGTGTACTGGCCACGTATCGCAGTTCTTCTGTATGTTGCAGCAGCACAGTTTGAGCCTAGACCGCCTCTTTGAGGCTTCTTGATCACAATTACCGGGGCCCCCCCCCCCACACACACACCTACTAATTCCTGTAGTTATTACAGTTTACAGACTCGGCCTGACAAATGTTAGCATGCAGCCCGCACGAGTTACAGGGATTGGGGAACTTTTTTTATAGGACACGGATCAAACGAGCGCGGCATGTGGCACTTATGGGGGGAGAAGCAGTGCATACAGGGTTTTGGTGGGGAAATGTGAAGGAAAGAATCCACTTGAAAGACTTAGCTGTAGATGGGAGGGTAATATTAAAGTGTATCTCAAAGGTATTCTTTGGGAGGGCGTGAACTGATAGGGACACGCTGCGGGCTCTTGAGAACGCGGTAATGAACCGCGGGTACTTTCTGGACTAGCGTAGCAACTATCAGCATCTCAAGAAGGACTGTGCTCATTTGAGTTAGTTAGTTAGTTAGTTAGTTAGTTAGTTAGTTAGTTAGTTAGTTAGCTAGCTGGCTAGATATTTTGTATGTTTAACCTTTTAAAGCTTAGCGGTTTAACATTAAAAAATTCTACGTGGTGCCCACATTGCGTTTATGTGTTTTGTACGGATCTCAGAACAAACAGCAACTTTTACCTTATAAAACATTAAGAGACTGGTTTTTATAACCGAAGTGGAGAGTGTTTACAGCGCGGTACGCACTGAGTCCTTGTATAAAACAGATACGCTTCGTCTTTAAAGGGTTAAGGTTTTTCCCCAAATATTACAGCAATTTCCTTGGAAAATATTTTATTACTGCGCTAACACCTGTCTTCCCAACCCTCCTCCATCTTCGTAACGTCCAGGCTACGGGCTTGAGGGCCGAGAAGTCGTGGTTCGATTACCGACATGGGCAATACATATTTTCTCTTCTCCAAAACATCTACGACCCTGAAGTTCACCCAGCCTTCTGTTCAGTGGGTAGCAGGTACAATTTCCTCGAGGTTAAAGCGGGTCGGGGCGTGAAGCTGACCACTCACTTCCACCTAATCCTGAGATTAAGATCGAATGCAGCTAGACCTTCACTCGTCCATACGCTTTCATAGCATGCACACAACAAACCTGTATTTGCCTTATATTATTCTGTGTATACCGTGGCCGCCTTAACGCATCGCATTCCTACCGTCTGCGTTGTTCGTCTTTCCCTTAAGCCCCCAGATCCGGATCCATACAGAGACACAGGCATGGCTGCAACTATACGTACGTTCGCAAAGTTTCCTTTAGTAATTTTAGGAATTCTATAAAAGGTGTACAAAGGAACATACCGAAAGCAAACTGCCTGAAAGTAACGGAATTATACTTTTCGTGTTCCGATCGATGGATGGGCGAGTTCGCCACAGGCGTGCGGTTAAATTTCATTTCAGACTTCGCTGTCAGTCACAGCAGGCAAAGTACGCCGGTTTATACACGAGGACCGTGACAAGTGGTCGAATCAAGCGATGCTGCGTACAGTGCACATCAGACCACGCAGTCTGTTACGTACAGTACAGGGGTAGTGTTGACGGGACAGCGACTGCGTCATCGGCTCGACGTCCGGGGGTTCGATTCCCGATACAGGCAAGTGACTTTTCTCCAAAACATCAACACCGGGCCTCGGCCCAACCAACCCTTCATTCAATGTGTAGCAGGAGACAAAACAGTCGAAGTGTGATTCTGACCACTCACCTCCGTTTGTCGCCGAGGTTAAGAATGAGTGGAGCTATACCTCTACTCTCCCTACACCCCTTCATGACGTTGACACGGACAATTATACCTTAGCCTTTTATTGCCTAATTCAGCCCGAGTCCTTCAAAAGCTGATAGTCTTTTAGCGTGTCAAAAAATTTCGTATCTCTTATGGGCACAAGACATGCATTACCACATTCAATAGACATATTACAGGACCATAATCTGAGCCAGCTAAATCCAGTGTTTACTCGCAAATCCTATTTATTTACGATCCACTTTAATGTATTCCTCCAGTTTCAAAATCGGTTTCCCAGATACTTATATGGTGTGGCGTATCCCACCAGACTACAGCACGGCCCGTTCTTCCTCGAGAACACAGTAAGAGCATCTCCGATTCGACTGAAATCTGCAAACTTCTGCCTTCACGTGAATTCCACGTGTCTTAGCCATCTCCCCGTCCAACACTTGGCGACCTCTATACGAATCTGCTCACGTCACCGTCTTAGGTCCAAGTATTCTGTTCGCCGCCTGCACTTAAACCCGTCCCACAACGTACAGATCTCGCGCAACGGAATGCATTTGGACAAACTCACACCTACCACACACGTGGCAGTACAGTCTTGTCCAATAAAAGCGTCTTTCGCTCGAACCTTTAAAAATAAAGATATATGACGTACAGCGGTGCCATGACTCGGGCGGTCAGTCGCTGGCCTCCGACAGCGAGGGCCGGTCACTATCGCAGGCCCATACACGGGAAATTTGTGGCCGCGAAGTGTCACTGCGAGCAGGTCTGTGTCCGAATAAATCGGCTTTCCCCTGTTAGTATCACTCCGCCAGTGCTGTCACGGGTGGTACATACCAGTAACTAACAGCGCTGTTAAATAACAGCTGTAAGTACATAAGCGGATATTGCAACGTGTGGCTGCAGAACCACACGCAGCAACAGACCGGACGTTTCGTATTGGTTTCACCTGTCAGAGCAATTTACAAGCTAGGAACGCAAACCTAGCCCACTTCAAATTCAAGAAAGTCGTTAGAGTTCAGGTGCGCACCCAGAATTTTACGCTGGGTGGGGGGCTGACCCTAAGGCTAGATATAATTTAAGTTTCATTTTAAACATTTTGTTATAAAAATCCTATTGTAAGCACAACATAACACTGTCTGCAACTGCATTTATATACATACGGATATAACTACATGTTCCGTGACTCAATCACACTGTCCTGTCTTTTTGTTTTTTGTTTTTTTTAGATTTTATTAATTTATTTTTCAAAATTCTAATGTGCCAGTCCTCAGCTGATTTCAGTGAATGATTTCGGCTGAAGGGTAAATCTCGTAAAACGTTTGATATCATAACATCTACAAAATCTGTTTTTTTTTTAATTTCGGTCTTGGGGGCGTTTGGTGTTGGGATGCAGCCTGGCAGCCCCCTTGAGTGAGCCCCTGTTAGGGATGCATGCTACATGCCCTCTCTAATACACAAAATAAACATTTCCTGGCACATTGAAGCCATTCTTGAAGCGCAGTATCCAAACTGGCTTCAAAGCATAACAGCATTATTTATCACCTAACAAAACGGATTTTGCCAGCAACTTTCTTTCCCAAGGATCGCAGCAGATCCATAACAACAACGGCTTTCTTCGAGACTACGTCACCACAGAAAGCAGCACAAGATGGTGGATGTTAGAACGAGTTCCGAAGCAACCCGCGGGTATAAGATATTCATGTCATAAACCAGAGCTGGGGCTGGAGATGGGGGGATGAACCGGGCTTGTGCATCAGACTTCTGAGGAATTCGCCCCCCAACCATCCACCCTGCTAGCTTAGCCTTCTACGGCACTGCAAAGAGCTCCATTCGTCTGTCTGCCACAGTCCCTTTGAACGTAGGAACGACACAACGTTAGCGTACTGTGAACAGCGCAGTCTATACACTGCAACAAACACGCCGGGCGAGCATACACAGCCACGGCTGACGCACATTTCAGCTCCATGTCATTTAATGTGGGGAAAAAGGGTACGAACTTTTCGCAAAGTTCCATCGTGTTATCCTGTCAAACTGTAAACTGAAACGACGTTTCTTTTCCCCAGTACTAGTCATGACAGTTACGTTCGGACACATAACTAAGTAGCGCCATGGGAGAAGAATCGCACTTAAGAAGCTGCCAGTTGCTCGGCTGGTCACAAAATTCCCCGCCATGTACGGAAGCCGAAGTCACATTACTGTCTTAACAAGACTCCACAATAATGCAGACTGATCTGACCGGCTTCCCTACAGCACTACTTCGGGGTCAACTTTAATATTATCCTTCCCCTTCTCTGCCATGGCGCAACAGCCCCCAGTGGGCCAGGGCCCCCTCATTATCGAGGCTTCACGATTACACTCAGAGACACCAAAGTCGGTAGGACTCCTCTGGATCAGTGATCAGCCCGTCGCACAGACCTCTACCTGACAACATACAACACTCACAACAGACAGACATCCACGGGTCCGGTGGGATTCGAACCTACAACCCCAGCAAGCACGGCCACTGCGATCAGCTACTTTCCCCTTTACGCAAAAATACGCCATGTCCTCTACCTTTGACCATTCCCGACCAAAATTTTGTAAAAATTCGTCACTGTGCCATGCACGGTGCCTGTCCCACCCTTTTTATCGTCGTAACAATACACAGCGCGGAACACAATTTATGCAACCGTCACCAGCTTCCCGCTGCTTGCCCCCCTCCCCCCCCCCCCCCACCGCAGTGCCGGCACTCCAACACCTTGAAGGACCAACTGAACACCCACATAAAAAAACAAGAAACGTCATAATTGGTTGTGCCTTGCGCATAAACAGAGCAGTGTCAGTCCCAACACAACCGTCCTTATTAGACACTACCGTCTGCGTGTCTAACTCAGCAACATGTTTCCACACACACGAAACCATTTTCAGGTTCTTAAACAACTTTAAACAACACACTGAGGGAGACAATACACAATTAATCGCTTCTCAGTCATAAAGCCTGAGGTGAGCACCAGGGCTGTGCAGTCGGAGTCGGTAAAAATGTGCCGACTCCGACTCCGACCTCAGTCTAAAATCTTAGCTAGATACTCCAACTCCAGAGCCCTGATAGCTACAGTAACCATTAGACTTATACTTAAATATAGGTTATAAGTCTAAACAGTAGCCTGATGATTCACGTGGTGGTGATGAAACGTCTTATAGGTTTACCGTTATTAATACATATTGAGCTTTTATGAAAGAGTCGGGGTTTTAAAAATTGAGGGGCCGGAAGTTTTGTGTACCGACTCCACAGCCCTGGGGAACACAACAATTCAAAAGAATGCAAACTACAGTAACAGAATAAAATACAGTAATGCGTGTTAATCAGAGGTACGTATTAAGTAGCAAACGATTCTGATAGAGTTCACATGGAAATATGCAGCTGAAATGATCAGGCTGTGCGGTATCGCTACAGTTTTGTGGCAGACAGTATCCACTGACCTGAGCAGTGTCAGACATACTGTAACTGACGCCAACGCCGACCAACCACTAAAAGAGCTGACTTAATACGTAGCAACCATCTGCGGTCGGCAGGAAGGCAGTGAGAATACCCACGCAATATGGGACGCCATGCAGAACAAATGACAGTGCGGTCTATTCCGCAGGCGTTACACATTCGAATCTGTCAATTTTCGCTGGTGGAAGTTCTTCTGACTACTCTGCAATAAATTTTTTTACAGCGTGTATCACTTGAGGTGACGCACTGTAGTCGCGTTACGTTCAGGAGGCAACACGGCCCCTTGCACGTCATGAAAGCAAGCGCGGGAGAGGCGGAATGAGGGAAACCAATTCTTAACCTCGGTACTAGATGCGTAGATGTTCAACTTCACGCTCCGGCCAATTTAACTACGAGACAGAGAGAGAGAGAAGGAACGAGCGGATGCGGTGAGACGCACTACATTTCTATCATCATCATCATCATCATCATCATCATCATCATCATCATCATCATCATCATCATCCTACTGTCTCTTGCCACAGGCCAGTTCTCCCCGGTACTTCCCTTGAACCAGCGGTGATCCCCACCGCTCAGGCTTCCAGTTTCAGACTGCAGTACTTCCCGTGTTATCTGTGATGTTCCAAGTACAGCTGTCTTTTGTAGTGAATCTATTGACTGTTTTCCTGGTAGGGCTTCTAAATTTTTCTTCAAACCTTTTGTTACGATTCCGGTGGCTCCAGTTATTAAAGGTACAATCACACATTTCATGTTGCACATTAGTTAGTTGTATCTCCACACACAAACTCTTGTATTTTAGTTTCTTTTGTTTCATTATTATTATTCGTCTCCTCCTCCTCCTCCTCGTTGTTGTTGTTGTTGTTGTTGTTGTTGTTGTTGTTGTTGGGGTCAGAAAAGTTTACTGCTCTGAAGGTTCCCAGGCAGTGCCCCACTCGTCCTTCTGCTAAAGGCAGTCTCGAAACAAGGCAAAGCGTAACGAAGCGAAGACGGCAGAGTGATGTGACGGGCAGTGGACTGTTGCGAGTGTGCGGCAGGGGGGAGACGCTGATCGTTCGGGCTGGGTGTGCTTTACGCAGGACAGCTTCATGACGCGAATTGCGATCGCATTGCGAGGACTGCGTTTTGGCGCAAAATTTGAAGACAATGCTGGGGAGGGCTGCATGGTAAGCATGCAGCCCAACGTGAATTCTGGGTACCAACTCAGCGTTTGTTCCACGCCCGATGGAAGGCCATGGTAAAAGGGCCTTGGGGAAAAACAGTATTTACAGCCTACCAGCACACATTTGTGGCTATACTTCCACATTTACATGCGATTTCCCTTGCGTTTGGAACGTCAGAAGTTACGAGCTACAGATGCGAGTATTTATTACCATACTACGACAGAATCAGAACGCAATTTTCTGACACATGTTCACTATTTTACAGATAGCAGCACTTGCGTGCGTGTATGCGTGTGCGTGTTATCATTAGCAAACGGCGCCCATATGTGCCTGCCATTTCTGTTTCAGTTCAATCTGGATTTAGTATACTGTACTCCAAACCAAATTTCACATGTGCCGTATCTTATCGCACCTTATTGTCGGAAATTGAAAGATGAAAGGAAAATTTGTTAAATATGGCTACGTTTTGTAGCGCTGATATATACTGCAGAACAACAAGCAATATTTTGGGGAAACACTGCGATACGTACAGACACTCAGCTTACAGAAAACGTACTGTATTTTCATTATATGGGTTCTGACATGCCGTATTTACATGAAATGATATTAAAACCGATGTTAATAGATATATTCAGGGCGTTACAAACAAGACTCGTACACAATTACAACATTTTGGAAATGCGAACAAAAACACTGCTAATTAGAAAGGAACACAAAACAAAATATACCTTGGCGAGCCATAATTTCTGACGGTCAAACGGTAACATGATAATCTGAAAAGCGGAAGGTGGGAACAGAATTATGACAACAAAAGAAGAGAGAAAACAAGACAAGAGGGAGCTGAACATTTCGAAAGACGAACGAGAATAAAGGGAAGCCGATGCCGGCTACAATACAGAAAGAGACGGACGGAGGCTACATTCTGTCCGCGTAAACATCTAAAAGGTAACGTATCCGCCATTTTGTTGTTCCGTGTGGTACGAAGTTTGACACAGGCGTTGGCTCGTCCTCGGATGAATAACCTTAATACCAAGTTTTGTAAGAAGCGATCAATAATTACAGTAGTTGAAAGGGCACATGCATACACAGCACGGTGAACATGCTTCTAATTGTTGTAGCAATTTATTGTTGAATATTCTACCTTAATATTTCTCGTTACAATTCCACAGTCTTGATATGAGGCAGCTGTAACAAACCGTGTCCAATTCCACAGAAGAAACTCATTTAAAATTGAAACAAGATAAAAGTTGTATCAAAACAAGAGCGCACAAAACTTCTTAACGTATTCTTAATGGATACAAACATTTTCGGTCGTGCAGACGTCGGAACTCTGAAGTTCTGGGTTCGGTATTGTTTACTAATTAAAGAAACGTCCTACTAATGTCTGCAGTCTGCGCTGTTAATGTGTTTTGCCGCCTTCTCTCTGTCTCTGGCATACAAAAGTAATTTCCATTACACTTGCGCAAGTTTTTAGAAGACAGCTGTTCTGTTTGTAACAACAAGTGTCGCACGTTGTTTAAAGACACTCTATCAACAAGAATGTGTGGAACATTACCTCCCTCCAATACCATGTTACGTAATATAGAACATACAGTTCTCACACACGTAAGTCTGTAGCATTACAGACCGCATCTACGTGACATTACAATGAGTTGGTTATTACTTGTTACTGCAAGAATTGCCAACTCTGAACCAAGAAAGAGCAGCGGTCCGTGTGCATATTTAAACTCGAATACCGCTGGACAGATGTTGATCAAATTTGACACTGTAAGTCTTACAGAAAGTTGAGGGCCATCTGCGATTTTATAGGTATCAACAAAAAACGGGACACCATTCCAGATGCGATGTAAAGGTGCCAACAAGGCACGGGGGGAGATCCCTGTACTGGGTTCTGAATCCACAATTAAATCGCCCTTAAACACAAACTCGCGGATTTGTAAACAACCACGTTTCATTTTCATTAAATTCATTCCGCTGCGTTAAATTAACTGACAATAAATTACAAACTTCCGTTACACACAACAGTTTCATTATATTTAATTTAACAATGCACACTACATATTTCGACCATATTTTGCCCCTCTAATAACCATTATCTATAACGCATGACCACCTTGGTTTTAGATAACAAACATGAATGGCTCGAGATGTTCAAAATATGACCGAAACATGTCGCATACATTACGAGATAAATATAAAAACTGTTGTGTCTAACGGAAATCTATAATTTACTGTCAGTTTTTAACTCATTGGATGTTAGAAAAGTAACGATTCTACGTGCAAACACGCGCTCGGCAGAAAGGGCCCGATTGTGTATATTTATCTTGACACTGCTGAATTCATGAAGCTTCACAGCAAACTGAAAAGTGGTTTATTTACCTTCCAGCTGGCTGGGAATGATCAAGCACAAAAGGGCGGCAAGTGGCTGTATTTGTTACACACGGCACAGTGCTGTAACTGCGCGAGGCGAGTCACGTAATTACTGCCGTCATTCAACTGTTAAACGACGTTCTTCGGCGGTACGAAGCCGTGTCAATGGGTAGCCGGTTTCCGACGTTTCGAAGGCACTATGTTCCTTCCAAACGCCAGGAACCGATTATGCAGTGACATGGCGTTATTTACCAGTTACAGAAACTGCAATGTCACGTAATACCAATTTCGAAGTAGATGCCTCTAAGAAATGTCTGCTGAGAACTGTGTCCCACCATAACAAACTGCAGCCTGCTAAAATAAATTTACAAACAGCTCAATCGGTATAGAATCTAGGCTGCGGACTGAGCGATACTGGGTTCGAATCCTGGCAGCAAGAACGGACTTTTCTCTTCTCCAAATCGTCCAGGCCGGTTCTAACACGCAGCCCCCTACTTAATAGGTACCGGTGTTCTTTCACGGGGGTAAAGAGGCCGGAGTGTGAAGCTGGCCATCTAATACCGAGGGTAAGAAGGTGTGGAGCCATTCATCTATCGCTTTATACAGCAGCAGTTTCCAGGAGGTTGAGACTCCCAGAATTTCTACACAATCGGCACTTGAAGGTGGTAAGGTTGTCAGACATACGCGCCGGCCGCCTTTACCCCAGGATACATACCTGGTACTCATTTCTGTTAGAGGTTGAGTCGACCCCAGGGCCATAGTGCGGCCGGAAGGATTAAGTCAATGAAAAATTTCAATGACACCATCGGGAATCGAACCCGCGGCCTTCCGGTGTGTAGCGCAGTGTTTCGGAGTGGCCGTCTCCGTACAGGTTTCCCTTCCAAAACTTTACACATATTTATAAGCTCAACTGACTGGTACAGTACTATGCACAGTAGAGATGCAAGCATCTCACAATGTTAGAGCCCAGTTCGTGGGCTCCGATAGCTCAGTCGGTATAGCAACTCGCTACGCGCTGGACGGTCCGGGGACGAAATCCCGATGAGGCGAGACTTTCTGCCTACCCAGCCTCCTATAAAATGAGTACCAGGTCCTTTCCCAGGGGTAATGCGGCCGGGGCGTGGCGCTGACCACCCACCACAATCTAGCGCCGAGGTTAAGGACTGACTACATCTATACCTCTACTCGCTGCCTGTCTCCATGACACGTTACAGGGCGAAGTTCACAGCGCAGTTCACTTTGACAGACGGACACGAATTGGGGGGGGGGGGGGGGGGGAGTAACAGGCGAACGTTAAAACCAAGTTTTATGCCTGAAATTGCAGATAGTAAAATTATATGTTAATCCACACAGCTTTATTGCGTTCTGCTTCCTTTATTATGTGGCAATTAGTGGCGTAATTCGTTTTAAGAGTAATTAACTTACTGAAATCGATACGTGTAATGCAAACAGCGGACGGCACATGAAAATTGGGACCCCGCCACCAAGCGTACTTCAGTATTCTTGCAAAAGGGAGTACGTTGACATGCCGCGTGGGACCGAACACGACGACTTTTTACAACCTCGACGTTCTGCGTCGTCGTCCTGTTGGCTTTTCCCAGTTACAAAAATATTTCGTATTTATGACACACGCTCACGTTAGATACGAAATGTCTAAAAGCGGATAATTACAAATATGGCGACCACAATACATTTTCAAGTTACAAGAACGTCTTCTATTGCGTCAGCCAAGTTATCTTCGTGTTCATTTGTGCCCCCCCCCCCCCCCCCCGTCCTTGCTTCCCCCACTGTGGATTCATAATGTTTCTGCTGTGGCGTACACTTCCTACACCCGAAGTAAAGACGGCTGGTTTCTACGAAACGTTGGGAAATGACGTCACATTCCAGAAAAAGTAACACTTAATAGCCTCCGCCCCGACACACAAACTCACATATCTGGAAACTGTTCGAACGATAAAACTAACTGAATAACTAATTAACTAATTAGCTAACCAACTAAATAACTACACGAAGCAGACTCCGGCTAAAACTTCCACAGCTAGTCAAGAAATTCCCCGCACTTATGCAACATGGAAGTTCATTACCGCATTCACAAGAGCCCGCCACCTACATGTATCGTGAGCCAGTTCAATCCAGTCCACGCCCTCCCAAACTGTTCCTTTAAGATACAGATTAGTATTAGACAAATTATTTCCAACTTACTGCATCAGTTCAGATATACAGGCAGCTGCTACATATTTCCAACTTACTGCATCAGTTCAGATATACAGGCAGCTGCTATATATCGTCCAACTTTGTGGTCACTTTCAGTGAGCAAATGTCACACAAAGGTCATACAGAGTTAAAATACAACAAACTTGTTGGTAAACGGCAAAATACAAATTGAACAATACAACATTTGTACATACAAGTACAGACAATGTACAATGTACTCTGTACGTGACCTGTGTGTGACAGGTACTCCCTGAGATGGCCACAAAAGATGGCCAAAACATGTAGCAGAGACCGCTATATTTGAACTAGTGCAATAAGTTGGAAATAAACGTATTTATATATGTATATTGTACGGAATATATATATTAAAATCCAGTTTAATATTATAGACCCATCTACGCCTACGTCTTCCAAGTGGCCTCTTTTTTTCAGGTTTCCACACGAAGACCCTGTACACACCTCTCCTCTTCTCTTGCGTGCTACACGTCCCGCTCATCTCATTCTTCTTTATTTGATCACCCCAGTAATATTTGGCGAGCAATACAGATCATAAGGCCACTCACTGTGCAGTCTTCTCCAGGCACACAGTTCACACTACATGTCAGACCTAATAACTGTGCAACTGGTAGAAGTGCAATTAATATTCAGATGTCTCCGCGACGGGCCGATCACTCGTCCAGAGGAGTCCCACCGACTCTGTGTGTGCGTGTGTCACCGAGTGTGATCAGGTGCAACAATAACCCTCTACACTTACAATGAGTACGCAGAAGACGTGGGACTAAGAAAGAAAGAAAGAAAGAAAGAAAGAACGAAAGAAACGAAGAAAGAAAGAAAGAAACGAAGAAAGAAAGAAAGAAAGAAAGAACGAAAGGAAGAACGAAAGAAACGAAGAAAGAAAGAAACGAAGAAAGAAAGAAAGAAAGAACGAAAGAAAGAACGAAAGAAACGAAGAAAGAAAGAAAGAAACGAAGAAAGAAAGAAAGAAAGAACGAAAGGAAGAACGAAAGAAACGAAGAAAGAAAGAAACGAAGAAAGAAAGAAAGAAAGAAAGAAAGAAAGAAAGAAAGGAAGGAAACAACAAAGAAACAACTAAAGGAAGGAAGGAAGGAAGGAAGGAAGGAAGGAAGGAAGGAAGGAAGGAAAGAAGGAAGGAAACTGAAGCGAAAAAGAACGTGACAAAAATATTCGACCATGTAACCCAACGAGACGTCGGTGTTTGCCCAGCGTGCGACAGCGCTGAACTCTATCGCTAACGCACAGTAACAGAAATAGCTACGTCTCTCGTGACATAACCATTCATTCGCTTTTGTCGGAATGTAACCGCTATGCTGTTTACGAAGCGAGCGATGACAGACATCTTGCATCACGCAGAATTCTCAACCAAAAGAAGGTATAGCGTTCGAATCCTTTTCCTGACGGCACATATATACATATCCCTTAGCTCAGCACAAGCAACACTCTCACTTTGTCTAATCATGAACATGTCCGAGCGGATTATAGCTCGACCCTTCATTAACCCTAAAAAGGGACGGAGGTGAGCTTCACGCCCCGCCCATTTTAGCCTCAAATAAAAACACCGTTAAGCACTGGATATGTCGTTTATTGGACCCCATAAGCAGTCCGCACACTGTGAAGGACAGAAAATGTATTTGCCCCGCCGGGAAAGTACCCATGGATTTCAGGCTTCCGCCGCTATCTTGGTGAGATCTGCGCTCTTCTGGGGTGTTACGCTGCGTGTGGTAATGTTTTACCGACGTTTCGGGACAAGGTATCTGCCCCATCTTCAAGGATTCTTGGATTCTTGACCCTTGATGATGGGACCGATACGTTGTCCCGAAATGTCGGTAAACGATTGCCACACGACGCGGCGTAATATCCCAGAAGAGGGCAGATCTCATCAATATACCCTAGATTCTTCGGTGATCTAATCCGTGGCCTAGTCACTATATCAGCTGAGCTACTCACCATATTTAGTCACTAAAATTAAACTATCCTTCGTTATTCACAACCTCAGTCTGCAAAATCACGGAATGCTTAATTAATTCATTACGTAGATAATGATATAAACAAACATGGCCCACATGTTTCCCGAATATGGCTGTCGTTCTGCATACAAACCCACTGATTACGTCAAAAACGTCGCCTGTAAACAGAGCAACAGGCCCCGCTTTCCCCTACCCAACTACAGTATAACGCAGTGCCGCTGTGTTGTCGTTGGAACAGCGTCGCCTGGGCGTTATCGCGTGACAGACGTGCACAAATTAATAACCTTCAATTAGAAACTGCAATACATTACAGTATGAAACTGATGCTTGTATTTCAGAGAGAGTCAGTATGTTAATAACACAGCCACACAAAATTGCGGTGTTGGTACACATGCTAAAGATAAGTGGCATCAGTTCCACGTGACATTTGTACAGCCCACGTGTACCGCACCGGGATGGCAGTAAGCAGACAGATATGGGGGGCTTTTTGATAATGTGCAGGCACACAGCAACTAGAGGGACCAAATGGAACCTTACTTTATACAGTATTTGAGCCAACAAATGCATAATCAACAATAAACAGTCATTTGTCACTTAAGTCCCTGCTACATGTGACGTGTTTCGACCTCTACAAGTTTTTCATCAGAGAGGTATATACAAAGGCATACAAGTGCAGCAAATTCTGTCAAAGATGTGCGTGTGCAGAGTTAAAATAAAAGTGTTCATTAAAATTACTAAACATGTTTAAAACATAAATCAACTAACAAATATTTTTTATAATTCTAAACAATATTTTATCTTCCACTGCCGACCGCCTCTGTGTCAATTTTGTGTATATAGCTACACTGCATTTAAATACACGGCCCGTACCGCACAGTAAACACATTCCATTTAAATACACGGCCCGTAGCGCACAGTAAACACATTCCATTTAAATACACGGCCCGTAGCGCACAGTAAACACATTCCATTTCGGCTACAAAGTACTTTCTCCGAGACCTGCACAAAACACAGTGTGGGCACAAGCAGCACTGTTTTAACGTTAGGCCCTGTGGTGCATAGAGTAGCAATCAGGATCCAGGTTCTGCACACGAATTAAGGCCGTATTTCAACTGCAGAGGCCTCACTGTCGAATAAAGTGTAACAGTGATAGTGAAATACACTGACTTGATTTCCCCAAGTATGCTTTCCTGCATGGTCCAAAAGGTGTAAATAATACTGGCTCCTACGAAAAACCTCAATTCTTATGCCTGTCATATTTAATAAGCATTCTTTACGTAAAACGGAACCTGTAAGTGCAGGCTTATCAGACCATCCGTCCGTGACGTATAGCTAGAGGCCAGGATACAGACCTTTTAAGTAGAGTTTGTGTTTAAAAATCTATAAACAAAAGCCTGAAGAGATGTTTCTATAACAGCTCTTTCAAACACACGCTTCTTTCAACTTGGGGGCTTAAATAAACATCCCTGTTTACCTCTTTAAAGCTCGCCAGAGTATAAGAGTTACTTGCAGCAACCAACATGAATATTTCAGAGACTAAAAGCAAGATGTATTTTAAATAAAGAGTAGCAATTTATAAAGCCATAATGTACCTGTATTTGTAGCTATAAAAGCCCACAGTACTTTTAAATATCTGCTTCTTTAACCCTTTAAAGACGAAGCGTATCTGTTTTATATAAGGACTCAGTGCGTACCGCGCTGTAAACACTCTCCACCTCGGTTATAAAAACCAGTCTCTTAATGTTTTATAAGGCAAAAGTTGCTGTTTGTTCTGAGATCCGTACAAAACACATAAACGCAATGTGGGCACCACGTAGAATTTTTTAATGTTAAACCTGGTGGTACGTAAAGTTACCGCTAGGCTTTAAAAGGTTAAAGAGCTAAACACTACCTGGTCAGAAAGGCACTACTTATACAGGTAAGTACTTTCAGCGGCATAAACAGGAACGCTCAACACACAGCCAATGGCAACAATGCGCCAGTGATAAACACCACGCGATTCCACAAGAAAACTACTGCCACCAGTTTACCCCAGCAGAACATTTGAACAAATTAACCGAGATTTCAGAAAAATTGTACGCAATTACCTTGTTCCAGCCTGAAACTTTCCAATTTCCCACAATGGGTAAGAACAACATCGCGAACTGGCGAATGGTTGTGACGAGGTCGAAAACTCCGGAGTTTAACATACTCTGTCATTTAACGACGCTGTAAATTGGGGACATTATATGGCGTCGATGATGGATACGGGAATGAGTAATGAAGCACTGGCGAAATAACAGTGGCACGGGAAAACCGCAGCCCTTGGAGAAAAACCTATCCCAGTGCCACTTTGTCTACCACAAATCCCACATAGACTTCCCTGTGATTAAACACGGCCTCCGCGATAAGAGGCAATTCTGACGTAATAAGCGGACGTAGGTGTTCGAGAAAAATCCGACTTTTTGTATGGCAATTTTTCGTTCAATGTTAATAAGCAAGATGGCGACCGCGCGAAAAGGACCTTTACGTTTGTTTGGTGACTACAATAATGACCTGAAGGTAGGCATGCGCAGAATGGTACCTACAGGTGTCTGTAGTTGTGGGCCAGCAATTACAGACTTGGGTTTGATGCGAAACTCTGAGCCTGCATTCAACAAATTTAAACGATTAGCTTCAGCTTCTCTTCCACAAGATGAGCACAACAACGACGACGACGACGACAACAACAACAACAACAACAACAGCAGCAACAACAGCAACAGCAACAACAACAACAACAACAACAGCAACAACAACAACAACAGCAGCAGCAGCAGCAGCAGCAACAACAGCAACAGCAACAACAACAATAATAACAGCAACAACAGCAACAGCAACAACAACAACAACAACAACAACAACAACAGCAACAGCAACAAGAATCCAAAGCAACGAAACGTAGACTGAATCCGGAACGCGATTCAAACCTCAAACCATCTTCTCAAGAGAACTGAGAGCCAACAACTCACGGCCTGATACCTAAATAATTTACCGAAACATGAGTCGAGACTGAACGAGCATCCTGTGAATACACAAAACGCAGCTGTTCCACTGACAGTAACAGGACATTAACATAAGCTGAAGCGCGCTTAATTTTCCGCTTTATAAGCATACATTTCCTGAATGTTAAGGCATGGGCTTTGTGCTTTCGTTCAGATACGCTTTTGTGGTTAACTTTAATGAAAAAACACTTAAATTTAAAGTATTCAGAAACTCAGACGTTGAAGTTTTATATGTGTAAAAAGGAGAGACGGTAATTTTATTTCCTTCAGTAAGCAGAAGTGGGCCGGGATAGCTCAGTCGGTATAATGACTCGCTATGGGCTGAACAGTCCGGGGATCGAATCGCAGTGAGGCGAGATTTTTCCGCACCTGTCCAGACCGGCCCTGGGGTCCACCCAGCCTCCTGCAATACGGGTACCGGATATTTCCCGGGTGTAAAGCGGCCGGGGCGTGGAGCTAGCCACCCCACCGCCTTCTAGTGCCAAGGTTAACGACGGCGTACAGCTATACCTTCTATTCCCCCTCGTGCCTTAGTAGCCTGCATAGGTCCCCTTTACCTTTACAGTAAGTACAAAAAATTTGAATGAAACAGCGTAATAAAAATTAGGAGCATAAATCTTGCTTTGTGTAACTTCCCCTCGAAACACAGTTCTGACTACACAGATGAAATTTGGTGAAAAAATGATAAGAAAAAGCATTCATCTAATGGACTTGCAGAAAGGTAAATTTCTACTGTCATATTACAAAGGAGAGTAAACTCTTGTGTCATATATTATTCTGTTTCATTCAAAGACACAGGGTTATCGTCTGTGACGGCCTACAGGACTGTTCCAGAGATTACAGACTTCATAAACAGCCTTTTACAACAAGCCTGTAGGTAACTGTGATGCAGCGGGAGACGCTGCCGGCTCTCGACTTCAGAGGCTTCCTGCCTTTTTTTTTTGACATCCGATAAAGTAAGGATTAAACACGCTTTCAAATTTACAACTTCACATGCTCTTTTGTACAGCCGCGAAATTCGACCTTTCACATAGACTCAGGGCATTTTAGAAGAGAGTGCTGGGGAGAAAACGTGGGATGACGCAGGAAAAAACATGAGGCTGAAAAAGATTTCACAACGAAGAGGTTCTGAATTCGCCTTCTCCATCAATTATCATTACACTGACGATCAGTCCACAATGTGAGATGGATAAGGCATGCAGCACGCACGCACACTTAGATTTAACCTAGTCCTAACAATTAATACATCAACCAATTCATGCACTTAATCGAACACAACTCAAGACAAGTATTAAGCTCCTATATGTTTCGACACCGGGGTGCCATCATCAGGGAGTTATTTAGAACAAAGGAATAAGAGGCCAACACGCTAACCTGGGTGCTGTGACGCTCTCCCTGGAATGATTAACCCTTTAAAGACGAAGCGCATCTGTTTTATATAAGGACTCAGTGCGTACCGCGCTGTAAACACTCTACACTTCGGTTATAAAAACCGATCTCTTAATGTTTTATAAGGCAAAAGTTGCTGTTTGTTCTGAGATCCGTACAAAACACATAAATGCAATGTGGGCACCACGTAGAATTTTTTAATGTTAAACCTGGTGGTACGTAAAGTTACCGCTAGGCTTTAAAAGGTTCAAATATTAAAAGGCTAGAATATACGAAGCTGATAAGCATAAAATTACGATGTTGTTATATTAACAGTCAGCCGTTCGCAGTAAACTTTCCAGCTGTTTACACTCTGTATGGAGCATGCATACAGACATGTCTCGATCTTATGTGAGCCGACTAGATCTCGACCTGATGGAGCATGTGAAGTGCGTCGTGGCGGGCGGTGTGGTGTCCACGGCGACATAAGACGTACCTCGTATAATAGCGTGTTGGCCTTATAGGCCTCCTTCTTTGTTCTGAATAACTCCCTGATGATAGCATCCCGGTGTCGAAACATGTAGCAGTTTTGTACCTGTTTTGAATTTTATTTTATTAAGTAAATAAATTTGATGATGTATTAATTGTAAGAACATGTACGGTACAAATAACACAGAAAACTAACTTAGTAATACTGGCAATATGTACGTTTCCAGCACTAAGAGCTTTGCCTGTTCACATTATACACAGTGTCGCAAAACCCACTTGCCACTCGACGTGTATCACGTTACCGCTACTGTACACCTCCGCGACACCCGTTGTACAGTCCTTAAAAAACGCGGCAGTTTGCACAGCTTGCGGCGGCGAGTACAGGTTTTCGCGTGCAAATTATATTTTTGTATAAAATTTCAATTTACACATCACGGAAAATACAGTCCGTCTCTATCACAAAGACAAATGTCTAAATGTTGTCCACAAAAATAACAGGTGTTTAGTGCGAGATTCATACAGAGCACATAAATACACCACCACGCGACATACAGAGTCTATTTATATTGCAGCGACGGTCTACACAGTCACCAACACGCTTCAGAGGGTCAATGATAAAAACCACGCGGCGGACTGAAGGTAACGCGAGGAGCAGGCGAAATAATGGAACATTATGCTGTTCCTGACACAGGCAGCTCTCTCTGCACGCCGCGATTTCACCGCCTTACTGAATAATGGACAAACGAGTTATCGATCTTGGCACTTCATTCAATTCTGTACTCCCCCCACACACACTGCTACTTGCACACCTTCATATTTCCCAACACCCACACTATCACTACAGCCACCCACTGGATGCCAACCGTTTTCTCCTCTTTTGTATCTTCGGTTTAGGTTATGTCTGACCTGCTGCAAGAGTTTGCAATATGTCAAACTTGAAGAAGGAGATGGGAAGGGCATGTGGCACGTATGGGGTAAAGGAGTGGTGCATACAGGATTTTGGTGGGGAAACTCGACGGAAAGCGACCACTCGGAAGACCAAGAAGTATACAGGCGAATTATACTGAAATGGATCTGCAAGAAATAGGATGGGAGGCGCGCGGACTGTTGTCTGGCTCAGGATTCGGCGGGCTTTTGTGAACACGGTAATGAAACCCCGTATTCCATAAAATACGGGTAATTTCGTGACTAGCTGAAGAAATGTTACCTTCTCAAGGAGGACTCTGCTCCATGTAGTTAGTTAGATAGTTAGTTAGTTAGTTAGTTAGTTAGCTAGCTAGCTAGCTAGTCAGTCAGTTTGTTTTATCGTTTAAACAGTCTGCAGATATGTGACTTTATTTGCAACAGCGAGGGTTACAAATATTACTTTTTCATAAATGTGCCATCTTCCGACGTTTCGTGGATGGCCGACAGGTAGAGCAGCTACCTGTATGTTTGAACTAGTGCAATAAGTTGGAAACTAACTTGCTAATATAAACCTGGATCTGAAGGGATAGTTTGGGAGGGCGTGGACTGGACTGAGCTGGCTCATGATAGGTGCAAGTGGCGGGCTGTTGTGAACACGGTAATGAACCTCCATGTTCCATAAAGTGCGGGGAATTTCTTGACTAGCTGAGAAACTATCAGCTTCTCAAGACGGCCTCTGCTCTATGGAGTTGGTGGGTTTATAAATTTGAGACATATTTACGGTAAGACTACATATTTTGGGGGGCTTTATCCATTTCCGCTATCGCACGTGTTTTCAATCGGTTGCAGCGGAAGAACAAACTAAAAAATTCGTCCGAACTCACGTCCAGTTCCGCTCCGGGTATGGAGAAGTTGCTGAACGGCGGGGTGCGACCTTTCACGAACTGGAAAATCTTCTTTCCATTCCTCAGCCAGTTGACGCGATGCAGGTGCTCCATGCGCACGTTGTGGTCACACTGCAGCAGGGCAGAGTCGCCCACCATCACGTACCGTGGCAGTTTAAGCTCCACAATAAAACGCGACATGGCTTCTGAAACAAGAGATGTTCACCAAATTTGTAACAAGAACAGAAAAGTGTATTCACACTGCAGTACAGTAGACACACTTAGCAGTTCGCACCATGGCAGCCTCCAGACGTCGTTTATGCCTTCTGAAACATGAAAGGGCCACCAAAGTTACAGCAAGAAAAGTGTACACGATATAAGGCTTTCACTTCGGCAAAGGTCCACAACGTGACCTGAGTTGCGCGACCATGTAGTCTAGTAGGATGGAAACAAAGCTTCGTGGAAGAAGCTGTCTCTGTCTTCAGGTAAGAACTGAGCCCGGTTGGGTGAGAGGGCACGACAATGACTACAGGATATAACCCAGAAGCACGGGCTCACCCAAAGGGGGGCTGCAGCCCCACCAAAACCTCCCAAAACCGATATTTAAAAACCACCGACTTTGTAGACAGTTTTACATGATTTACACTTAAGCCGAAATCAGCCACTGAAATCGTCTGATGACAAATACATTAGAATTTTGAAAAATAAATTAATACACTTAAAGATACAAGAAGATACAACACTGTGACTGTGTCATGGAACATGTAGTTATATTTCTGTGTATACAAATGCAGCTAGAGTGTTATGTTGTACTTGCGACATGATTTTTATAACATAATTTTTAAAATCAAACATAAGTTAAATATAACCTCAGGGTCAGCAACCCCCCCCCCCACCGGCGAAAAATCCTTGGTGCGCACGTGCCCAAAAGGGCGCAGTTTGATAAGAGATACTGCGGCCCAGATAAAAAAACTAAGTACCTGCATGAGGTAGGAACACAGGTTGGTATACAAACCGTGAGCAATAATTTGTTACACACGCTTTCCACGAAGCTTACTCATTCTTCTCTCATTTCTCTACAACAGTAGGTGGCCTGTGGCTGAATTACATCTAGCCGAGGGGCTGCAGATTGTAAACCGAGTGGGTCCGACAGACGCCTGAAGGACGTTCTTTGTCAGAGTGGTAATAAAACGTACCTCTGTGCCTGTCGACTATAAAGATATTTGGAGACTTGGATGTTGCAAGTATGCTTCTTGGTCAACACTCGAGTGAGACAAAAATTTCAGCACAGCGGGGAGCCTGCAATGGAGGAAGAAACTGT
>BLKM01002325.1:463248-537594 GCA_013340265.1 Coptotermes formosanus
CCCAGATTCAACCTCATACCAGGTTAGTACAAGACCGTAGGCGAAAGGCCACTTTTAACAACACAGGACATGGGCAAAACAGCACATGTAATAACTCATGATACAGGCATGAACACAGCATACAGGCAAAAACCCCGAGCACATGCAACAACGCAGGATAGAGGCAACAACCTGGCACAGTGTCATGAATTCAGAACACAGACAACAATCCAGGGCTCAGGCAACAACCCAGAGCACACGCAACAACGCAGGATAGAGGCAACAACCTGGCACAGTGTCACGCATTCAGAACAGACAAGAACCCAGGGCTCAGGCAACAACCCAGAGCACATGCAACAACGCAGGATAGAGGCAACAACCTGGCACAGTGTCATGCATTCAGAACAGACAAGAACCCAGGGCTCAGGCAACAACCCAGAGCACACGCAACAACGCAGGATAGAGGCAACAACCTGGCACAGTGTCATGCATTCAAAACACAGACAACAATCCAGGGCTCAGGCAACAACCCAGAGCACACGCAACAACGCAGGATAGAGGCAACAACCTGGCACAGTGTCATGCATTCAGAACAGACAAGAACCCAGGGCTCAGGCAACAACCCAGAGCACACGCAACAACGCAGGATAGAGGCAACAACCTGGCACAGTGTCATGCATTCAGAACAGACAAGAACCCAGGGCTCAGGCAACAGCCCAGAGCACACGCAACAACGCAGGATAGAGGCAACAACCTGGCACAGTGTCATGCATTCAGAACAGACAAGAACCCAGGGCTCAGGCAACAGCCCAGAGCACACGCAACAACGCAGGATAGAGGCAACAACCTGGCACAGTGTCATGCATTCAGAACAGACAAGAACCCAGGGCTCAGGCAACAGCCCAGGACAATCAACAATGTAGGACACAAGCAAGAGCAAAAAACAAAATTATCAAAGTTTAAATAATTGTGGATTGCATTGCTTACAATTTTTGTCGTATTGGAAGAGAGATTTTACTATAAATAGCGATTCAACAGACAGACTGTCCCATTGTCGACTCCGTCAAGCTTCCGAGAGGCAACAGACAGTGCAGTGCCGAAAGTGAGGTACCTTACCGCACCATCAGGCACCTGTCGCTCTCTCTCTCTCGCTCTCTCTCTCTCTCTCTCTGCGATACTTCTCTGGGCCAAAGGGCAGCAAGGCCTGTGTGACGCCAACGCCAACTCTGACGGAACTGATGCAAGATCTGGACGCCTGGCACCACAGAACTGGCGGTAACGTCTGGTCACTTTGTGACGCGAGCCTGTACACTCTGTGGAACAAAAACCAAGCGGCCTGTGATTTTGTATGTCCCACTCCAGAAGCGACGTAACGTACAGTTGCCATCATAATTCGAGTCGTTCATAGTTTCTCCATATTTGTGCTCGCATGGCGTTCCTGTGTCTTCCGTTCATTCCAATCATTCACGCCGGATGTATATTAACCAAAGACACAAACACGTGTGCTTGATTTCAACTTAAATATGAATTAACGTTCATTAATGTTCCGAGGCGTGTGGCCAGCTACCGCCCGTACGCACTTGGATATAGTATACAAGGCAGACGCTTACTTGTGTTCGCTGATAGCCAGGCACGTAGAGGCACGATTCCACTGTGCTTCGCGTGCAGTGTTTTGGTTCGAGTCCCGGTATCGACATATATTTTTTATCTTTGCACAAGTCATATTCGCACAAACGCTAAATTAATCTCTGCAGTTACACGTAAATTACTTAATTATATCATTCATAAGTTATCTTTGCTACACTTTCAAGGTTAGAATTGCGAGTGGACCATATATTTGTGTTATTTTTCCGTAATTTGTTGTTTACTGGCATTATAATTTAAAGAGTCGGTGTTCGAATGTGACTGGAGACCAGGCATGTCAAATCTGTTGGTGCTTGCGGACTGTACTGAGCCAAGAGATCTGAAGTTGGGAAGCACGATTTTAAAAATATACAGAAAGGAACTGCTGAGGGTGTGACGGGTGTGCTTGCGAGGAACCTGGTTCGAGGCTCGTTCTATTCTCACTCTCCTGCCTGCGGAGCCAGATTCGGTTTCGTGGGGGAGTGAAGTACTGTTAAGAACTGGTTTAGGTCTGATTTCAGCTTGCCGCATAAGCTTGTAATTCATTCTTATGTGTGTCTTTCTGGTAACCAATAAAACATCTTAAAATTATTAATTTTTTTAAAAAATACGCATTTTAGAAGGTTTCTACTGGCTACAGTGATGATGGTTGTTATGAAAACCGAAACGCGACTATAATAATAATAATAATAATAATAATAATAATAATAATAATAATAATAATAAACAAAGGAGATGAAGGGCTTATTTCGGTTATTTGAAACTACATATTGCTGCACAAGATCGACTAAATCTGTTCTCGTTACTCGGCCGAGAGATAAGGATGTGAGCAGTGATGGTTGTGTGAAGTAAAACTTATTTCTTAAAAATAGTCCGCTTTCAGATACCACAAAATACGCTGGCCAAATAAATTTGACACCACACAATCATCTGTGCTCATTTCCTTGTCTCTCTGACGAGGAAAGACTCCGCCATAAAATTGCACTAAAACATTAAGATTCTCCCAATGATCTGATAATACGTTTTACAAAGTTACCTAATCGAATGTTTCTATTTATAAATTGTATTGTTTGAGCCGTATTCGCGGTTTGTTTCGCAAAGTTTCTTGGGCCGCCAAAAGATTTCAAATGGGCTGAATGCGGCCCGCGTGCCGCCACTTTGACACGCCTGCTGTAGACAAATTATTTGCAAACAATGCAGGACTTACAGGCACTTTGCTGCTTGAAGGATATCGCTTACTTGCGCCAAATGGGAATTAATATGTTAGCCCATGAAAGGGCTGTTTTCATGACCTGGCCTCCTTCATATGAGGTACACAACCCCTTTGCTTCGACTACTGAATTCATTCGTCTCGGCATCGAATCAATTAATGACAGAACGTAACGCTGAGACATTAATCCCCATTTGGCACAAATATATGCTCCACTCGCAATTCCAACCTTGCAAGTGTATCAAAGATAACTTATGAATGATATAATTAAGTAATTTACGTGTAACTGCAGAGATTAATTTAGCGTTTGTGCGAATATGACTTGTGCAAAGATGAAAAAAATATATGTCGATACGGGGACTCGAACCAAAACACTGCACGCGAAGCACAGTGGAATCGTGCCTCTACGTGCCTGGCTATCAGCGAACACAAGTAAGCGTCTGCCTTGTATACTATATCCAACTTCATACGAGCGGTAGCTGGCCACACGCCTCGGAACATTAATGAACGTTAATTCATATTTAAGTTGAAATTAAGCACACGTGTTTGTGTCTTTGGTTAATACACATCCGGCGTGAATGATTGGAATGAATGGAAGACACAGAAACGCCATGCGAGCACAAATATGGAGAAACTATGAACGACTTGAATTATGATGGCAACTGTACGTTACGTCACTCCCGGAGCGGGACATACAAAATCACAGGCCGCCTGGTTTTTGTTCCACAGAGTGTACCGTGGAAATAAGGAGGTCAAATCGGCAGTTCCTGGACTCAGCAGCGGTTCCTGCAAAGTGTCATGTACCATCCATCATCTGTGTACAGTGAACGTCATATCCAAAAACTCATACTTTTATATTATCTGTACTCAAGGGACTCTCCCAGGGCGTGAAGTTAACCACACACGTCTAGTACCACCGCGAAGAATTAGCGGAGGTATACCTCTACGCCCCCATGTCTTCATGCCGCGGACAGAACGAACATTACGTCGTTATTTTTGTAACACAGATCACTCCGACTCGTGGTCACAATGTGCTGTTAATGCCCGGTTTAACGTTTTCAAGCCTAGCGGTAACTTTAGGTACCATCAGGAGTAATATTCAAAAAGTCTAGGTAGTAATCACGCTGCATTTATATGTTTTGTGTGGTGTCAGAACATACAGCGCCTTTTGCCCTATACAGCATTAGCAGATGGGTTTTGTATAACCGATGTGTACAGTGTTTACAGCGCGGTACGCACTGAGTCCTTATATAAAACAGATACGCTTCGTCTTTAAAGGGTTAATGAACTACTTTACCAGCAGACGCGTGACACGTAATTGTAACATCCCGAATCGTAGTGTCTGTAGTGCCGGGTACAGGCTGCGGCAGCCCTCCTCAGCCGCGTTGCTATGTGAACCAAATTTACACGTTCGATCGTCGGATGTGCCTCAGCAACTGTCAGCTCCACCTCATGCCAGAGAAAGGAACAGAGTTTGACAACTCCTACCGGGGCCAGACTCTGACAACTCGTACCGGGGCCAGACTCTGACAACTCGTACCGGGGCCAGACTCTGACAACTCGTACCGGGGGCAGAGTTTGGCCACTCGTACCGGGGGCAGAGTTTGGCCACTCGTACCGGGGCCAGACTCCGACAACTCGTACCGGGGCCAGACTCTAACAACTCGTACCGGGGGCAGAGTTTGGCCACTCGTACCGGGGCCAGACTCTGACAACTCGTGCCGTGGGCAAGAGTTTTGCCACTCGTACCGGGGCCAGACTCTGACAACTCGTACCGGGGGCAGAATTTGGCCACTCGTACCGGAGGCAGTCTGGCCATTCGTGACGTCACCACATTTCATACCTTCGCTCTCCAAGTATTACTGATCGACTGCTCGTATGTTTCATCAGTATCATATACGTGGTGGTTCTGGTTGTTATTACACATTTCATTCCACTTTTTTTTTTTGGCTGTCCCGATTTCGGGGGTCACTGTAGCTTACGTCACTTTTTTTTGCACAGCAACTCGCTGTTGCCATTTTCCCATTTAACGAGACACAAGCACAGTGCCAGTTCAAAGGACACCGTCTGCCCATACGCTGAGCGTAGCTTTGCACATCGAAACTAGCTGAGTACGTCTTGGCCGTATGGGTTACCCTCCGTGCGGGGAACGATCCTGTCCCTGAAACTTAATGCTTTAATAAATCTGATTTTCTTTTAACACCTTTAGTTCTTTACGTGCAAAATTCCATATTTAAATTTCACTTCAACATTTTTTATTCGAATTAGAACAGACGGGAGAAAGAAAGGTCTGGCTCGACCTAGCAGTAGATTCAGTCATTCCAAAAGAGGCAAGATATGGTACGAAATCGAAACGGAGGGACTGTGGGAATACAAATATGCGTTGAGGAATTCTACCTACTGCATTTTACATGACGGAAACAAAGCCAGAAGAAGAACAATGAGGAGGAGGAAGAAAAGAGAAACTGGGATGACAAGAAGGAAGAGAATTTTAACCCCCTAATTATCCTCTAAATGCAGGCCTGCTTTCTTTTTGTGGCGAAGGGCCCCGCAACAGATGTTACAGACGCATTGCAGTCTTGGGGCTTATTGTGCGAACCTGTGATGAAGATGGTTCGTGTTTTCTGTTTTTCCGTGTAATGGAGCACCAGAGGAATGAAACTGACAGGAGAAAACCTAAGTACTCGGAGGAAAAAACCTGTCCCAGTGCCACTTTGTCCACTACACATCTCATATGGATTAACCTGGGAACAAACCGGGCCTCCGCGGTGACAGGCCGGCGAGTACCTGTCTCAGTCGTGGCACAGCCCTAATGCAGGGCTGTTGGTCTGCCTCCCTGCAAACGCTACAAGAGTCCCTCTCCACATGAACTATGCACAATACGCGGTCCTACTACCTCACTTATATTTTCACTTCCTGTGACAAACGGAGTTACGTCACCCTCGCCAGTGTGTGCTGCTGACGTCATGTCATCGGACACGCACATCGCGTCTCTGACGGTGTCATGACGTCCCACTGACTCCGCACAGCCAGCCGCACTGCAACTCTGCCGTCTTTATTTGATTCGAACAGGAGAAAGAGCAGATGCTTGTATAACAAAATGAAATGACACCAGAAAACAAAGCAATTATTGGCTTAATGACGCTGATAGAGCGCGATTCATAAAGTCTGGTGCGCATGCGTCCTCGGCTACCCTAACAGCCTGATACCACGTGACTTGAAGAGAGGGGCTTTTATGGCGACTTAATGTCGCCGGCAAAAGCAGAATGTACTTAGGTCTTCACGTGAAGTGCCCGATATTTTTGCCCGGTCTGAATCAAATTTGGAATTTCTCGACAGATTTTTTATAATAATCCCCAGTATCGGATTCCATGTAAATCCTTCCAGTGGAAACCGCACTGATACATGCAGACAGACGGATAAACGGACGGACACACTAACACCCTGATAGCATTTCACTCGAAGACAGAGATTTAATGTTGCCGAAAACAACAAAACGTACTTAAGTTTCCATGTTAACTGCCCAACATTTTTGCCCGGTTTCAAACAAATTTGGATTTTTTTGACAGATTTTCATGGAAGTTCTCAACATCAAATTTTGCGGAAATCCGTCCAGCGGGAGCCGCTGCGCCGATACAGACGGACAAACGCACAAACGCACATGGCGCAGTTTATACGCACTTCGCGCGACTGTGTGAAAGAAACAAAGCTGATTAGGAAGGCCCACCGGTCAGGTACACCAGATTTAAAAAAATCAAAACACGAAATAAGCATTTCACAAGACACCGGTAGTGCAAATTTTGCAATAAGCAACAGAAATGTGGCCGCTTATAACAACATATAAATGAACACCGCGGGAGGCAGACAATTTGCGAAAACTACCGTCACAGTAGCAGCGGTCAAGTGGTTCGGATATCCAAGCTAAATGGAACGGAAAGAAACGGATAACGCGCGTTACAGTGAGACGTTTCTCACAAAGTGGCTGTAACATTACTGCAACAGATCGCACTGTCCTCCAGCGTCGGGTTTCAGCCCAAGCCATCTATCAATGCTCTCTCACGCCGACACGACGTCCACAATAGCTTTTAACACATTCTGTAACGGCCTACAGAGGCGGCGGGGTTCCATTGTCCCGCGGCTTTTATTGCAATAAGAAAGGGAAATTATACGGAACGAGATCAAACTAATGCATAAAATTTGGTCTTTCATATTAAGGGAAGAAAGGCAGCGCTGGAATGAACATTTGGACTTCGGAAGGATAAATAATAGGAGGCAGCAGGAACATGAATTGTACAGAGCGTCATTATCTATACTATTCTCTGAACAGTATTACGGCAACGAAATAAAGTTGGTATGAAATAGGCAGTGCCTGCAGCACGCATTCAAGCTACGTGGATACATAAAGGTAAAAAAAAAAAGGTAAAGCAGTCCCATTACAGGCCTGGACAGGCCCAGAGGGTTCCAGGAGGTCGAGGCTCCCAGATTTCTAGACAATCGGCGCTTGAAGGTGGTAAGGTTGTCAGCCATACGCACCGGCCGCGTTTACCTATTCCTGGTACTCATTTCCGTTAGAGGCTGAGTCGGCCCCAGGGCCATAGTGCGACCGACAGGATTATGCCAATGAAAAATTCCACTGACACCATCGGGAATCGAACCCGCGACCTGCCGGTTTGTAGCACAGTGCCTCAACCAACTGCGCCACCGCGGCCCCCACGTGGATACATACAAAATATTAATCAGACGAACGTGGGAGAACGTTCTAGTTGGAAGACCTAAGCGCAGAAGGGAGGGTAATATTAAAAAGGATATTAAACTGGTGCTTCACGTTTTGACTGGGTTAATCTAGCCCTGCACTGGGACCATTTGTAAAAAAGGCAATAAACTGTTTGGTTCCATGAAGTGGACGGAATGGTTAGAACAACTGAGCGACCATTAGCTTCTCAAAAGACCCCGCTTCATGGAGTCGGTATTAGAGATACTGAAATGCGTATTTTACATCTGCCATAAAGGTCACGTCGCAACGTCGGATATTCCGTTTTCTTTTTATTGGTTGAAACAGACGCCCTTACATTCAAATAAAAGCGAGTTTAATATTATTTAAAGCATCACAATACATGCACATCGCTTCAAGCGGGCGACTTGGAAGCAAACTCCAGTTGTACCGGTGTCAGTTTATAATATTATTACACACAAGTTTCACAATATGCGCATAACGTCACGAAGTACACTTGTATAAACATTTCGGCCCTCACGTGAGATACGCAGGTCACGGTGTTGACTACGGGCGTTACTCTCCTTCAAAATGCCTCTGGTAGACTACACGGCGTCACTTATCGCAAGATATATTTATTACAATTCTTAGTTTCCGCACTAAATACGCAAATACTGGAATTCTGAACAGAATGGAGTATATCGACACCTCAGCTCCGGCTAGTGCATTGGTCTGTGAGGGCCACATATCACAGTCGCTCTATTCTGAACAGAATGGAGTATATCGACACCTCAGCTCCGGCTAGTGCATTGGTCTGTGAGGGCCACATATCACAGTCGCTCTATTCTGAACACACGACAGTTAACGATTGTGACAATGCACTGTACATGCAAAACAAAAACCAGTAGACCAATACAAATTCAATGCTATAAAACCCATACATTCTTTTTTACTTAAATCTCTGACTGCAGAAGCTCTGAATTTATTCAATACCACAGCATCCTCTGTTGTTGAGCCCAGATGTGTATTTATATATATGGAATACGTCCCAACCATTTGTTTCCACACGACAGTCCATAATTGAGAAGCGGTGCATATACAGAACGGACAGCACATCTTGCACGCTTCCTCGTGCGTTGGGGTTTCGTTCCCTTTCCGAACATGCTGAGGCTCCATGTTGTGAAAACTGCTTCTGCCATTAATGTAAACATGCTACTCTTACAGTCTTTAAAGGCGGAACGTATCTGTTTTATATAAGGACTCAGTGCGTACCGCGCTGTAAACACTCTCCACTTCGGTTATAAAAACCAGTCTCTTAATGTTTTATAAGGCAAAAGTTGCTGTTTGTTCCGAGATCCGTACAAAACACATAAACGCAATGTGGGCACCACGTAGAATTTTTTAATGTTAAACCTGGTGGTACGTAAAGTTACCGCTAGGCTTTAAAAGGTTAAGAAACTCACTTGGTATAGAGACTGGGCTACGGACTGAACGGTCCGAGGCTCGAATCCCGGTACTGGCAGAGATGTTTCTTTTCCAAAACGTCCAGACCGCCTCTGTGGCTCACCCAGCCTCCTATTTAATAGGCGCCGGCGTTTTTTCCTGGGGGCAGAAGTTAACCACTCACCTCCATCTGGTGCCGAGGTTAAGAATAAGTGGAGTTATACCTCTACTCCCCGTACATGCTTTCATCGCGTAGACAGGGGCAACTTTACCTTCGTTACATTTACTGTTCTGCTCTAAGAATGTTCCGCAGACTCACATTCCATGAAGAAGGCGCCGTTTCTTCCAGTTCTATGTTTATGTACGATTTTCTTAATTAAATCTTTCCCTGGGCTAAAACAGCCGGAGCATGAAACTGACCCCTCGCATCCACCCACTGCCGGGATTAAGAATGAGTGGAACCATAGTCCCCCTCGCCCCGTATGCCTTCGCATCAGGCACTAGCACAACTCTAATTCTTTTTCTTACACACACACACACGCGCGCGCACGCACGCACACACGCACGCACACACACGCACACACACACACAGACACACAGACACACAGACACAGTTTCCACACCGTGCATTATGATCTGATATTTTCATTATCACCCAACAAATGCAGTTGATATCACAGGGTCACAGTAATATATTTAACAACATCTCACTCTCACATGTTCCAGGCCGTGTCAGTCCACCACCACAGCACACACGCAACTGACCAAGCAATATTATGTAAACGTTTCATACAACACCGTCTGATGTTCTCCCTAATGATAGGCCGACAGGGCCCGAAACATGTGGGAGTGGAATGTTTTTAAATATATTAGCGTGAACCTGTGAAATCAACTGCACTTGTTGGATGATGATGATGATGATGATGATGATGATAGGTATTTATTAACGTGCAGGCTTAATAGCAAAAAAACCTATTATAAAGCCAGCACAAACACAAGAATACAACCAAAAAACAGCACAGATACACAAAACAAACACTAAACAAAGAAACAAAATGAAACAATATTACAGGAAAAGATACATAAAAGTACTGGAGCAAAACCCCTATACTCTGAAGAAACGCAGATAAGTTTATTTAAAAAAATGTCCCAATGCAACGCAAAATCTGTTTTAAAGAAGTAACGGGCTTCCTAAAGATATCGGGGTCTTTGCACACACGGTTAGCGGCCGTAACACATCTCTCTGACGGACAGTTTTTACAAATAGCAATAATAATAATAATAATAATAATAATAATAATAATAATAATAATAAAGTTACAATTTCGTTCACTTTCGCTAGTTAATTCTTCACATACCCGCCTACGTGTTTTCTACGACACAAGTCGCGATCTCCTAACCGTCTGCTCTGTTAGCATTATATTGCAGGAACAACCGCTCACATGAACAAAACCAAAATGAACTCTGCGGTTCCACTGTTCTCGGTGTGATGTGCAGCAAATCTTTCCTTCAGACCATACAGACAGATGATGTCAAACTGTACGGTACTGGCACACGCCACAAAACACCCCCCCCCCCCGCTCACACACAAACCCATATTTTAATCCCTCTTCGGTCATTACTGCCCCCCTCACATCACGCAAAAAATGTCAAAGGAGTGGGCCGGGTACCAAAAGCAATCCACTTTCAGTTTCAGTCCCATCCGGTGCCCTCTTCCACCTCCACAATTTAAAACCGCAGAATTTCGCGATTATTAGCAGTGACATCAAAAGAGGAGATAAAACAAGCACGGCTACAACCAAAAGCGCTACCAAAATACGACGACACACCATACGCACTTTTGGTTTAAGTTCTGACTGCAAAACGCGCTGGCGGTATATTCTGCGCGTGGGCTCCGTTGTATCAACCGCCACAACACCCGCCTGTCGCCAGACACTTGCTGTGCAATCGAGAAACACACATTTTAACATTATTTCATATCAGGACGCACGCAACTGCTGCACTAACCTCAACAGAACACACTTTATTCGTTTTACTTATTTACTTTATTGTAAACAAAATATTAAGAGTCTCTTCATATCGTTGTGTAATATGGAAATTAACAGCAGAGTGAAGTCGGGGAATGCTTGCTATCATTCGGTGCAGCATGTTTTGTCTTCCAGGTTGCTACCCAAAAACAAAGATCAGGGTATAAAAAACTGTAATTTTATCTGTTGTTTTGTATGGATGCGAAACTTGGTCTCTCACACTGAGGGAGGAACAAAGACTGAGGGTGTTCGAGAATAGGGTGCTGAGGAGGATATTTGGGCCTAAGAGTAACGAGGCGACAGGGGAGTGGAGAAGACTACATACCGAGGAACTTAATGATCTGTACTCATCACCAAATATTATTCGGATAATCAAATCGAGAAGAATGAGATGGGCGGGGCATGTAGCACGTACGGAGGTAAACAGAGGTGTGTATAGGATTTTGGTGGGGAGACCTGAGGGAAGGCGTCCACTTGGGAGACCCAGGCGTAGATGTGAGGACAACATTAAAATTGACCTTCAAGAAGTGGGAAGGGGGGGCATGGACTAGATTGAGCTGGCTCAGGATAGGGACAGGTAGCGGGCTCTTGTGAATGCGGTAATGAATCTCCGGGTTCCATAAAATTCGGGGAATTTCTTGACTAGCTGAGAAACTGTTAGCTTCTCAAGAACGCCTCTGCTCCATGGACTCAGTCAGTTAGTTTGGAAAGCACGTCTGGAGATGACCCAGAAAGCCAAACATGCAGGAGAGGTCAAACAGTAAATGCATTTGTGATCCATGAATGTGTATAGTGCTGGCTGCTCCAGTTGATTTGATCCGCTAAATGTGTTGTTAACTGCGCTATTAACAACGCTAACACTTGCTTAGATTATATTGCGTCTGTGATGGATGAATGAATGTGTACGGAGCACTGGTGGAATGATAATGACAGGGGAAAACCGAAGCACTGGGAGCAAAACCTGTCCCACTGCCACTCCGGCCACCAAAATCTCACATGGACTGGGCGGGATCGAACCCGCGGCACTCCGACGCTAGACTGGCAGTCTACCGCCTGAGCTGTGGCACTGTGCGACTGCAAAGCACGTCAGTTTTACATAAACAAGAATGGATCCCTAGGTTTCGCAAGTAGAGTAGCCCTTGTGTATGTCAAATAGGCATAAGTGGGGAGGGTACGTACAGCTCCAGTCTTTCTTGGCCTCGGCACGATATGGAGGAGAGTGTTCAGCCAGCTTCACGCCCTCTCCGCTTTTCCCCTCACGAAAGAAACTCCGGTACCCACAGAAAATGGGGCTGGGTGGACCTGAAGACCCGCCCGGACATTTTGGAGAAAACACTTTTCCCCTGCCCGGATCCAAACCCCGGGACGTCTAGCCAGCAGCTGTGTGACAACAGCGACTGAGCCACCCTTGCTCCACTCACAAGACGACAATCTCAGGTAAAGCTACAGGCCTGCTACTGGTTACCACATGTACGTTTTTAACCTTTTAAAGCCTAGCGGTAACTTTACATGCGAACACGTTTAACACTGAAAAACTCTACGTGGTGTCCACATTGCGTTTATGTGTTTTGTACGGATCGCAGAACAAACAGCAACTTTTGCCTTATAAAACATTAAGAGACTGGTTTTTATAACCGAAGTGGAGAGTGTTTACAGCGCGGTACGCACTGAGTCCTTATATAAAACAGATACGCTTCGTCTTTAAAGGGTTAATACACGAAGAAGTTTTTGAAATACGAGTATTTACGAGTTTGAATTGACTTACTGTACCCTTTGGGTTACTGAGGGCATATTTTTTCTCTTTTCCAAAATGTCCATACCGAATGTGGGGCCCACTCAGTCTCCTCCCTACTGCAAAAAGGAAATTATTTTACCCATGGGTAAAGCGGCCGGGGCGTGGAGCCGACCATTCACTTGTCTCCAGTGCCGATGTTAAGAAAGAGTGGAACCACAGCTCCACTCCTCCACGTACCTTCGTGGCTTGTGTAGGGACACGTGTACATTAATCTTCCCCTGTACAGAGAACAGACTGCACTGAAACTCTCAACCCCGCTCGGGAATCCTGATGTCCAATATAAATTCCGTGGCAAATAGCAAAGCTCTAGGACGAGAGGACGCATGGAACAGGTGTCTGCGACAGGCGTACCGGTCACTGTGCGTCCATATGACGTACCAACTGTGCAGACTATGACAATGAAGCACACAGGCAAATGAAGCAGATTTCACAAGGTGCTAAGTAAGGGTGGCCGAAGGCAGGGTGCTAATACTTGGACATAACAGGAACAGAACGGCACAAGACTGGTGAAAACACTATAATGGGGAACTCCGTAACACTGACTGTCTGCGAGTAATATCAGGTTGATCAAATAAGAATGCTCATATGGGCAGGAACAGTAGCATGCATGGAAGAGATTAAATACAGATTTTGTTGGGAATATAAATGAAAGAGTCCAACTGAAAGACGTAGATGTAGAACGAATGATAATATTAAAATGTATAACAGAACTGAGTGTGAAGATGTGTGAAAATGGGGACTGATTTATGTGGATCAGAACAGGTTCCACAGGCCGTTCCTTGTGAAGAAGGTAACGAAAATTTGGTACCACAAAACGGTGGAAAATTTGTTGTTGGTGGAATTTGAGGTTCTCACGGCGGTACTGTTGAAGATGAAAGTCTTTTGGGATGTTACGATATGGCAACTGACAAATACTTACCGACGTTTCAAAAGATCGTAGTGCCTTCATCTTCAGTGTCCGGCAGTTCAGAAAGAGGAAGACTGCTTGACCCTGAAGATGAAGGCACTACGATCTTTCGAAACAGCGGTATTTACCCGAGGACAGAACGTAACATTCCAGAAGAGTTACACTTTCAATTTATTTTGTGTCAGACAGTAAATTACCTTCAGAGTAATAAACTCGCTCCACGGATGTATAAATTTTTTCGAAACTGTGTAATTTCTAAACTTAAATCTCACAAACCCTGAGAACAATCGTTCGGACAGAGGCAGAGTTTATGGCTTCTCTTGGTCTAACGCAAAGTTTCACTCAGATAAAAATTCCATTTTCTCAAACGGCAAGCCATCCAAGGTAACCGAGATAAATACGTTATCCGTAAACAAAATGTCCTGGCAGTACAGTTTGCTGTGCTGCGTTTGTGGCGGTTCCCTTATAGGACCACTGGGCACAATCAAGCTGTTGGCTGTGTTTCACGGAAAAGTGTCGTGCCGCTGAAACAAAACACTACATTCTGCAAAGACAAATGCCTCTCTGTGCCAATATTGGGGTAAAGGAACTGCCAGGGAAACGGTGCATGCGAAATAAATGCGAAATAGAATTCACCCGCTCAACGCATCAAAGAAAAAAACTGTGTCCCTGCGGGCGTAATGCATGGTAGTCCTACTGGAAGTTTACTTTCATTTGGCATGTTTTTAGATACACGACGTAAAAAACTGCAATATACTACACTACCGTCTTTCCTTATTATGGCAATGAATTCTGTACCTTATGGAAGAAAAGAAATTGAAGTAAAGGCTGAAGAAATAAGATTACTTAGATTTGTTACGGGATGCGCAATACTTCATTAAGTACGAAATTACACGCACACAAGACGGACATAAACATACATTGATATGCTTATTAAATACAGACATACACTGGCTGTTTATCAGAGGTGGTAGGTGTCATTAGGATTCACAAGCCGGCACAGAGCATCTTAGAGGAAAGAATGTTTCTCACTAACCAAGAGAAAGACGGACTGTTCAGGCGATCTGTTCTTCAGTTACTAAATATTTTATTTTCCCTCAAGTTATACTGACCTCTTTAACGTAATTTGTTGGTTATTTCTATATTAACTGCTATCTAAGATCAAATGTCCTAGCTTTCCTTCACACTACCAACTCCAAATATTGTCAGACTTCACTGCCCAAAGTGACTAATTTTGTAGTTTGTTTTCCTTCCTAAAAACAAAAAAGTTGGCTGTTGAAATCATTACTTGTGTGTGTGTATGTGTCTGTGTTTTTATGTGTGGTCTCTGCGTGCGTGTGTGTGTGTGTGTGTGTGTCTCTGTGTGTGTCCCTATGTTTGTATATGTCTGTATGTGTTTGTTTTTGTATCTCTGTGTGTTTGTGTGTCTCTATGTGTTTGTTTCTATGTGTATCTGTATGTGTTTGTGTCTGTCTCTCGCTCTCTGTGTTTGTGTGTCTGTATGTGTTTGTTTTTAAGTGTCTCTGTGTGTGTTGTGTGTGTGTCTGTCTCTGTATTTGTGTATCTCTGTGTTTGTGTGTGTCTGTGTGTGTGTTTTTATGTGTCTCTGCATGCGTTTGTGTCTGTGTGTGTGTCTCTGCGTGTGTGTTTTTGTGTGTCTGTCTGTCTGTCTCTCTCTCTCTCTCTCTCTCTGTGTTTGTGTGTGTCTGTGGGTCTCTGTGTGTGCTTGTGTCTGTGCGACCTCCCATTTGAATTTCTGTACTAGTCGCCAAATTGTTACAACACTTTCTGTGAACCCACTATGCGAACACCCAGTGCTGTATTTCCTAATTTCATGAAATCTCGGCTTCATCTTGGCATCCATTCTGTGGTATCGTTTTTATGCAACAGTACTCCTGACCATGTTTGGTTCTATGTTCTATACATTTTCTATGAATATTATAGGCAGCTTAACCAACAGCCGTCTTAAATACGAATCTTATCATCCACTGGCGCTTGTTAACCTCCTCATAGATCTCCTGTGAACGTGTCAGGCTCGTGACCGTTCTTTTGCAAATGACTATGTGGTCGTCAGCGTTCCAATATAGCGTACCCACTTCTGAATATTACACTGCAACTTCGTACGAGCTATTCTATCCAAATAATTCGTTACGACTAGTTTGTTGTAGTAACAGCGTCTACGATTGGTGCACGGCTTGTAACACACAAGGTCCTCACTTCATTTCCGACGTGTCCTATCGCCATCGGTCTACGACTTTGCAGCAAGTCATTTCAGATCTCTCCTAACCCTATATACAAATCACGTTAAAATATATCCGTACCTTCCGGTCCAAAGGCTTGCCGTATAAATCAGGCTGTATCTTCACACCCCAACAATAATCCACGTTCACAGATTGCACTAATTACACTACAACGGAACATAACAACACCATGCACACGAAACACAGCCGCAATAAATGGCCAAACCTCCTTGCCCCCTTCCTCTCCCCGATTGGCGAGCAACCGTTTGGCAGGTGAATCACAGATGTATGAGTGCCTCAGTAATACCAACACATGAACTTAATTACGCAATTGGTCATCCGTGAATATGATTGCAGGGCACACAACATAACCTGATTAGGCAAGAGAACTTCGTTAAACAAATCAAACCAAATAAGTCCATACAAATTATCTTAATTAAATCTGTATAAACCAGACAGCTCCATTTATCATTAATTAGATTTGTAAAGGGAAATAATTGCTGTTTGTTCTGAGATCCACACAAAACACACAAAAACTCTGTGTGGGCAGAACATAAAATTTTCCAATGTTAAACCTTGTGGTACATAAAGCAACTATTGGGGTTTAAAAGTTTAATGTGACATACATTAATATAAAGGAAGTTATAGATTGAAGCTATCATCTGATGAAGACGTTTGCGCCTAAGGTTGAGGACATGATAGGAAAATGGAGAACACTACCTAAAGAGGAGCTTAATGAATTGTACTGCTCACCAAATATTGTTCAGGCGATCGAATCAAGACGAATGAGATGGGCAAAGCATGTGACACGTACAGGGGGAGAGAAGAGGTGTATACAGGATTTTGTGAAAAACCTGACGAAAAGAGACTACTTGGAACACCAAAGCAAAGATGAAAGGATAATATTAAATGAATCTTAATGGAGTAGTATAGAAGGCATCGACTGCATTAACTTCGCTCGGGGTAGGAACAAGTGGCAGGCTGTTGTGAGAACGGTAACGAACCTTCGGGTTCCATAGCATGCGCGGAATTTCTTTATTAGCTGAGAACGTATTGGTTTCTCAAGAAGGACCCTCGTGCATGGAGTTATTTATTTATTTATTTATTTAGTTGCTTACTGCACAAATTACAATGATTGTGTTAAATGAAATAAATGGAACGTCTCCTTTGTAGAAACCCAAACCGTTCAGCCTGCTGGCATGCCACTGCATTGTCTCATCTATCTCTACTCCACCTCTTTAGACACTTTCCTCTAAAATTCTCAGCAATTTATCTTCGAGTCTTCTGTCGCAATAAACCTATAAACTATGACACTTCGCTCCAAGTAAACAATTACTCTACGATAAGTACACTTGTAAGCCCAGCTTCTTTGTTCACTCATTTGCGGCGCCAAAAGCGTCATTTATCCTGCAGCTGTTCAGAGTTTCCGTTACGTCACATTAATCTTCGTCTTGCAGGCCTGTTCGTGACGTCATTCTTCGAACAGGTAGGCCACACAGTGAACTCCCACATTACGGAATGGCGCGATAGGACTTTATCTCAAGAGTGACGGCCCCGCAATAATGACTGTGTAACCGACAGCTCAATTATTCAGACATCAAACCCTGTAATCTGTCAATAATGTGGCCGAATTACGTAATACCGCAGACTTCCGGTTTGCGCGGTCTTGCACGGAAAGCGACGGGGTTTCTTCTAACGCGGGACGGAGTTCTGTGCTGGCACAGGGCGGTCTAACCGGTCACTATGCAACAAGGCAGGTGGAGACGGGTTTCGCTTTGGGTTGGATGTCCAGAATTTCCAAACCAGGGCCGAAAAAATTTTATTCCTCAAAATGTTCTTTTTTTTCCCCTATCCAGCTCTCCTCATCAACATCCCCTTTAGAAATATTTCTGTCTGTCTGTCTATCTCTCTGTCTGAATCATTCTCTGTTCCACTGGACACAACATTGTAGGCATGATATCTCAGCATTCCGCATTAACCCTTTAAAGACGAAGCGTATCTGTTTTATATAAGGACTCAGTGCGTACCGCGCTGTAAACACTCTTCACTTCGGTTATAAAAACCAATCTCTTAAGATTTTATAAGGCAAAAGTTGCTGTTTGTTCTGAGAGCCGTACAAAACGCATAAACGCAATGTGGGCACCACGTAGAATTTTTTAATGTTAAACCTGGTGGCACGTAAAGTTGCCGCTAGGCTTTAAAAAGGTTAACATGCGACCTCCATCCGTATTTTTTTCCCCTATAGCGCAGCAGCTCCTAGTGATCTAGGACGTCCTTATTATCGAGACTTCACGATTACACTCAGACACACCTCCTCTGGAGGAGTGATCAGTCGATGCAAAGATTTCTACCTGACAACACACAACACTCACAAGAGACAGACATCCATGCCCCCTACAGGATTCGAACCCACAATCCCAATAAGTGATCGGCTGCAGACCCACGCCTTAGAGGGCGCGGCCACCGGGACCGGCCCCTCTGTGCTTACTAACGTCTTTCTATCTGTCACATTCATTTACATGACGTAGTAACATACACATGCCACCTCCTTAAACTTCTAGTTCAGTATCTGAATGGGTGAAAGGATTATAAGTTATATGGGAGGATGTTAACTGGATTTGTGTACCTCGGAGAAGAAAAGGTCTTGGGTTGTTGTGAGCAAGGTAATGAACACTCAGGTTCCATAAGGGGCGACGGGGGGGGGGGGGGGGAGAGAATTTCTGGACTGGTTGAGAGGTTCTTGGCTTTTGAAGCGGGGCTGTGGTTTATGTGTAAGCAGCTGTTATTTTGTCTTTAACCTTTTAAAGCCTAGCGGTAACTTTACGTACCACCAGGTCTAACATTAAAAAATTTTACGTGGTGCCCACATTGCGTTTATGTGTTTTGTACGGATCTCAGAACAAACAGCAACTTTTGCCTTATAAAACATTAAGAGACTGGTTTTTATAACCGAAGTGGAGAGTGTTTACAGCGTGGTACGCACTGAGTCCTTACATAAAACAGATACGCTTCGTCTTTAAAGGCTTAAATAGGCCACGAATTTTGACACATTCAGACCTACTTTGAAAACTATCGAACATTGTTCTCCACCACAGAATGTTCGCATTCTCATGGAGCTCTCTCATTCCTGAGCCTCCACAAGATTCGTATCCAGCCGACAAGGCGTCGTAACGCCAAGCGCTATAGAAACAATTCCCCAGCCTTTACGAACTTGCATGTCTGTTCAGCTCCCGTACATCTTGTCATCTGTCTGAGACGACAGCGCTGTAAATCCATCCAACTTCCCTTGTGGTTTCGGAACCGTCATTATAAAACTAAATGCAGGTTCTGCAGACAATGGAGAGAACTCAAAGCTGCCTCTTATCAACAACTTGCTGAACTCCACCATATGTCACCCATTTTGTACATAACAAAGCCCTAATGCGCGATATACAGAGCTGGCAAATGTAAGAACTCGCAGGGGTTGTAATAATACGGCAAGTTTATATACAGCACACGCAGGAAGCAAAATTGTGTGTTATGGAAGGGACAGACGTGACGGGCTGAGAGACAAACCCTTCGGCCTCTGTAATGGAAGTCTTAAATAAACGTGAATCTTATTACACTTGGTCCTGTTTTCTGTGTGCTGACTAGAATACGTTCCTGAAGGTTTCGAGTTCTATTCCCGGCAGGAAAAATAACTTTTCTGCATAACCTGCATACCGGCCCGGGGACACACACAGCCTCCGGTTCAACGAGTATCGAGGGTAAAGCGGCCGACGCGTGAAGCTCACCACCCACCTCCATCTCATATTGAGGTCAAGAATGAGTGGAGCTATTCCTTTACTTCCCCTATATGTCTCCATGATATGCTCACAGACAATTTCACCTTTTACTGTAGTCAGTAGGATAAATTTTTCTATCAACTCATTATAACAAACCTGCGTGGATTCTATTAGTCCGTTTTCGTCCGTTCTGGACAACCATCTCTTCATTGGTCCTTTAATTGGTCGGCCTATTGTCCAGCCTCTTTGGACATGCGATACTGTTCCGTGCTTTATACGTAGAACCTACAATCAATGACGTGTGTGCTACTAACATTTAGGTCGAAAACATTCGATTTTCCTTAAGACCCGTGAGCTACTTAAGGAAAATTGAGTGTTTTCGACCTAAATGTTATGATCCATGAGCTACTACCGGCACGCGGTGACGCAGTTGGTTGAGGCACCGCACTACAAACCCGAAGGTCGCGGGTTCGATTCCTGACGGTGTCATTGGAATTTTTCATTGGCATAATCCTTCCGGCCGCACTATGGCCTTGGGGTCGAGTCCGCCTCTAGCAGAAATTAATACCAAGAATATTTCCTGGGGGTAAAGGCGGCCGGTGTGTAGGGCTGACAACCTTGAAATCTGGGAGCCTCAGCCTCCTGGAAACCGAAGGGCCTGTCCAGGCCTGTAATGGGACTGCTTTACCATGAGCTGCTGCTCTGTACGAACTTTCATGTCATCTCTGATATCTGCACGGTACTTCCTCACAGCTCACGCCTGAATTTGTCGACTAGCCTAGGAACAGCCTTCACTGCGCACACTCCCATTTGTACAGTGGGAGAGTTCTCCCTTTCACGGCTGCCCTAATTACTTCATACGTGGGAGTTAATAGTGTAAAAATGCTGTGGGAAAAACATTACAGAAATTTAATTTCATAATATCCACATTAAGCAAAAATGCATTAAAATAATTGTTATTTTAATTAGAAGTGGCTGTACAGTGGAGGGGCGTGGAGTCGGATCTTAGGTATCTAAAAGTTAATAAGGATACGTTTAAATAAGCAGGTACATTATTTAGTAGTGGGTTCGATTCCCGATGGTGTCATTGCGATCTTTAATTGACGTAACCCTTCCGGCTGCACTATGGCCCTGGGGTCAACTGAGCCTCTAACAGAAATGAGTACCAGGAATATTTTCTGGGGGGTAAAGGCGGCCGATGCGTAGGGCTGACAAAATTACCACCTTCAAGTGCCGACTGCCTTGAAATTCTGGGAGCCTCAACTTCCTGGAGCCCTAACGGCCTGTCCAGGCCTGTAATGGGGTAGATTTTACATACCAGAATATACAGCGTCTTAACCCAGAAGGCCGTAATCCAACCTTCAGCACCTGTTACACTCTCAAATTTCACGTTTTTCACTGAGCTGGATATACTGAGGAAAACATCTTTACTCCTCAGGAAAATATTAACCTTTTAAAGCCTAGCGGTAACTTTACATACGACCAGGTTTAACATTAAAAAATTCTACGCGGTGCCCACATTGCGTTTATGTGTTTTGTACGGATCTCATAACAAACAGCAACTTTTGCCTTATGAAACATTAAGGGATTGGTTTTTATAAACGAAGTGGAGAGTGTTTACAGCGCGGTAAGCACTGAGTCCTTATACAAAACAGATGGGCTTCGTCTTTAAAGTGTTAAAGCTGTTTATGGAAATAATCGTTGTTGATTCTAAGAGGCATGTGAAATGCAAACATACACTTTGCAGGCGAAAGGAAGAGCTTCGTAAAGTGAAAGCAGGTGCTACAAATAGTTACCACCGTGCTTGTACTGTACGAGTTCACGTCGGAGAACTACTTTATACGCATCCCCAGTTCAACCTACTACGTACTATTAGCATTGTTCATACAACTCAGTATTCAGGAAACGCCTCAAAGTCAGACTGTCCGCCCCACACTGATGTCAGAGAAGTTGCCGTACAACACGGCGCTACCGTGACAGATGCCTCGAAAGCTAGAGACAGCGAGGGTAGATATTCGGTATGTTGCCCGAAACGTTGGCAACCAACCTCTAAAAAACACAGTGTGACGATTTAGAATGCCAAGATAAGGATAACTTTCTTCTTCGTTTTTCCGTCGTACAAGCGATGAAAAATGCAATAAAATAAAAATTCTTGCAAGCAAATGACTGGTCAAATGGCCCCAGTTTGAGGCTTTAAAGAGAAACAAGGCTGCAAATGCAGCACGCCCAGACGCAGTACACAGACTTTACACAGGCGTTCTTTAATTTCAAAATGTCATTCGACGTTACTTTAACCGCATCAATGTAATAACATCTAGGTCCATACAGAGTACAGCCTTTCCTGCGCGGAATTTCATGGCACACTGCTACTTTGCTCCAGCAATAGACTGTGTGGAGCCATACCTACACTCGCCCATGCGCCTTTACATTGTACAGAGAAAAACATTACCTCTTTGCCTCGAATAGGAAGCGCGGGACTACACCTCCAAACTCCTATACGGTTTGTAAGCGTGCCGAGTGACACTTTCATATTTTTGCCGACAGTAGCATGCGTGGAGCTGTGCCTACACTTCCCCATATACCTTCAGAACTTTGCTGTTTGCAGGTAGAATCCCAGTACTCCCCCCCCCCCCCCCCCCGCACATCCTAAACAATGGACTGACTGTATCATGTGTCGACCAGTTCAAAAGGAAACATGAGTCACGTGATTACATGACGTCACGAGATAGGAATAGTGAGGCAGGAAATACCGCTGTCTGCACGTGTGCAAGCAGCGGAGGATCTGAAATCAAGTTTAATTATTAGCGTCATTAGCGAGCAACATGAAGACACGGGGAAGTACGGTCCAGGCAGGATGTGGCGAGAATGCAGCGAGAATGGTGTGTGTGTGATGTCATTAGAGATTGTGGGCACGTCCGCCAGAGAGCGGATGGCCGGTCGACCCGTCCACTGGGACTCCATTAGGTCGGGTGAGTTCTTAAAGTGGACCCCACCTTGCACAGAATTAAAACAAACAAAGGACGTTCCTGCTGACAACTGAGGTGCAGACGCAGGTGCACAAAAGTACCTCGCAACAGGCCTGTTTCTTCTGCACCTAGACGGAACTTTGGTACCTTTACAGGCAAAAATAAACTTAGCGCTGACATCTGTCATGACAAATTAGACGAACACCAAATTACCAATTGCATAAGATGAACTCTCCTTTTCATTTCGTATTTTTATGTTGCTGTCATCCTGCTGTTTATGTCCAGAACTCATGGCGCTTGCTTGCCTCTCATGTGCGATGATTGGCAGACTATAATTAGGTGAACAATTGTTTTCACTCAAGGTATGAAACAAGAACTCTGAATATCACAATTAACACACGTTTTTTGCTAGTCGTGACGGTGACGTCATCACCACCTTTACATCTGACATTAATAAGCTAACCACAAATAAAAAATGTCAAGTTTTAGGAGAATCTTGTGCTTGTGTGTCAGAAGTTAGAATATGGCCTGACTGGATAGTCTTCTTTTAGAGTTAGATTTGGATCCAACAATTGTTTATATTATTTATGGTATTGTGGTGTTTTTTAATATACTATTCTATTGGTTCTTAAAATTTTGCGGCCATGCCAAAAACCCCTTAGTTCTAAGCAGCCCGCAGGCAGCAAACTTTCGACGTGCCCAATATATTGCATTCAGTAGCTTTCTTTTCTACACGTGACATGTTCTCCGTGAATGCGACACTGTCCGTGCGTGTGACACTGTCCGTGCGTGTGACACTGTCCGTGTATGTGACACTGTCCGTGCGTGTGACACTGTCCGTGCATGTGACACTGTCCGTGCGTGTGACACTGTCCGTGTATGTGATACGCTGCCACATCACATTTGAGTCCCACTCAGGGCTCTGTTTGACTCTACAGGCTGGCTCTGTTTGACTACACTTCTCGTTCTTCCTCTGTTACGTAAACAAACTGGTACCATTGTTCCAACAAGCCCTAGAGACGCTACTGAGTGCAGCCTTCCGCCCTTAGACATGCGTCGGTTACAACGAGCTGGAAGTATTGTTTTACAAATAATTTGACTATCCTGTCAGTGTCTCAGGCAAGACCCATATGTTAGCTCAAATTATGAGAATTGTGACCTCAATTCTGGAGGTTTCTGGTTGCAATCTCGGCCGGGGTACCGACTAACGCACGTCACGTTTAACGTAAATTCCTTTTCCATTCCTGCCAGGCAAAGGCCGGTACAGTATATTAAATTAGGCCACGACCAATTCCTTCCACGTAATTTCAATTAATTATTCACTAATCATCGCATCATTATGAGCTACTGACCGCGTCCTTCAACAAACAAGCCATACACAAAATATAAACAAATCTTCCATATGAAATGTAATTTGTACCAAAATTAAGCGAGTTAATTAAATTAAACACAGTGAGCCTAATCTGTAACGTGGTTGCCTGTCACAGACCATCCAGTCTCGGTGCTGTTTATAAGCACTGAAACAGGATTCAGACCAAGCCCGCATTATGGTTGTCATCACATCCGAATTACGTGCCCGACTGCCTGCCACAAACAATTACTCATTTCACCGCATAATCGAGTTCTCTAATTCTGTTTAAAACGTGTTTCTGTTCTGTGAATACGTTATGAATACAAATGAAGAGAATTCATATTATAGCTAGATGCCAGTTAATGCACACATTCATTATCTTATTTGACTTGTATTTGTAGGCGTAGCTTAAAAGCCCGCACTGACTATGGCGTAGAAATATGTAGGCAGCTTATAAAAATAAGTGATATCACTGCCTCCATCTTCAGAGTAGAAGTGTAAGAAGCCTGCACACGGTATCACATAATACCGACAGTTTGTACTCGCAACTTAGGCCTTCCCCCGTGTGACGTCACACGACACTGACAGCCCTCAGGTTTGGAAGGAAGAACGCGGAGGGCAGGGGGAGAAACAAGCTGTATTGCACTGTAGTACAGGGGGGGAAGCAGTCACTGCAATGTGGCACATCGCAGGTGCACAGCGCTTGCTGAGTGCCAACCAACGCTTCACACGAACTTGATCTGTTTAATTACTGAATTTTTTGCATGTTTTTAACAATTTCAAAACAGATTGTAAATATATATGCCATCTGCCGTAACGGTAAGGAACTACACGTCTTACCGCATGATATGGCAACAGGCTGGTGTTGGTAATGGACAAACATTGTGTTTTCTGTGAGGAGGGAACTGAATTTTATGTGTAGTTTGTATAGATATCAGGCTTCACGCGATTAAACTCATTACATGATTTCGGTACTACTTGAAGTTTTATATTTTTTTCCTTGTCTATAAAAATAAAATTTGAAAGGCTAACCCGACGCACTGCCTGTCACATATCTTGTGTACTGGGACAGCTTCTTTTGTGTGGAAGGATCCTGCAGGTGCCTGTGTGATCAACACTTCCTTGTGTCTGCCTGACCTGGCAGACTAGGGGACAACACAAGCCTGTGGTGTTTACTGGATGGTGATAACAAAGTAGTTATGCAGAACAGGAGCACCGCACATGTGTCGCGAAGCATTTAGTGTACGGGCAAAAAGTCAGGAAAACTGGGCATAGCATAACACTTGCGGCATATGCACTGACTGTTGCATAACAGTATCGCTTCTTTTGGCTATTTATCGATCGTCTCACGGAAATGGTGAATGAATGAGTGTGGAACACAGGGGAAATCCGAAGTACCCGGGGAAACACCCGTCTCAGCGCCACTTTGTCCATCACGGATCTCACAGGGACTGACTTAGGACTGAACTCGGGTCTCTGCAGTGAGATGCCGGCGCCGAACCGGCTGAGCCATGGCGCCGTTTTCATTTATTTTGAAAATAGAAAGAGTTACGTGGAAATTACTGTATATGTAAAAGTGCTTTACGTTTTGCTCCAAAATATTTGTCGCGAACATTCTCCGCTGTGATAAATAACTCAAGATTTACTTTTGAGATGCGAGCAGCGATACGCGTAGGCCTTATACAAAGAACACGCTAACGCGTCGGTCTGTAACAAACAGCGGAACAGACCGGCGGATTCCAGTAATGCTCAGAACGTAATAGTTTGTGAATATCCATCGAGAATTTCTCCAGCTCTTTCATTCTTACAGACAGATGGACGGACGGACGGACGCTGACATGTAAAGAGAGGAAGAAATGACAGGACCTTTCCGTAGCCTGCAGTTTTATGCCAAAAGGTAATGAAACACTGACGCTGTAAATACATGAAGTTTGAATCAAATACCAACCGTACACATATCCACCTCCTGGCTGTGAAAACTTGTCTTAACTCAACAATCATAAACATGGAGAATAGAGGGCGATGCATTAAATTTCAGGGGCCCAATCCAAAAGCACGTATGGGGAGCCTACTTACGCGTATTGCTTAGCTGGCAGTGTAGGAACCTTCAAAGACAGCATGCTTTATAGGATATCGGAAATCATTGGACAAGAAGGCAACTTCCACGTTATTTAGGCTCCAAAGGTTATAACGGGGGGAAACAGAGACTTGCCCTGTTTTAGTCGGCTGATAGAGAACACCTGAAAGATACTGCCTTGGCAAATATTGGCTAAGAGACGAAATCAATACACGGCTAGTTACCGGCATGCTCTCGACTAACAGAAACAAATTACACAGTTACTAAATTCCGAGGCCGGTTATGCGGAACCCAATATGTAATAACGCGTCGCTCCTTGAGGCGCCACAACTTAGGCATTAGCTGCAGCAGATCCTTGTATTGACATGTGACGTACACACATCACAAGCGCTGTCTTAATGGGCTGTGGGGGCTGGAGGTACCCGCAGGGAAGGCACCCACAACCTCTACGATATCAGAAGGCGAGTTTCAAAACCGCGGGCACCAAGTCCGCCACGTATGCGATGCTGAGCCAGCTCTATCCAACTCCCAATCTCACAACGCATTCTACTTATTTATAATTTTACCCCATCTTCTGCACATTCCAGGTGAAGTTTTTCTAAAATTTGCCCACCAGAAGTCTCTAACCATAACTCCTCAGGGCAACGGCGGATAATTACAAAGTACCACACAATAAGAAATTAATATATTTTGCTTGCGGTTGTTGGTATTTGTTAACAGAACACGCCCACGTCTTTCCACTGGCAAAATACTTTATAAGCACAAAACACAATTATTTAACCTTTTCAAGTACCAGCGTCGTTTATCACATATTTACAACTTTATTCCTGCCTCGTAGAATACATTTAATCCCCATTACAAATACCTGATGTCTGCAGGAATATCCCGTATTTATTCCAAAAACTGCTAACAGGCTTTGCGGAGTGCAATGCGGCAGTAATGGCAATGCGAGAATTTTAAAGGTTAAGTGATGCCGGAAATGCCAACTAAGATATGAACATATTTGTGGCTCCTACCCACAAGTCTTGCGTCACGGTCAAATCCTTCGCCTTCTTAATGCACTTGAATTAGTTAAAGCCCCGTGTTTACTGCTGAACTGTGTACAGCCTGCAATGACAATATAAACTGCGTATGTCTTTTACATACAAACGTTTATAAAATGTGGTGCATTTATGTGTTTACCCTTCAGCTCAAGTTAAAATGTGTTCACGGAATGTACCTGTAGATTTGGTCTTTAAGAATAAGTGGTCACTGACTACGCAGGCGTCATTGACACCTATTTTTATTTACGTGAGAAACGTTCTGTTTGAGGCAGTTTAGTGTGGACTGCACAGCGCCATGGCTGTTACTGTTGCCGTCTTGTTTGTAAATATTGTTATAAAAACAACAGAATGCTTGGACTGTAATAATTCAGATATTTGTATGCTACTGTGCTACAGACTGAGCGTCCCTTATCCGAAATGCTTGGGCCCGGAAGTGTCTTGCATTTCGGATTTTTTTTGTTTTTTTTTGGATTTTGGAGTACTTGCACATTATAATGAGACAGCTGGGGGATGGGAACCAGACCGAAATGCGAAAGCCGCTTATGTTTCACGTATAGCTTGTGGATCTACAGGCTTTGTTTAGGGTATAAAAACAAACTCAGCACTGAATTTAATCACAACCTCAAACCGAGCACCGAGCGTACTTACAAGTACCTGCATCCGAACAGCACTGTGTTCATGTCGGCGCGCAAAAGGTGTCGGATTTCGGAGGTTTTCGGATTTCGAAATTTCGGATAAGGGACACTCAACCTGTATTTACACCCCACTGACCCTTAGGGAGGTACGTCGGGGGAATGAGACGGACAGTATGTATCATGCATAGCGGAGGTGAGGGAAATGAAAAAATGTATTCGGAAATCACAAAAGTTTGTGACGTTCCGGATGCCTAATTTGTAGGATACTATAGAATTACGTCCTAAAGAGATAGGATGTGGGGGCTTAGATGGATTCATCTGGCTAAGTATAAGGTTTAGTGTTGGGATCTTACAAAGAGGGTGACGAATTGTAGGATTATATAAACCCATCACAGGTCTTCTACGAATTCGGAACGTCTTTCAAATTTTTAAGTTGAAGCCTGCTCCTTCAAATTAGTTGTCTATCACAGAAATAGCGACAAGCAGAGGAAGACGCTAGACATCGCGCCGGTACCCTGCAGCCAAACGTGCACGCTGCATCGACGACATACCCAGAACTAAGGATCCCTGAACTAAACACTTAAGACACTTTTTTACTCGATTTAAAATCCATTTCCATCCGCAAATACGATTTGCATGCAGGCGTCTTCCTCTTGTCCTCCTATGCAATGTACACATTTCCCATCCCTCTTAGTGATACAGCGGTGTCACTGCTTGCAAATGATGTATACATGTCCCTGTACTGAACCAACGCTGCGACGGAAAGCGTGGCTTCGACGGCTGCAAAGCGAGGCATTGAACACGCTTCTGACACGGTTTCAATCGCCTCCAGTTCTGACAGTCCACCTTACTAATTAACCCTTTAAAGACGAAGCGTATCTGTTTTATATAAGGACTCAGTGCGTACCGCGCTGTAAACACTCTCCACTTCGGTTATAAAAACCAGTCTCTTAACGTTTTATAAGGCAAAAGTTGCTGTTTGTTCTGAGATCCGTACAAAACACATAAACGCAATGTGTGCACCACGTAGAATTTTTTAATGTTAAACCTGGTGGTACGTAAAGTTACCGCTAGGCTTTAAAAGGTTAAAGAAGAAACGTATCTGTTTTATATAAGGACTCAGCGCGTACCGCGCTGTAAACACTCTCCACTTCGGTTATAAAAACCAATCTCTTAATGTTTTACAAGGCAAAGTTGCTGTTTGTTCTGAGATCCGTACAAAACACATAAACGCATTGTGGGCACCACGTGGAATTTTTTAATGTTAAACCTGGTGCTACGTAAAGTTACTGCTAGGCTTTAAAAGGTTAAAGAAGAAACGTATCTGTTTTATATAAGGACTCAGTGCGTACCGCGCTGTAAACACTCTCCACTTCGGTTACAAAAACCAGTCTCTAAATGTTTTATAAGGCAAAAGTTGCTGTTTGTTCTGAGATCCGTACAAAACACATAAACGCAATGTGGGCACCACGTAGAATTTTTTAATGTTAAACCTGGTGGTATGTAAAATTACCGCTAGGCTTTAAAAGGTTAAACAACTAACTAGACAACTAACTAGCTAACAAACTAACCAAACAAGTAGCTAACGAACTACCTAATTGATTAACTAAGGAATTACACGAAGCGGAGTCCATGAGTGTTTCCCACTCACTCACATTCCAGTACCTCCTGCCGCACAGTCATGTGTCGCACTTCAACTGCGTGACACGGTTCTTGTATCCCCTCAGAGTGTGATTTCTCCTGTCCATATTTTCCAATTTGACTAGCAGCTTTATATTCTAAACTCTGTGTATCCGTACCGTGGCAATATTTTATTTCCCGTCCTCTATATAACACATTCTTTTGCTTCCGCTGTTTTTATGCTCCGTTTCACACCCTATTTCACTTAGCCGCAACATAACGCCCCTGGAGCCTCACCCCGACGGATATGAAGTGAGCTGTTCCTGTCTCCAGCGTTCTGCACACAGGTTACTGTCCTGCAGAACATCTCTTGCTTCGTTTGTCCCTGTATTGTCTTATCTACTGACGCACGACGTTCCGTTCTTGCAGCTACTCAAGTACGTATCTATAAATACGCTTAGATCTGCATTCTTCGGGGATGTTACGCAGCGTAGATTGGTAGTCACCGACGTTTCGAGACAACCTATCTTTCCCATCTTAAAGGCTCAAGCAATATTCTTTGAATGCTTGGAGATATTCGCTGTTTTTGGATGTTACGCAGCGTAGGTTGGTATTTTGTTACCGACGTTTAGGGACAACCTATCTGTCCCATCTTGAAGGCCCAGGCAGTCCAAGCAGATCAAGACTGTTTGGCCTTTGAGTATGGAACGGATATGTTGTCCCGAAACGTCGGTAACAAACTACGAATCTACTTTTCGTAACATCCCAGAAGAGCGAAGACCTCATTTAACACCGCAGCGGAAGCCTGAAGTCACGCGTACGAACAGGCTGCTTACATTCACGTACCGTACGTGCTTACTTAAGCAAACACGTACCGTACGTGCTTACTTAAGCAAACACGTACCGTACGTTTTTACTTAAGCAAACACGTACCGCACGTGCTTACTTAAGCAAACACTTACCGTACGTGCTTACTTAAGCAAACACGTACCGTAGGTGCTTACTTAAGTAAACAAGTACCGTACGTGCTTAATTAAGCAGCAGTTTTATTGTTCCCATACCGTACGTATTTATGACACCCGGACCAAACCAGCTGGCACAAGTCAGGGCTGCATTGCAGAAGGCGCAGTTTCGATTCCCGGCCTTAATACCGGCTTTCGTGGTGGAGTATTTTCGTGTTTTTCTTCTCTCTAGCGAGGAAAGAGTTTGGAGTGCGTCACAAAATGTGCCGCGGCCGCTGCCTTCCGCACTGCGAGTTTGTTATTCGCAGTTCTTACAGAAGCCTACACTGCATTGCCTTAACGATCAAGGACGCCGATAAATAACAATAAAAATGATAAATAAATAAATAAATAAATAAACAAACAAAATAACTCAGTAAGGAGGGAGCCACGAAAGAGTAGTCACTATAGCGACTTGACTTTCGCGGCTACAGGCTTCGGGTTTGAATCCAAGTATGGGCAGAATTTTTCGTCTTCTCCGAAACGTCCATATTGACTCTGTAGCCCAACGAGCCTCCTGCTGAATGTACACCGGATTTCTTTCCTAGGGGTACGGAGACTGGAACGTGAAGCTCTCCACTTTTCTCCACCTATTGCTGATGTAAAGAATGAGTGGAGCTATAACTCTAATATCACTATACGCCTTTATTGCTTGAACTGGAACAAATTTAGCTTTTTACCTTTACTCCGGGAGAAGAAAGCGTGCTGTCACAAATACAAACAAGGCAAAGTGAGTTATGTTTTATGTTGTAATAACCTTTATTCCCTTGATCCTTAAAACAGCACCGTACCAACTGCTTAATATATTTAATTAGTTATCTTGTCGCAGTTTGTTACGTTTGCCCAGCTAGACGGACGACAGTTTCGAAAGCGTCACGTCAGAACACGAATTATGAACAGTGGACACAGGAAAAAATCCTTAAGCAAGGACAATTGTGGCACTCCAGCTAGAGGTTGGACACTCAGCCTGCATGTAAGTAACAATGCGCACGTTCCATTTTAACCGAAATAGCAGACAATAGGCAATGCTGTAGCCCACACCGCTACTGGAGCTGTGCAAAGATTGATGGAAGGCGACACGCAACTGTTTGTATCTCACTGGATACAGCACTGGCTTCAGTGAATAAAAATTTGTTTTATTCTGTCATAAGAATTCAAAGCGTGTATAACACACAGCGCGCCCTCTGTCCATAGACTGCTTGGTTCATGTTACTGACTTCTGAGACTGACAAATGGCAGTCTGTGGCATGGAGAACAGCACCTTATTGTCCGTCGCTGTTGTTGTGCACCTGCATACCAAGGTGGCTATGGAAAGTGGGGTTAGGGTACCCGCAGTCACTGTTCTTTCGTGCACTAAACACAAAAGGACACACTGGAAACGACACAGTTGTTGAGATGAAGCAGACCCTCAGACACACCGTTCATGAATATTTAACCTTTTAAAGCCTAGCGGTAACTTTACGTACCACCAGGTTTAATATTAAAAAATTCTACGTGGTGCCCACATTGCGTTTATGTGTTTTGTACGGATCTCAGAACAAACAGCAACTTTTGCCTTATAAAACATTAAGAGATTGGTTTTTATAACCGAAGTGGAGAGTGTTTACAGCGCGGTACGCACTGAGTCCTTATATAAAACAGATACGTTCCGTCTTTAAAGGGTTAAATTCACTCTGCCGGAAATGTTTGGTTTCTAGAATTACTGTCATCGGCACGTGTTATACTACAATCATAACCAAGGAAGCATGGTACACTAGAACCGTTATCGAGGGTAGGGCTGTGTGTTGCCCTAGAATCATTACCGAAACCACGTGTTACAGCAGAAACTTTATCTAAAGCACTTGATGCACTAGAATTGTTGTCAAAGGCAATTGTTACCCAAGAATCATTGTGAAAGACACGCGTTGCTCCAGTTTTTTTTATTCCTTATAACGTCGCTATGACACTTTATTCATGTGGAATGTGAAGGAAAAACAGCTTTAAAGCACAGGTCACACGATTACGTAAGTTATCGTGGCGTTTTGCGTGCGGCGGCGCAGTTGGTTGAGGCACTGCGCTACAGGCTAGAAACTCACGGGTGCGATTCCCGATGGTTTCGTTGGAATTTTTCATTGACAGAACCCTTCCGGTCGCACTATCTTCCTGGGGTCGACTCAAACCCTGACAGAACCCTTCCGGCCGCACTATCGTCCTGGGGTCGACTCAAACCCTGACAGAAGTTAGTACCATGGAAATCGCTTGGGGTAAATACGGCCAGTGCGTGGTGCTCACAACCGTACCGATTTTCTTGAAATCTGGGAGCCTCAACCGCCTGGAACCCTCAGGAACTGTACAGGGATTGCTGTAAGGTTAATTTAGGCGTTTTTTCAAACCACGTCACAAGCAGAACACTTTAATATTCACGCACCTGTTCCTAAACAAATTTTCCTGTTTGTTTACGTAAATATATTCATATTTCTTTCGCAGTCCAAATCCGCGTAAGAGATCTGAGGGGTCGCCTCGCTTTGGTTTACTGCGACATAGGCATAACAAATTTCTTTCAGAGACTTAACGCTATTTATAAAACATCTTACATCAGTGTCTTTAAAATACTACAAACTTTTTTTTTTCGACATAAAACCTAAAACGTTTCAGCTGAGTTTAATAATTCTGCGATAGAGAAATGTCGCGGCCAAAGGTGTTTGGGGTTCATACACGTTTAATGTGGAACATCAGTACAGATATATATATATATATACGTATATATATATATATATCTGTGTATATACGATTTCAGATTCAAAATTCAATATGCGTAAAAGGCTCGAAGCTAATTAACTGTACAATAGGAAGGCACGTGACGCAGAGACTCGCTGCTGCTACAGATTGGAAGCTATGAATTTGTTTCTGAAGTCATCACAGCCTGCCGAAAAGAAATGTGGGTGTGCAGGTGCGGAGGCCACCAGTTCTTTTCCAGTGAGCGCACAAATTGAAAACGGCCGATACGTGCAACCAGATACTGCCGTTGGCAAAACTGGATACTAAAGAAGTTTTGTGGTTGGTTGGTTGGTTGGTTTGTTGGTTGGCTGGTTGGTTGGTTGGTTGGCTGGTTGGTTGGTTGGTTGGTTGGTTGGTTGGTTGGTTGGTTGGTTGGTTGGTTGGTTGGCTGGTTGGTTGTCTGGTTGGTTGGTTGGTTGGTTGGTTGGTTGGTTGGTTGGTTGGTTGGTTGGTTGGTTGGTTGGTTAGCTGGCTGGTTGGTTGGTTGGCTGGTTGGTTGGTTGGTTGGTTGGTTGGTTGGCTGGCTGGTTGGTTGGTTGGTTGGTTGGTTGGTTGGTTGGTTGGTTGGTTGGTTGGTTGGTTGGTTGGTTGGTTGGTTGGTTGGTTGGTGAGGTTCAGTTCAACTTGCTGCGAAAATTGTACTTGTCACTTGCCTCTCTGTAACACGGCCAAAGAGCAGCAGCAGCAGGCATCTACTTGAGCGTCATTCGGTTCGAAACTCTACTTTCTTTTTGGATGAGAGATTAGAGAATATTTCGTTTTTACAGTGCCCTAAAGGCCTGTGACAGTGCTGTATTCACTGTACCAACACTGATGTGGACAAGAGAGGCAATGTAGGTTTAATGTAATATTGAGACGCGTTCGCGTAACCAATTTTTTCCGTGGAAAAGCAATAAGCACTACACATCCTGAGTGTGTATCTATAGCCTTAGTTGTCCCGCATGCGAAACGTATGCGCCGTGTTATATTGCCATCTGTGGCCTGTCTGGCTGTACCATATTTTTCCACATTATCTCATGAAGGGCACGATTTTCGGGAAAAAATATTTTTGGGCATAAAATTTGTGTTTTGATTTTCTCTAAAACTTTTCTTTGAACCATTTCTCATTATAAGGAGAATTCAGGGAGATATTATCATAAATGTACAGAGGTCTTCATGTAAAGCACCTGTTATTCTTGTCAGATTTTAATGAAACTTGAATTTTTTTGTCAAGTTTTCGAAAAATGTTCAAATCCAAGATTGTATGTGAGAGTCGTGCAGGCCCATGCGGACGGACGGACAGACAGACATGACTAAGCTGGTAGTCGCTTTTCGCAACTTTCCGAAATAGCTTAAAAACTGCCACTGCTGTGCCAACAGCACACCTCTTATTTACCAAATATAGAGGCTGCCGCCTTCATTATGCCTCTAATCATGGCGATTTAGAGCTTTGAATGTCACTTTACTTCTTCTTGTCTTCAGCTGGTCAGCGATGGTCGTCAAGGTTTGTTACGTCAGTAAACACTTTAACCCTTTGCGTCACGACTACATATAAAACAGCGCACAGAAGACGTTTTCTGCCTATCACCAGCCGTGAGCCTCCAGTATGAAGTTACTTTGGTTAAAGTTAGCCAGGGGCATAATTTGTCATCTATTCGGAGTGCGATACCAAACACCTGTTCTGTGTGGGCGGAATGAAGAATTCTTTAATATTCAAGAAAAGGTACAAATATTTACCACTGATTTTCAGTGGATAATTAGCAATCCCATTACAGGCCTGGACAGACCCTGAGGGCTCCAGGACGTTGAAGTTCCCAGAATTTCTAGACAATCGACACATGAAGATGATAAGGTTGTCAGCCCTATGTACCTGCCGCCTTTACCCCCCTCCCCCCAGGAAATATTCCTGATATTCACTTCTGTCAGGGGCTGAGTCGACGCCACTGCCATAGTGCGGCCGGAAGGGTTCTATCAATGAATACGTGGATAATTAGCAGTGGTAATTAGATCTACCAACGGAATACACATTAAAGGACTTGATATTTCACCATAAAGAATGTGCCTATGTGTAATATTTAGTCACTTCTTAAAATATAAGACAACAATTTTTCGCTAAACATTAGCGGAAAGAACAGCACAATAAGTACGTGACGACTGTCTTTAACAGAAGAAACGGATTCCTATATCGTACTCAAATTAGCTTCCCCCTTCCACAGGCTAAAAACCGATGTCGTTTCTTCACGCTGTTGAAGAGAGTGAAAGGGATTTGTTGCAGGGAAGGTAACCAAGAAAATTGGGCTGCTATGGACCCTGGGTAGGAAACAGAGGAGCTACCGGGTCGATTTTCCCAGGGTCAGAACCCTCTGCCTCCCTCCGTGAAACAAAACCCACAGCCGAGGCTGTAACGTCGACAAATTCATGGGCTACAGTGTCATGTCTTCTGAAGCGATCTTGCAGTGTTAGTACTGCACTTACGTGCAGCAGCATGTGTAATTAGAAACATCACAGGCGACATAAACATCACTGCTGTTCCAAATCTGACAATTCATCTTCCCAGATGTTTTGTTGGATCGTCAAATAATTTTATTGTGGAGTTTAAGATAAGGCTCAGAGACCTTACTGATATATAGGGTGGTCACGGAGCCGCGTGACGTATATTCCGCCCAAACGTTGCTATTTAACTACCAAAATATACGGCGTCAATTACGAGAAGTCTGCAAACTGTTGAAGGCTGTTTTGAAAACCGACAAATTTGATATGCTCTTAAGGTCAACGGCAGCCTGCATTTACAATGAGATCTGCGCTGTTTTTGGATTTTACGTAGAATGGTATTTTGCATACCGACGTTTCGGGACAACCTATCGAGTCGCATCTTCAAGACTTCTTGATCCGCAAAGTCAGATTATCCGCCGCATACTCATGTCAGAGAAGTTGCCGTACAACAAGGCGCTACCGTGACTAATGCCTCAACAGATAGAGACACGCTGAGGGTGGAGAAAATCTGTTCTGCGAAAGATTGTGAACCAACTACTGGAAAACACATCGTCACAATTCATAATGCCGCTATAAAAATAAATTTCTTTTTAAATTTGCCATCCTACAACCTAAATTTTGGTGTGAGGATCAGAAAGTGTTTAATTAATTAATTAAGAATTTGTTTTATTAGCGATACTGTTAGTAGTTCAAATTATAGCGTCCAGTGATAGGATGATTAGTGAACACTAAATTGGAAGGTACGTGGAAGGAGGCGGTTGTGGGTTAACACAAGGTACTAACACGGTAACTGGGAAGCCTGACAAAGTCCACGAAGTACCTCACTCAGTAAATCAGGTTTAGACAGATATTCAGACAGAGCCCAGTATGTGTGGTCTAATAAGCCAATATCAGTGTAAATGTGTGTCGCGTTTCAAATGGTAAGGGACTGCCGCCATGACAGCCCAGTGCTAGTGGTGAAGCATTGTAAGAAATGAGATGAAATAAATTATTACTATTATTATTATCCCCTTTATGCAGGGTATTCACACTTATGTACCTGAAACAAACCATATTTCTAGGGTACACAGTGCCGCAGCTATTCTGCGCGTACTGTTAATGGTGCATATAGCGCTGCCTGCAATATTAAATTCTTTTGTGCTTCTACATTAGCACTTTCCGCAGTGTGTATTATTATTATTATTATTATTATTATTATTATTATTATTATTATACTACGAGTTTCATCGGTTGGCGGACACAGTCCTATGCACAATTTGACTCGACAAGTAAATGCTTGTGTTGATACTCTTATGTCGTGTTCAGCTGAGGGTGTCGTACAGCAGGAAGCTGAACGATGTGGTTAGGCCTAACAGAGGGCTGTAATAGACTGAAGCATCTGGAGTACTGAGAAGCTTATAGTCTCGCCAAATATTATATGCCGATCACTTGGAAGAGTATGAGATGGGCGGGACATGTAGTGTGCACGGGTGAGAAGAGAAAAGCATATAGTTTTTTATTATTTTATTATTATTATTATTTATTTTAACTGCAGATGGGTCTGTACCCGGCGGCAGTGGTGGTACAATAAGGCACAAGACACAAAATAACACACATCGCTTGACGGAAGGAGTCCACTTGAAATACCTAGGCATAGATGGGAGAGTAATATTAAAACTGAGCTTCATAAATAGTAAGGAAAAGCGTTGACTGGATTAATCTGGCTAACGTAGCTAATCTAGCTGTAGGACAAGTGGTGTGTAAAAACGGTAATGAACGTTTCCTTGAAAATAATATTAAATGGGGCTGTATGGTGTGTCCTAAGAAGATATGAAGAGTAAATAAATGTATAAACGGCCGTGAATCACGTTACTGTACCCTCGCAGCTGCTATCAGTGTGAATAAATGGATGGCTGCTAACAGCCTACGCTGGTGTGGGCAGGATACGTTACGTTTGTTGAACAGTCTGAGGTGTGGGCGGTACCAAGCCGCACTGCGTGGGCGAGACTCCCTGCGCCCCATCCGCCTCCACATGAACCCCCCCACACAAGAGCACAGTTGTGGGTGAATGGTCACGTATCTCTGCTCTTGCAAGCTGCTGAGCAGGGCCTCCTCCTGGCGATAAACCGACATTCCCTGCCGTCATCATTTGTTTATTTTCGATGAGATCACAGCAGTGTAAATATGGCGACAGTCCGTAATGGTTTATAATACCAACATAGCTTTTTATCGCAGCACCCAATTTACCGCTTCAAAGCCAAACCTTTTATGTAACACCAAGTTTAATATTCACAAATTCTACGATCTGCCCACACAGTGTGTTTATGTGTTTTGTGTGGATCTCAGAACAAACAGCGATTATTTCCCTATACAGCATTAACTGACTGGTTTTTATAGCCGAGACGGAGAGTGTTTACTGCGCGGTGCGGACTGAATCTGTAAGTATTATTCAGGTTAATCTTAGTTTTTAAAGTGTTAAAAACTTAAAGAGGGTTTACACGTTGTTCTTTCACTGTGTCATCATAAGGACGTTTATTTCTTTTCATTGCTACTTCGGTTTTGGCACAACTGCGTCCGCTGTGCTGTCTAGCTGTAGCAGCTCTTTTGTCTGTGTCACTGACTTTGAATACCGCCCCGTTGTGCCACTTGTTTTATTGCACGGCGTCTCTTACTATTGCTCATTTCAAGTGTCATTTTCATTTCAGTCAGAACAGCCGCGCTAGGAAGGCGAACAGCGAAATACTCTTGATTTTGCTTACTTTGAAATGCACTATTTTTGTCAAAAGTGTTTCTCTCCTTGTCTGCAGCCACGCAACGAACAAGCAACGTTTTGGCGAAATGGAATAGATAAGTGTGCCCAGATAAAGGGTAAGTTGTAAATAAAAGAGAGAAAAATGTTTGGAAATGAACGACTATGTATATGTAACCCGTCGGAAAAACGAGTTTTCAGCCCCTTCCTTCTTGACTGACAGTCCGACCTGAACCCCCCCCCCCTCTTCTCTTGTGTCCCGTGTGTATTCTCTGTACACGTGTAGGTGTCATTACGTCACATGCAAACTGTGTTGCTTTGTGCATAATAAATAATGCAACGTTGCTGTTTTTCATGATTTGTAATAGCATTTACTAACATTTCTGTCTTAATTATTCTAAAATATGGCACAGGGCCGCGAGTCTCTCAACACTGGCTTATGCTCTTGTATGTGTATTGTGTACGTAGTTACTGGTTCAGGCTGTTTCACCGAAGTTTCGATTATCTGTGACGACAAATATTTCTCTCGAAATATAATAGATAATATTGGGTTTATTTCTTCCGGGTTTTGAACCCGGACCTAATGGAAAAGGCTTCTGAAATATCCAGCGTGCATGTGTCTCCATGTTCGTGGCAGAATCACTAAAAGCACTAAACTTCGGAGATTTCAAAAAAACTTTAAACACCAACGAATGCACAAAGAGTTTTTTCCGTCAATTATAACACACTCTTACATGTTTCGACCCTGCTACCTAATGCAACCTAGTGTAACGACAACGGAAAGTTTCTCTCTGAAGATGACCCAGCAGGGTCGAAACATGTAAGAGTGTGTTATAATTGACGGAAATGGACAATAGCGCACGGACATGGAACACATTAAATTCGGAGCTTTCATTTCGACAGGACACAAACAATTCGTCCGATGGTGGAATGAATTGACACTGTAATGGATGACAGCCCGGACACTAAAGGAGAAATGATTTGTGTTTGAAGTGGCTGTCAGGGTCAGACTGTGTGAGAGATAAGCAATGTGCTTCCAGAACATCCAGGACTACAAACGAAAACAACGTGACAGTATTTTTCTGTCCACTGCTACCAGGTATCCGACAAAACGTTGCTTTTCTCGAAGGTTCTCATGCTTAGACGCTTGTCCTCCTAAGAAGAGAAGTGCTAAGATGGGGACGACTGGAGAGGAATGATGAAATACTACTGACCGAGGAAACCCGAAGTAGTTAGAGAAAAATTGTCCCAATGCTGTTTTGTTCACATAAATTTCAAATGGAATAATTTGTTAATAAACCCGCGCCCACAATACAAGAGGCCGGCTAGTAGCCGCCTGAGGGGTGACATTCTTCGAGGAATAACCACATCAATTTAGTATAAATTTTCAATGTACCTCGCAGAGAACCAAGTCCGTGTCCATTACAAAGACCGAATTTTTATGCTATTTATCATTAACCTTTTAAAGCCTAGCGGTAACTTTACGTACCACCAAGTTTAACATCAAAAAATTCTACGTGGTGCCCACATTGCGTTTATGTGTTTTGCACGGATCTCAGAACAAACAGCAACTTTTGCCTTAAAAACATTAAGAGATTGGTTTCTATAACCGAAGTGCAGAGTGTTTACAGCGCGGTACGCACTGAGTCCTTATATAAAACAGATACGAAGCAAACCAGTGCTCAGCTGCTTGATGTGGAGTAGGTGTAATGTGAAATTCCTCCAGCTTTAGAGGTGTTGAAGGGCCGGTGGTAAGAGGGCTGTGATACAACTCAAAGAACTGCAACTCTCGTGTGTGCGTAGCAAATAGTTTACAGTCCTCGACTAATAACAACTTAACTCTACGTTCTTTACACGCGTCAGCAAATTAGTTCACGCATCACTCTTTTTACTATCAGTATTACAGATACAAAACAGCTCCCTTATTTGATACAGCGTTTTAATAACAGATTCAAATACAGTCAAACTCGGTTATGACGTCACGAAAGGGACTGAATATTTTTTATCGCTATAAACGAGTGTTGTTATAACCGAGGAATGTAACGTTACGGTTAACGGTGAGTGATTCATTGGTAACATAGGATATCTGACGCTATAGACGAGGTGTCGTATAAACCGATGTCGTTATAACCGGGTTCTACTGTACTTGAAAAAACACTTCACGGGTCTTCGACTGCAATGCAGTTTGTACGTGTGGGGCAAAACTGACTGCCGCCTGACGTACCAACCCCTGCTGTTACATGAGTACAGAGCGTTGGCGGGATTGTAATTGGCAGGGACAGACCAAAGTGCAGTGAGACATAACTGTCCCAGTGCCACTTTGTCGAAAACAAATTTCATATGGATGAACATGAGATTATATCCGGGCCTCCCCGGTGAGAAACTAGCGCCTAGCGTTCTGAGTCATTATATCTAGATGTGATGTTGAGTGCGCGGTCTGAATGTGGCTGATAATTACTGGAACGACGTTACGTCTCGAAAATTTCTGTTTATGAGAGGGAGCGAACTCAATTTAGAATATTACAGCAGCACAGAGGGACACTGTCAGAAAGCGGATGAAAATGTGCAGCGAATATCAGTGGGGAACGTAGTAAAAAGCGTGCGAATAAAAGTACATGAAATGTCGATCGTAACCCACAGACAGTGCCACCCTACTGCACGGATTCCAAGTTCTACGAGCCAGTGACAATTGTAAAGGCAGAGTAACGAGCCGCAACTTGTGTATACCTACAGTTTGTCCCATATAACGTCACAGATTTTCCTTTTCGGAGTTCTGTGGTTAATGGCTTACAAGAAATACTTCATTCGCAAGTTTCTGATCCATCCACCTGCCTGCCTACCTGCCTGCCTGCCTGCCTGCCTGCCTGCCTGCCTACCTACCTACCTGCCTGCCTGCCTGCCTACTTGCATGCCTGCCTGCCTGCCTGCCTACCTGCCTGCCTGCCTACCTGCCTACCTACCTGCCTGCCTAACTACCTGCCTACCTGCCTACTTGCAAGCCTGCCTAACTACCTGCCTGTCTGCCTACCTGCCTGCCTGCCTTCCTGCCTACCTGCCTGCCTGCCTAACTACCTGCCTGTCTGCCTACCTGCCTGTCTGCCTACCTGCCTGCCTGCCTAACTACCTGCTTACCTGCCTGCCTGCCTGCTTGCCTGCCTACCTGCCTACCTGCCTGCCTTCCTGCCTACTTGCCTGCCTGCCTGCCTGCCTACCTGCCTGCCTGCCTACTTGCCTGCCTACCTATCTACCTGCCTGTCTGCCTGCCTGCCTGCCTGCCTGCCTGCCTGCCTGCCTGCCTGCCTGCCTACCTACCTGCCTGCCTGCCTGCCTGCCTGCCTGCCTGCCTGCCTGCCTGCCTACCTACCTGCCTGCCTGCCTGCCTGCCTGCCTGCCTGCCTGCCTGCCTGCCTACCTACCTGCCTGCCTGCCTGCCTGCCTGCCTACCTACCTGCCTGCCTGCCTGCCTGCCTGCTTGCTTGCCTGCCTGCCTGCCTGCCTGCCTACCTGCCTGCCTGCCTGCCTGCCTGCCTACCTGCCTGCCTGCCTGCCTGCCTGCCTGCCTATCTACCTACCTACCTGCTTGCCTGCCTGCCTGCCTGCCTGCCTGCCTGCCTGCCTGAGTACCTCGGTTATCGCTAAATGTATGTTCTGCCATTTGAATTTTCTACGTTATGCAGCCGATCCCGGCGGCCGCGCGGTCTAAAGCGTGGGTCTGTGGCCGCACGCTTCTTAGGGTTGTGGGTTCGAATCCAGCCGGGGGCATGGATGTCTGTCTCTTGTGAGTGTTGTGTGTTGCCAGGTAAAGGTCTCTGCGTCGGGCTGATCACTCGTCCAGAGGAGTCCTACCGACTGCGGTGTGTGTCTGAGTGTAATCGTGAAGCCCCGATAATGAGGAGGCCCTGGCCCACTGGGGGCTGCCGTGCCAGTGGAAAAAGAAATTATGCAGAAAGGCTTAGTAAATTTTGCACATTTTCCAGTCTCTGTTAGCAAACATCGTATCACGACCCGACACTACGTGACGCTAGTGGCGATTCCACTTCATAATTTCGCGCATTCTTCATGATGTTATTAGTGACTGTAATGAAAGAATTCTAAAGTGTCTCACTGGGGTGTTTTCTGAGAGTATAACATACATAAAAGCGTTCAAGACTTAGACGACTGGTGCGAAAGTAGAAAGGAGACACACACGCGCACGCACGCACACACACACACACAATGGTAACGGGACAAATCTGCTTTATTTCCTCAAGCAAAACTTAGCAAGTTGAACGTACCTACCAATCAACGCGGTGTCACAGCGCGGAAGGCTTCAGTTCTTCTGGAACACCGCTGTGAGGGGCGTACAGCCCCGTTACGACGTTCCATTTCCATCTTCATCTCTTCAAAACATCCAGTAGACGCACACACTCATACAATTAATACGACGTGGGCGGGGGGGGGGGGGGAGCCAATTGCAATTCGGCGCTTCCCCTGAACAACTCTCAAGAGATCAACAACCGAAAAACTTCTGCAGTTTAACAAAGTGGTTTAAATTGGTTTGCTGTGGCGCCGAGTCTGTTGGAACGTTCGCATGTAGACTAATAACACGACGCTTGCCGACTGCTGGTATATATATCAGGACAATTTATAATATTAATATTAATATTAAATATTTAATGCTTCACGTGTGCTTTGGCTCACATAACCTTTGTAATATCTCAGCGTATTTATTTTTCGTAACTTACCTCTCTGAAGATGGCCATATGAGTAGCCGAAACATGTAGGAAGTATTACCACTTTTAAAATATATTTTCATAAATTTGTGTGCGTTTGTTGGTGTTAGTTGCCATATCTAAAGGATCTGTCACCTTTGCTTCAATGCAATATTGCACTTCCTTCTTCCGGGTTGCTCCTTGACGGGCAAAATGCAAAGTGTTCCATACTCTGCACCTAAATAGATACTCCCTGTGTTAGGCTAATAGTACTGTTTTTAGACCATTAAGTCTTTAGAATAGCAGCGCTGGTCCGCTCCTTCTGTAGTCCCTTACACTTTGTTTTCTCATTAAATATTAACGAAAATTGACAGTCTGGACATGCAAAGTGTTTTTTCCTAGCACAGCTATACCTGGGAAGCTGATAACGTCAGTACATACACATTGGTTTGTCAAGAAAAGTAACGCCTTACATTCTGAGATTTTTGGAGAAGCAGCACAATAGAAACGCAGAAGTTTATTCTTGCCTGTCTTTGTGCTGTTCGCGTTAAACTTATGCCGATTGCCGTGTGTCTTGTCTTTATTACAACGTGGGATTTTGAGGGCCGACAGCTGCGAAAAGGCCCAGGGCTAAAGCCTATGAATGTTGCTGCTGTTGTGGCACCCCTTGCGCCACTGCGTGTTGACAGTAAATCCATACCAGAAGGCGAAATTACGGGTTGGAGAGAAAATTTGGTACATACGCGTATTATTCTTACGTGTGTCATCACATGTTGCTTCGAATTTCAGTGTAAATTTACCACATTTATTGAAATACGCCTTATGCTGCTGCGTTATCGAAACGGTAATGCTAGGCTGCTGACAGTAACAGCCGAGCACATGCGTAATTTCGTGGAAAAATGGAATGTCGTGCTCAAAAGTAACGCACGTAGTGAAACTGGACATATCTCTTGTGACCGCCATGTTTAATCCAGAATAAAAATTTATACGTAACATTTATTGAAGTGGAAGTAAATTCAGCGTTTCAATACGGCACAGTTTGTTTGCAGTAGCATGCTTAACATTCTTTCATTCATGCATTCCGCAGTCTGTCTTAAGACACGTCCATAGCCTCTTCCAAAGCGAGTTCTCCATACAGTGCGATCTAGTGCTTCCTCTTTCAATTTCCAGTGTCCTTTCTTTTCCTCAATGTCATCCAGTAGCTGCTCACATCTTCTTCCTCGTCATCCAATCACTTCTATCCTTCCGTCTATCTTTCCTTCAATACCGTGTTTCAGAAGGCAGTTCCTACGCAAGATGTGACCAATCCAGTTATCCTTCCTTCTTTTTATTGTATGTAAGGTATTCCTCTCCTCCTTCACTCTACGCAGTACTTCTTCATTTCTCACACGATCAGTCCATACCACACCATATATGGTATGGTATGTAAAATATATCCTACATGATTACAAGTACGCTAGCTTTTGTGAACATGATGATGAACCTTAACGTGCGCTACAAGTAATTGTTTACGGCCAGCTTATGGCAGTCTGCATTGTTACTACGCGATGTGCCTGAAAACAGCGTCGTAGTTTGACTCCCCGCGGGGGCAAAAGATTTTATCTTCTCTAAAGCGTTAAGACGGAAGCTTGAACCTACACAGCGCCCTATCGAGTGGGTACCAGGGGCCTCACCCCCGAGGGTAAAGCGGCCAATGTGTAACACTAACCACTAACTACCTTCTAGTGCTGGGGGTTAAAATGCTTGGAGCTATGACTCCACGCCTCCATATGCCTTTACAACACGCACACAGATAACTTGATTTTCTATGACAGTAAACAGACCGAAAAAACAAAATTTATATCTCGTTTTTACGAGAGTGTTATTTTTTAAATTTTTAATTTTTTCATAGAGAGAGACAGACAGACAGACAGACAGACAGACAGGCAGGCAGGCAGGCAGGCAGGCAAGCAGGCAAGCAGACAGGCAGGCAGGCAGGCAGGCACTGTGTGACAAAACGGCTGTGCATTGCGTGCGAGGTAGCAGGTGCTCAGAGAAACAAACGCCGAAATAGAAAGGCTGCAACACGTTCTCTGTCTTTATTGCGATGGACTAATTTCGAAACAAGTTCCACCGCAGCCAGCAGACCAATCAGTTAAGGGCTGAGTACAGAAAACCAAATCGGAACGGACAGCCTTTGAATGCACAGAGATAATGTTGCTTGCTCTGCCGTGTGTAGTTTGTGAACGCCTAAAATGATGCTGTGCATTTGTAGCACACTTTGACGGTGCATTTCTGTTGTATTTAATAAAATAACCAGCAGTGTACATAATTAAGTAAAATACACACAGCAACGGCCATATCTACTTCTACATGTTTCGGCAATTTTTATCCATCTTCAGGGATTTAGAAGTTTTGGAGACTTTACATAACAAGTTACAATAAAGGGACGCGTGCAGTACATTAGCAGTACCATATCAGACCAACAAAACGCACAATACTGCTCCTTTGGTATATACATAACAACACCGCATTGATCACTTCGGAGTGTTCAGTTTGATACTGTGGTACAGACATCTAAGGAACAGTACAGTGCGTTGTGTCGGGCTAAGTGCAGGGACTGCTTGTCGACAGCGCGTGGGACGAAGAGTACAAAAATCACGTAGCTTCACGCTCAGTACAAGCCCTTGGGTTGTCCCGAAAATTCGGCAACCAATTATCGCTCTACACTGTGTAACATCCCAGAAGAGTGACGATCTACAGTAAAGGCGTGCACACCCCCAGCAAGAGACCTTTAGTCCATGCACAAAGCGACGGAGTGAAGTATCACGGAGTGACCCCCTCCACGTTCCCAGCAGCTGCTGCGCTTCCCCCTCCAAAACACTTGCCCGTGTTCGCCTCCAGTCGTCTAGCCATTCTCTTAATGGGAATATTGTTGTCGTTAAATAAGTGTTTAGCTTTGTAATGACAAGCGTTTTGGGCTAGTTATTGTAGGCCAGGAGGGCTGGTGACACATACACAGTAGGGAAGGAGAAAGAGACAGACACACAGACAGACAGACAGACAGACAGACAGACAGAGAAGCCTCAAACTTGGTAATCCCCACCATCCATGAGATTTCTTTCTGTAGCCTTAATATCCCTCCACCACCCCCTCTCTTCCCATGGCGGGCCAGCCCCCAGTGGGCCAGGGCCCCCTCATTATCGAGGCTTCACAATCACACTCAGACACACGTCACACTCCATAGGACTCCTCTGGACGAGTGATCAGCCCTACGCAGAGACCTCTACCTGACAGTACACAACACTCACAAGAGACAGACATTCATGCCGCCGGTGAGATTCGAACCCGCAATCCCAGCAAGCGAGCGGCCGCAGACAGAGGCCTTAGACAATAGGCTTGATATAGAATGTTTTAGAATTGTGATGTTAAAGAACAGAGCACACATGCATAGAAACAGGAACATACATTCTGACCATATGCAGCCCGCACTGCAGCCCGCCCAGTAAGGCCGCTCGGTTGCACGGATGAGAGTCATACTCAGCAGAATATTTTGTCACCATCTCATAACACAGGCCCGACTGCAGGCAGTCAGCATGCTGACGCTGCCGGCTGAACACACTACCGTCACACGGATGCGCGTCTCCTAATGTCAACAAGCATAGAGCAGTTAATGCAACCGACGGTAAATTATGTACGGTACCGGTGCAGGTGGGGCTACAAAGTTCCGCGTTCCGCAGGGCCCGGAAAAGCAAAATGGCGTGGGGGGGGGGGGTGCGCCCACGCGGCCAGTGAACACAGGTTGTTATGTCAAGCTCACTGATTGGAAAGCGGCACGTACAGGGTTGTACAGCTGGTATTTATTGAGCTGATAAATGCTTTTAATGCAACATAAACGTTGAACCCATTTTGTAAGAGTAAGGCTCTTTTACTTATGGTCCATTTTAGTGTTATACACCCATTTCGACCCATTTCATTTTTAGTTCCCTTTAAGGAGCAAGATTAACCTAAATTATATTTAAAGATTCAGCTTTTACCGCGTAGTAAACACCCTCTGGTTCTGTTATAAGTGCCACTCGGTTAATGCTTATCTGTTAATGGGAACTACACAGAGCTTCAGTGTTTGTACACAATGAATAGCAGAGGCAGAGTGCATGTGTATTTTTGAAATATTTACAGAAAATTGTCTTTCAACTTGAGTAGCTGAAGTAATGCAACCTTTGATACACTTCTCAGTCAGCTTCCTGTCGGTGACTTAACTTAGAGAGGCACATGTGAAATACATTTTTAATTTCATTAAGTGTGTCTCCACTTAATTTTCTTCTAGCAAATATTTCACTACAGAGTTTTAAAATGTATATACATAAAAAAACAAACAAATGACACAGGTACATCATATTAAATTCTTTTTGTTACTTCTGTGAGCCATCATACCTTTTTACTTCAGAAAATATAATTTACAATATTTAACATTCTTTCTCATGTTTTATGTCTTATTTTATTCAGTACCTTTTCAAAAAGATTTTTATAAAATGCCATAAGAACTGCTCGAATAAGATGGGAAGTGACATCAAAGTTTTCTGTTTCTTCCCCACCCCCCCCCCCCCGGAAAACACAGATTTGTTTTGATGGGTGTTGAAATGTACAGATTTTTTGCATGATTTTGGTGTTTCAGGGTGATTACATTTTCTTGCTTTGTTTCCTTTCATTAATCCAACTTATTTTCATGGAGAGTTGATATTTACTTTTCGTTCGAGACCCAGTGAGTTTTCTCGAATGTAGAATTTCCACTTACCCATAACATACACCAGAAAAATCAAACCTTTTTTTGTTACTTGAAATTCAATAAAGTCTTCCTGCCTGATTCACAGTGCTGCTAACCTCAGTTTGTGTTCCTGAACCGTTGTGAGGTTTCTTACCTGTGCTACAGGGCAAAATATTTCACATAAGCTAAGCTTCTTCTCAATCACACTGGGGAGTGCATCAGCATCTGTACCAGACCATGTCCAGGATCTGCACTTCTGAGCTGTTAAATTTTCTGGTTTATTCTTACCAAAAATTGTAACAGAACTGTTGATACCAGAGGTCTTTTATTCTGTGTGACAGAAGAATGAACACAAAACATAAATTTAATAATTCTGCGATGAGTTTTGCAAAGTTTTGCGAAGTATTACTGCTAAACACTGCCAATATGTCTACTAACCCTGCCAGAGCCATTCCACATTCCAGCTGCAGAAAATGTGCTGTTAAGTTACAGGAATTTAATATTATTTTATAACAGAAAAGTGAAACATTAGCTGTGGAAGGAGCTGTTACATGGTTCAGATCAAAACTAACAAATGTATTTGTTTAGTTCTTTACAATTTTGTTTTCTTTTGCCTGGCTGTTCGTCTCCACTTCAAATTGTGTTTTCCCAACCATAGATGTTCTCCATACAAAGGAATTGCTTCTGTTACATGGTGATCTAGCTTAAGTTTAATGTCATACAACCATCACAAAGCTTGTTTAAGCTCATAGAAACTAGAACTAAACTTACAATTTCAAATTTTTGTACACACAGTGAGCTTCATTGAATCCATACTGCTGTCTTCATATGCCTCAATATTCTTTTGACACATTTATTCCTGGTGCCAAAAGGTAGTAATATGAGAAATCTCAACACCAGACAGACTGTACTGCTGGAAGAGATACGATGGGTTTTCTTACCTCGTCAGTGTTTGACACTAATATTTCCGTACCAAGAAATTTTCCTTTCACAGAAGAACGTGTAACCCTGTGTCTACATTGAAGACATGGTCATAAAGATAATGGAGTTTCTTTTGCTTATATCAAGAATTGTGAGGAAAAATTCTCTATAGACCTTAAAATCCAAAATTTTATGTTTTCATAGTGATGTTGGTAAAGATTCACATCATCTAAAATGTTACAACATGTCAGTTGATGTGGCCTAACACCCGACAGCACATTATTTTTCATATCCACACAAGCTCATTATTTACTAAAAAGGTATAAATGGTAGAACTTCCTTCCAGGCTTCTCGCCTGAAGTGTAACTCCAGGCCTTTATCTGAAAAAAGTGCTTTGAATTCTAATGATTTTTCTGTACATATCTTAGTCAGTCTTACCCAGAAATTCTTACGGGTAGTATGTTCATCACTGTCTGAAACATGATTTTTACAGTTATGTGTAGGAGCACCCTTGTAACCTTGCACTCTGTTACAGGTCTTGGCCTCTGTACAGATCACTTCTAATCCATATAGTCCTTCTTTCTGTCTCTATTTTTTTCTTGAGATTATTTTAACAAATTTTTCTTTTTATTGACCTAACTTTTTTTTCAACAAATAACAGAGAAATTATTTAGCAAAAAATCTGCCTTGGACCTGTGCCATACATGTTAGTGGATGAGAGAAGAGGACAGCAACTTCATCATCTGCCCTGTAGGAGTACACAGTCTGTGTGTGCCATCAGCTGCATGTTTGGAATTACCTTTCATTTTCGCCAAATCCATCACTTTCTTCTGAGGAAGATGGCAAAATATGAGACCTTAGTACTCTCTGGAGGTGGCATGCAAGAAATCAGTGCTCGTCAAAGTAGCCTAGGCATGGAAAAAGTAAGTGCTACACAAGGGGAAATAACGTCACTTTCTGAAGCATTAAACAAGCTTTGAAATATAAGGGTTTAAACATGAATGCCCGAATGTTCTAGACTTGAAATGTTAACAAATGATAGGTATAAGAGACAGTGTAAAGGAATTTGATGCTTCGTCCAAAAGCCATGAGTCTCTTTGCAGGAAGCTACATGTTATATTGTGCTCGTATAGCAGTTCGAAATAATTGACAATAACAGTAATGAAATTGGGTCCAAAAACAAGACACAGCACTTACAAAGTGCAGTTTACTTACCAACAGAAATGCTTTTCCGTGAATGACTCAGATTCCTCCCATTGTAATTTGATCTTTACAACATAAGCAATACAAAACACCTGCTTCTAGAGACTAAATAAATTCTGTGGCTCATTGCATGAAACCCATAACCCATACTTAACACATTCAGAGAAAACCAAGGATTTATTCATGGATAGTGCAAATCTGGAAAGAATTACTGCAGTGTTCTGCCAACTGTACTTCACTGTAGGCACTACCTGGCATGTCCCTGTTTTGAGAGGTGATAGATTCTTGGTCAGCCAACACACGGATAGCCTTATCCCAATTTTTTTAAATTTGAGGGTTATTGTTTAATGCATGGAGCCACAGAATTGGAACTGGTTTCTTCTCCTTTCTATGCAAAGTTTCAGAGCTTATTTTGGGTATGGATACACCATGACTTAGGATATTGGGAGAAATCTTAACCCATTTTAAGTGGTTAATGAGCCATTAAGCACTCACGTGATTTGGGGGTGTAATGTGATAGTGCCTGTGGTAGGGACCTACCATTCCCACCTTCCACAAAGTATTGTGAGAACTGGCTAGACCCACATCATAAAACCAACAGAGCAGACTCATCCTTGAAATGCTGCTAGTGGCTCAAGAACTGACAAAATTCCTCATCTTTATAATGAAACCTGAAGATTTGTTACAGTACCCACAAAATCAAGAAACTGGATGCTATCCTGAGCCAGATAAATTCATTCAGTACCATACCTTCCCACTTGTATTGTGGTTAATTTTTTTTATTCTCTTGTGGTGGAGGTTAGGCCATGCCTATGTGGAAATATGGTGCATTGGCCATTAACATAGGCGGAAGGGTAATTGAGGGGGGTGGGGGAAGCACAAGCACCAGAAAATATAAAAACAGTCCCAGGGAAATTTTGTCAAGGACATGCGTCATGTGGACTAGACTGAGACTGAACCTGGGTCTTCGTGGAGGAAAGCCAGAATGGTCCAAAGACGTAAAATGCATTTTAAAGTCAATGGAAGCACTCTGTTCAGAAGAAGCTGAAGTAGGACTGCAGTACGTGGAAGATAATGCTATTACAGTGAAGCTGAAAGAGTGCTCCCAGTGTGTTAATGTAGAGATTACAGTGGGTGGGACACTCAGCTACGATGCGAGGAGCAAGAAATGTTAAGCAAATGACTTTGTTGGAAAAGTTTGTTGTACATTTTTTCTTTCGTTTTATTACTTTGTCAGTATCTCAGACTACATAACATTCATGGTAGGATATGATGAATTGTGAACTGGAACAGATTTGCAAGAAAACCGATTTTCTCTAAATGTAACTTCAAGTCAAATAATTTTCCTGGGGAGGCGATGAGTGCAGCAAAGAACTGGTCACTCCAGAGTTTAATCAGACGCAGATTTGAAAGGGGCGCCTCACGAATGCAAGTAGAGATGTGTATGACGTCATATTTCGATAGCTATAAAATATTAGCTGTTTGCAGCGTCTTTAAATAATGTAGTGACGTATTTCAATCTTAGAAAATAATGTGTAAAGTAACTGTCAACAGCTGGCAATATAAATATAGAGACCTATCGATTAGAAGGACATCTTTCGGGTGAATTGAAATTCAAGCCCTCGCCCCAATGCGGCTGCCGATCCGGTATCATCAGAGAGGAGTTGGTAGTTGATAGAGGTGGAACTGGGCATGCTTGCTCAGCGTCAGCACTTGCCCTGCCTGGTTTGACAGTTGTTATTAACAGTAAGTTTTATTAGATAGGAGACTCGAGATTATATATAATTAAGATTAATCGAAATATACAAGATTGCATTTACACTATGCCTTAATTACCACGAATGGTGAGTTGAAAGTTTCGTTGCCATTTTGGCGGGCTTTTATATTTGGATAAGAAAGTCATATATTTCACGTTTTATAATTTAAAGTCTTATCCAGAATCTTTATCGCCATGTTTTTTAAATTTTGCAAACACGTATACTATATTGCAGAGCAGAAGTAGTGTATGTTTACGTGGCGTAGGTTTGACGCAAAAAGACTGGGAGCCATCTGTGATATACCGGCACCTGGGTGCCGAAATAAATATGACAGTAATTCGGATTATAATATTAAAATAAAAAATTACAATGCCTTTTAGGGCTTATAAAATTTTGCAAATGATATGATTGGACTGCCGGAAGTAAGTTTGTTTCTGACACGAAGAATGGACATCGTAGATATTTTGGCGCCAGTGACAGTTAAATAAGACACCCGCACATTTGAAAAAATATAAACGAAAGAATTATCCAGAAGTTAATAAGATTTTTTTCCGAATGTAACAATAATACCGCATCTGTTGCAATTGTAATTACATTTTTTATTTGTATTTACAAGCTGTGTAAATTTACATGAACGCAGCTGTAGCCATGTTTGATATACCGTTATCTCGGCACCAAAATAAAAGTTGCAGTAATACGAATTATACTGTTGTACATTAAAATTACAATGCCTTGTAAAGTTTATAATAATTTTGTGAATTTTATTGCCTGATTTCCACAGGTAAATTTTTTTTCGAGATGAAGAATGGACGTAAATACCGTAGACATTTTGGCGCCTTTATAATTAGACAAGACGTCTGCACATTTGAGGCCTTCTAAGTGAAAAACTTATTGGGAAATTAGTAAGAACATTTTTCCGAATTTAACAATCGGTGCATTTGTTGTAAATTTTAAATATTTTTTCAAATTTGTATTTACGCTCTGTATAAATTAACAACACGCTTTGTAGCCATCTTGGTTTTCATGAATCTCGGCTCCAAAAGCAATATTACAGTAATTCCGATTTTAATGTTATAAATTCAAAATTACATGTCATACAATTTCGATAATATTTTTCCAAGTTTTATAATTGTAATTCCAGGGATAGATTTGTTGTTTAACAGAAAAGCAAAGAAGGTGTTGTAAAGTTGTCAGCCATTTTGGAGGGAACTGTTGTACAAAGCAACTGCTTGTGTGAGGTGCTGTGAGAAAGTGACTTATTCAGAAGTTAATGACTGCTTGTGTGACAAACCGTATCAAATATCTTGCATACCTTGCGTAATCTGTTTTTGCGGGCTGTGTAAAATTAATGCAAAGTATTCGTTACTAAGCTTCTCAGCTGTTCTGGGTTTGCAGGCTTCGTTTCTTCGCAGCGAATGTTAGGGAAATCTGAATTGTGGGTTCTGCATTAATAATTACATTGGTCTGTAAAGTATATTAATCGGATGTAAAAATCCTGAAGGTAAGTTGACTGGTGATCAGAAATTGGTTAAGGCATATTGATTGTATATATATGTATATATATGATTGCGCGTGTTTCTATGTATACATATAATGTCAACAAATACATTCGTTGTAAAGTTGTAGTCATTTCTGTGATATACCATATTTGACAGACTTTGTTCTCTTCCAAAAGAAACACATTGAAGTGTATGTGTGGAGATATTTCAGTAGATGGGAATACAATCTTAAGTCTGAACTTTGTGATCTAAAGTCAGTATTAAAACTGTATTTGTTAGCATTAGGTTAAACTGGAAAATAACGAAGAATGCTAAGCTCATATTTGAGAATTGAAACCATCCTGTTCAGATAGACTGTAACTGCTGGTAACTGGTAACTGTTTCGGATATCACTGGTAGATTTGTTTGGTGAAGGTAAGCCTAACATGCAGCATGCATTGGTAAAAACAACAAACTAGTAAGTTTTAGTACTTTGATGTACTAAAATTAATAAGATAAAACAGGAGAATTTCCAAGGGAATGGAAAACTGCATTAGTACAGCCAATTTGTAAAGATAAGGGCAAGCAGGGGGAACCTGGAAGTTATGTTAGGAGAAGAGGGATAAATACTTCAGAGCAAATAGAGGCCCAACATATTGGTGTTTTGTGGATTTTGAGAAAGCATTCCATTTTATTCCATTGATAGGGAAGCCTTGTGATTCAAAATTAGAAAAACAGGGTCACATGACGGTATGGAAACCTGTATATAAATACTGCATTAAAATTTAAAATGTTGTGTGAGGTGCGAGGAGAACCCAGTGCCCAGTTGTGCCGCAAAAATAAGGCTAAAGCAGGGACGTTGCTTCAGGCCCTGCACATGTTGTAAGTTTGTAGGCGATATTGTAGGATGAATTGATGTGTATGGGGCTTCATGCCCCTTAGTAGGAGCATTAAATATTTTAATAACATACTGTAGAATATTCTAATGCAGAAGGGGCTTCATGCCCTTTAGTAGGAGCATTAAATGTTTTAATAACAAGTAATGTGGAATATTCTAATGCAGAAGGGACTTCATGCCCTTTAGTAGGAGCATTAAATGTTTTAATAACAAGTAATGTGGAATATTCTAATGCAGAAGGGGATTCATGCCCTGATAATAGGAAGGTTTAATGTTAAAAGACCCTTACAAACCGATGGACTTCCTGTGGCTGTGTGCAGGATATGGACTGCAGCAGAAACGTACTTGGGTAGAGAAATAGGATAAAATTTGGAATTGGAAATGTAATCTGAACGAATACAAAATCATAGTTTCTGAGAAAGGGTAGGCAGTCGAGAGCTGGCGAATGAAGGAACAATATGGCTGTAGCGAAGGATTTTAATTATTTAAGAGTGTTTTTGAAAAACACAGGGCAGTGGAAAGAAACAAGAAACGTTAGTCGAAACAAAAGTAAACCAAACATTCGTACCTGCAGGAAGGTGTGTGTGAGAACTCCCAGTGTACTTGTGAAGCGATGTGTGAATTAAGATCTGTAGGGAGTAGAGGCGTGGGGCTCAAATGGCGAATGGAAAATAATAGAGAAGGTACGTGGTAAATGACAAGTGTCCGAAAGGTGTTTATTAGCACTACTGAGACATGGATTGTAGTTGGGGCGAGATACATTATTGTATGGAATCTTGCACTAGGAAGGAGAGAAATGGAATAGCATAGCCGTCAGCAGGAGTGGGGAGAATGAGGGGAATTAGAAAACAGGCAAAGGAAGATGTCCGCCACGTTTAGGAAAAGAGGATATCAAATATGTATTGTTAGAGGGTTCCAGGAGCAAGAAGATGGAAAGGAAATTTGTAAGTAAAAATGGCTGAATGTGAAGGGGGAGGTAGCTTATCTATAGGTTTGGAAAATATTTAAAATGTAAAGCAGTCCCATTTCAGGCCTGGACAGGCCCAGAGGGTTCCAGGAGGTCGAGGCTCCCAGATTTCTAGACAATCGGCACATGAAGGTAGTAAGGTTGTCAGCCCTACGCACCGGCCACCTTTGCCCCCCAGGCAATATTCCTGGTACTCATTTCTGTTAGAGGCTAAGTCGACCCCAGGGCCATAGTGCGACCGACAGGATTATGCCAATGAAAAATCCACTGACACCATCGGGAATTGAACTTGCGACCTGCCGGTTTGTAGCGCATTGCCTCAACCAACTTCACCAAAGCGGCCCCTTGGAAAATATTTAGGCAGAGTTAAATAAAGTGGTTTAGTGGGGTTCAAGGTACGTACGTAATAAATGTACTTAATGGAGAGGGCGCTGCCATCCTGCGAAGCTGGAGGTCATCAGAATGTAGCCCAAAGAAAACAGATTAGGATAGAGGACTGTACTCCGTTATTATTATTATTTTTTTATAATTATTATTTAGCTAACGGCCGTTTGGACAGTTGTTAGGGCTTACAGGGCACCGAGGGTTAGTTCTGCCACTGGTCTCTGTACGTAGTTACATGAAAGCAGTTTATGTTTTTCCATCGTATTCCAGTTCGTGTGCAGTATGTCTGTTGTGTTCGTAGGCAGAAAAAACGGTACCTTAAAATACAAGTAAAGAACACCTGTATAAGTTAGTTTGCTGAAAATGCTGTTTTGTTCCAACCAAAGTACGAGATTTTATTTGTATCTTGTTACCCCATTTGTGCTACATTTTCCACCCAAATACAAAATAAGCCCCGCGGTAATAATAAAAATAATGCGCATCTCGACCATTAGCGATGTTTTGTGCAGCCATCCGCTTTATATGCGAGCAGCACGTGTTGTTCCCAAGCGGTTAGCCGTCTAAGTACTAACCACGCCCAAGGCTGCTTAACTGGGATGTAATTGGAACCGGTGTAGGCAACCTGACACGGCCGCTGACCTAGCACAACCGTAAGGGGTAAAATTAATAATAGTAACATTCAAACGGGTTTGCAGCTAATTCTGTTAACCTTTTAAAGCCTAGCGGTAACTTTACAAACGACCGGGTTTAACATTAAAAAATTCTACGTGGTGCCCACATTGCGTTTATGTGTTTTGTACGGATCTCAGAACAAACAGCGACTTTTCCCTTATAAAACATTAAGAGATTGGTTTTTATAACCGAAGTGGAGAGTGTTTACAGCGCGGTACGCACTGAGTCCTTGTATAAAACAGATACGCTTCGTCTTTAAAGGGTTCAGAGCCACATTGCCACTCAGTATCATTAACAAAATTTTAAAAGTGTAAAAACTTCTTCTAACACGTGAACAGCGTCATTTGACGTTTGTTCATTCTACCTACTGCCAGGTTATATCTTTATTCTCACAGTTAAAGTGACTTCGCTGCGCCTGTGTAATGACGTCAGATTTTGACATAGAAACTATGTAATGGCAATTTCCACATACGATCGTACAAATTCACAAACTTTCTGTATTACTAACCCACTAATACTAACAGAGCTAAGTCTTCTATCAACTTCGCTGTGGGTTTCTCTCTGTATGCATGGCCGGCAAACACTAACACAATTTGTACGTTCTTATGTGCCCATTGACATTACCTGCCGATTTGAATCTGGGGCTAGTGGATTCTTTGAACTCTCTTTCTCAGATTGTGCCCTATGGACGGGAAACTTGAATACACTCGTGTTTCCTGTACGAATATGTAATAATTTCGGAGAAGCAGGTTAACGCTACGGCCGTTTGGTGCGGACTTTGTTGGGCGGGGAATAGACATAGTATATATTTTTTGTCAGTCTCGACATTTTAAATATCGTAAATGTAAATTTATATAATGGCAGTTGTAAACGATTTACTAGATGAAGACAGCGTTTCCGCGTGACGCATTTTCCTCAGAACGTTTTCGTTTAAGCGCTCGTACAGACAACCGTACAAGTATTACATTATATACGGGATGTCCCGTGTAAAACGCAACGCGATACGAAGTACGACTGTGTGCATAAAAATTTAAGGTCATAACCTCTAATTATGTTCTTAAATTTCCCTCTCAAGCTGGAACACCACCCCTTGTCGCCTGCCCCTGAACTCTTGTTCATTATATTCGCAGTTACCCTCTACAGGCCGTTTCTTCCATCCGCAGCCCAGTGACGTCCCCCGCTGTGAGAGTGCACGTCCCCTTAATATGGTAACTGCTGGTATATATTATGCTGGAATTGTTAGCGTGAGTCCCCATAAAGCGTTGTGTGTTGTCCCTCTGTCCTTCCGCAAGGTTTGCCGCCGTCCACAGTTACGAACACTGGCGCTGTCTCTCGCTGCATGTGTGCGCCTGCAGTGCCCTCTACCTTCAGAAAACACACGACTTCGTCCTCAACACCGAAACAGACAAATGAGTGCAACCTGTCCTGAACCAGCATTATGCAGCTTACAAATTCACCGCTATCCATTTTAATATTATCCTCTCTGCGTCCGTATCCAAAATGCAGTCCGGTTATATTATGCCGTTTAACATTTCACCGCCATCTATTTTAATATTGTCCTGTCTTCGTATGTTCACATGCCAATTGCAGTCCATTTACATTCTGCAGTATTTACCACATCTGTAGTGGCGTTATTGGTGTAATAATCATAGCAAACTGGGGTGAAAACACGCAATTAAATTATTTCAGTTGATATGACGGTGTTTTATACATACGTCATTGGGGTAAAGAGAATTGCAGTGTGGCTGTACAAGGAACTCGATTAGTAGAATAACCTGGCTGAAAATAGGGACTTGGAAGTTACGAGGGTTTAGGAGATGAGACGCGAGAGGAGGCAGGCGCCTACGTTTGGGGGCGGACGATATTGGTTATATATTATTAAAATGTTTAGAAAAAAGTGGAGAGAAAAGCTTCTGTGTAGTCAGTGGTTCAGTAGGAGCGAGAGTGTAGCCCGTAGGATAATACTAGCAGAGTAGCACTGCGGGTTGCAGAACAGACAGTAGACAGTGCAAATAGGCACGTACTTGTTACATGTTCAGAAACGAGAAAATGAAGGTGACTTGTATGTAGTAGACCGAAATTGTAAAGTAAGAACGGTGATGTAGCTTATAAGGAAGTACTGCACTCTACAAATGCAGTGGAAATCAAAAACCGAGAATTCCTACTTAAAATCACAGGCAAATGGGAAATAAAGTCAGTAAGAAAGAGCCCTGATTGGAGGGTAATGGAGAAGCAGATATAAAGGTTAAAACAATTTGTGAGGCAAGAGGAGGGATTGTATTGGTGAGTAGTAGTACTGGCCTATTGCTGTAGGTCATAAAATAGATGTAAATAGGCGTGTGTTATTGAAATAGTGAGAAACGAGAAGATGGACTGAACTTACGCGCAGTAAATAGTAACGTATGGATGATAACGTAGCCTGTAAGAGAGTATTAAACACTAAAGGTGTAGTGAAGGTGGAAGATACTGGAAAACAGCTACATGTAAATAAAATACGCAAGGCACGGTCATTATTGGAGGCTATGGGGCAGTACATAGAAAAACTAGAAAAATTATAGAAGAAAAAGTAAGGATTGTAGTGGTGAGTATTAGTAGGGTACTAAAATACAGAGTAAACCGATGTAAGCAAGCATATATATAAGTAAGTATATGTGTAAGTAAGCACTATGTAAGTAAGCAGGTGGTGTTGCAGGGACACGGTCTGGTGTAAGGAAGAAGACACGGTCATTAAATGCATTACATTATACAGTTCAGGAGTTAAGAAACTGTAAAGCACGGAACGCCATGAAGCGAGTAACGATTAAGGATAGTTTGGACCTTTAATATTATGTAACTGTCTGCAGTTACGGGCCAAAACCTGGCCTTTGTGAACCTCAAGTACCAAACAACATTGCTGGCCACCATCCCAAACCGAGTCTAAAAAATTGGTAGAACTACGCCTGTGCACTCCCCTCGTGCTTTCGTGGCATGCTGCAGGGTGAAATTTACCCCTATCTACACCGAATTTATTTCACTTACATTAACTTTAATATTATCCTCGCACCTGCTTCTGTCCTGTCAAAACATATCGCCACCGAAGTTACTTGTGCACTTAATGTTCAAGCATCGTAGCTAAGTGGTCAACCAATCGTAAGCTTGTGACCCGTCCGTCTGTCCGTAAATTTTGTAAACCCCCTGTGCAGCGTTACGAATTTCAGGTTAAGTTTAAGACAAGTGTATTCACTTTCAGGTCAAAATAATTTCCGTTCCATGTGTTCTCGGATGCTCGTAGCGTGTGTAAATTTCGTATGACAGCAGGCACCGTTACACAGCTTTACTTAAGAACATAAAACTTGTCAGGTTAAAATTAAGCAGGCAATAATATATAAAGTGTTACATATACTAGTACGTTGGCGTTATGTATTTTTTGCTATGTTACTTCCCTTCATTACTGAAAGCAGAAGTTTCGTTAAATTACAAAGATTTGGCTACAACTTTACATCGGCATATATTTAGGGACGCCTCACACAATTTCTTCATTACATCTACATGAAACAAGTCACATAGGCTACTTTCGCTCAAAAACAGGATTCTGTTGCATTATGTACGGTCTGTAGAGTACAGTCTTTACTAAGGCATTTTGTTCGCATATTGAACTGGCGCACTGATTGACCCAATATTTGGAAACGGCTACCCTACAGAAGTCGGGGGTTTTATTCAGATCATATGAATCCAAAATTGTGTTTATTGTACTTATGCCATTTAACGGAAATCTAATAAATTACGAAGTCGAGCTAAATACATTTTTATCAACAGCTATGGTAGGGCGAAAATGTGATTTCTAATAATTGGGGAATTATAGTCTCGGATAAAGTACATCTGTGGCAGGCAAGTTGGCAGTGTGCAGTTCGCTATGTAGTTTACATCTGTTTGCGCAGTGACACAGATTATTGCGGATTTTAAACGTCGTTTATCGTACAGTATTCGACAGTGAAGTGGCAAAGTGTGTGCGTGTGTGAAGTGAGACAAAGTGCTGTGACAGTATGTGTGATACAGTGTTCTGCTACTTGTCGACGGTTGCAACATTGCAGCGCAAACATCACCGTCCAACCTTGGCAGACGTCGAATCCAGGACCGACACAAGAGAGGAGCAACGCGCAAACAGTAACGTTACGAACAAAACAGTGTCGGTTGAACCTCTAGCGGTTGAGGACCCATCCGCAGGAGGATGGGCTGGGTACTCGCAGCAAATCAGGTACGCCACAGCACCGACACGAGCTTATCATGTGTCAGTCCGGCCCCAGGCTGCGCATGATAATAACAGCCGTGCCAGGCAACTCTGCATTTGATGCGGTAGCCGCCATGACTCAGGGCCTAGGTTAAGGTCGAGTTGACAACCCTGTGCATGTGATTATTTTTTTGCTTAGTTTGTAAGTTCTGCCCTCCCTGCCCTCCCCGTTAGGTGCCCCGTTAGGATTTCTGGATAGGACAGGTCGCGTCAACTAGCACCACGCGACAGTAGGGCCGTTTTGTTAGGAGGGTTTAGTTTTAAGTATTTCTGTGTGTGTGTCTGTGTGTTTTTTTTTTGACCGCAGGGTGTCAACTTGACAGGGTTCGGTCGGCACAACCAGTGACATCAGTGCGGGAGGGAGAGAGATATAAAAGAACCTTTAGCGGTTTCTCCCTGCGAATAACTCGCATTGGAAGGGCAAATATTCACTAAACCCTAACTTAGTTCTGCTTTGATTCGTCTTTCACTTCACTGATGAAAGACTGGTGCTTGAATCTGTAATAACATGCAAAATGGATAATGGAATTTCTAAAGTGACGTGTTATGTATGTTTTTGTGAACGTAGTGTTAAATTATTGCACAAAATAAGCAAATGTATTTAATAGCAACGAAAGGTAAGTCTTCTACATCGGCTGTCAACAGTGAAAGCTGAGACTTCAACAGCGACTGCTAGCAACGAAAGGTAGGTTTTCTGCCTCGACGGTCAACAGTGAAAGCCGAGACTTCAACAGCGACTGCTAGCAACGAAAGCTACGTCTTACACATCGCTTGTCAACAATGAAATATGCATCTATGCTGTTAGGCCTAATAATGGAGAAACATACAAATACACAACGCTTACATTTCACATGTCGATACAAATAGGCAAATTGGAGCAATAATTCGGATTTTATATGAACACAAGTTTAATAGACCGAATGATTTATGTGTTCGAAGAAATAACTATTATAGAATGAAATTTAATTTATTAGAGTTGAATATTTCTGTAACTAGCCGGCAGGCTAAGTTACATTAGACACATTTTTAAGGCTGTTTCTCGAAGTTTCGAAAATTTACTATTACCGTCGTCATGTCTGTCCGTCCGTCCTCCATATGGAACAACTCTGCTCTCGCTGGGTAGATTTTCGTGAAAAATTTCGAACAGGTAATTTATCTGAAGACCTACGTGCTTTATGACTACTTTGATTACTAATGTTGCCACAGTTGTCGTGTGACTGACAAATTGAACAAAATCAGGGTAGACACATGAATGGTAAGTACTGCAAAGAAATACAACAGCGTGCCGTAACAAGGGTATAACGTCTGCGCAGTTATGAAAAATAACAAGGAGTGTATCTCAGTGGGTCAGATGGTGCGCCTACCAGAACTCTGCGCAGCTATGAAAAATAACAAGGAGTGTATCTCAGTGGGTCAGATGGTGCGCCTACCAGAACTCTGCGCAGCTATGAAAAATAACAAGGAGTGTATCTCAGTGGGTCAGATGGTGCGCCTACCAGAACACTTCTCGTTGTGACGATTTACAAACGTACAGCCTGCTGTTTTTATCAGGCATACAACGACGAATTATTTTCACTAGGTTCAAGGCAAGAAAGAGAAAAAGCGTTTGGCTGGAAGACGCGTATTATCCTTTGATTTCCGAACCGAAATGAGGGCATTTCGAGCGCGACGCATTTCAGTTACACTTTCTACAGATGACGCTGTCGATATTTAGTTTTTTCGACGATTTGTCGACCGCGGGTTTAAGGTGACATTTTTTTACTTCATTGCTACATTTGTTTTAATTCCTTGCATTCTGGACGGCTTATAGCTCCGTATTCTCGGTTTCACTGAGCTGCGTATTTGGGTATGCATAGCTGCAATGAACAGAGGATACGTACAGTTATATACCTTCCACGATCAGGGTTATTAAAACGTACGGCGGATTGGACCAAGAAGTTTCGTTTAATTCGGGTGATTGTAACAGAAGACGGGATAAGAACATGCAGGTCAGTATTGTGCGTGTTGTGTTAATTACTTGAAATTTGTACTTGTTGCTGGTCTTATGAAAGTTGCTTAGTTAGTTAGTTAGTTAGTTAGTTAGTTAGTTAGTTAGGTTGCTAATTGTGTTTTTCTTTTTCAGGTCCCGCTCATATCCTGTGCCTCACCGTGGCGAGCGGGTGAAACAAAGAACGATGCATACCCGAAATTGGTATTAGGGTTACACTTGCTTAAAAGCACTCCATTTCGATTGTATCTCTTTTACTGAATGTGGTTACATTCTCTGGTTTCTAGACATTTTGGGGACACGCGGTGGTGCAATTGGTTGACCCACTGTGCTACAAGCCGGAAGGGCGCGGGTTCGATTCCCGATGGTGTCACTGGAAATTTTCATTGACATAATCATTCCGGCCGCGCTATGGCCCTGGGGTCGATTCAGCCTCTGACAGAAATGAGTACCAGGAATATTTGCTGGGAGTAAAGGCGGCCGGTGCGTAGGGCTGACAATCTTACTGATTGTCTGGATATCTGGGAGCCTCAGCCTCCTGGAACCCTCAGGGCCTCTCCAGGCCTGTACAGTGATTCCTTTACCTTCTAGATATTTTACTCCTTTTTCGTAAAACTGATTGAATATCTGTTAATTTCCGCCTCTTTTTCCGGCATTTTTCGACATAATGTTGTTTCCTTTGCATTTGCCGATCAGACCTTAAAAAATCCATTAATCGAGTTTAATTTCAGACCGTAGTTGCGTAGGTGTATTGCCTCGTAATACATGAACGTAATTACATTTCTGTAGCTTCATTTGTCTCTACGTTGTATAAGCATGGCACTGAAGAAGGCCACAGCTTTTACGCGTAACGTCTCGCTGCTGTCCATAATAACGCGTTTCGTTCAGAATCGCGCGGAGTATCCAACCCGGCGCCAAAGCAGGAGAGCAAGTAGCGATGTAAATGGCGCCAAATTACTGTGTTGATACGGGACGAGGGTGCGGGCCGGACGGTATGGGTTTCGAACCCAGTACAGGCAAGAAATTCTTCTCTCCTCCAAAAGGTCCAGACCGTCTATGGGGCCCCCAGCCAGCGTCCTGTACGAAGGGTAGCGTGGTTCTAACCCGGGGCTAAACCGCCGGGGCATGTAGTTGACCGACCACTCACCACTATTCGGTGTCAAGGTTAAGAATGAGTGGTGCTGTACCTCTCCTCCCCCTGCATGCCTTCGTGGTGTGGACAGGGAAGGTTTTCTCTTTTTACTGTTGTTAAGTTAGCATTTTTCAAGAAATCTTAAGAACTGTATGCAAATACTGTGCGACATATAAAGCGTGTTTCATGGATCCCCGTATCTTGTAACCGGGTCATGTTTCTGACAGCTGAAAGTTCGGGAGAGAAATTCCGTACTGTATTATGTCTCTTAAGAGGTGCTGATTTGTAACAGGATTTTATGAAAATGAAACAGGTTTTACCACGTATCGTATGATAAAACTCTTTCAAGCAATCACAAAGTACATTTCATCACACTTAATTAGGACATGCTGACGTGTTGCATGTCGCATAGAATCCACCAAAGTCACCAAAATGAAAACACCTTAAGAATTTCTTTTGAACCACCATACCAAAATTGACTGATATCGATTACGCTGTTCGGGCGTTTGGTGGCTGATGGACACGTGGTGGAAACAACAAACGAAGTGCACCAAACTGGAGGTATGATTTTGGTTTGCAGGTGTAAGATTCTGTAATGTCTATAAGGAGTGTCTAATGTTGGTGTTTTTACATAAGATAGGAAAGTTAAAACGCGCACCAACTAAATGGATTTTTAATGTTAACGAATTTTGACGTCACGACGTGCCGGTGTCGGTGAATGTTGTAATTTGGAACTGACAATTAAGGGAATGCATCTTTCTTTGGCTAAACAGGATAAATTTAATGAAGTGACAATTTGAAATTTGTAATAAGTTGCATTCTAACTCTGCCTTCCCTGACCTTCCCCACCCAGTCAATATTTCATTGTTCAAGAAATGCGTGTTATATGATCAGAAGGTGCCTGAAAGCAAACCTAACCACGTGGTGCCAGTGCAGTGTGAGCTGTATCTATCCATTATCCTTAAACGCATTCTTAGGCGTTCTTTACGAAGGTAAAAAAAAGGCCATGTGTGAAGATGTCTGCCTGTTACCTAGTACCAGGCCTGAACCGTTTGACGGATTTTCATGAAGTCTGGTACAGGAGTTCTTTACAGAATGTTAGGCAAGCGTGCTTGTCATCAGAGTCGGCTCAGTGATATTTCAGGACCTAAAAGAATTGCTGTCCTTTCCGTATTTCGTAACGGTTTGGGTGAAATTCGCTGTAGGAGGTCATCACGTAATGATGATCAGTTGTGATTTTCATGAAAATCAGTGCAGTAAATGCTGTGGTTTACTTAACGGCCTGAGTAAAAATTTCCCTGTACTTTCTGCACGCTTAATACGATAAAATTCCGCGTATGAAATGTTCATATACACTGTTTAATTCGGCCTGCTATGAGTCCCTCAAACACTGGCCCAGTGAAAGCCATACTTTACCGAGGGCGTAAATGAATATACGTACTTTACACTTTTTTTGCCCGATTTGGGTGAAATTGTGTATAAACCATCTGCAAATAATGCTCTTCAGCATTTGTGGGTTTCGCTAAAATCGCTGCAGGAACGGCCGTACTTTTCATACGGGCGTGTATAAAATCACATTTACTCGCGTGCCGTGAGACCATACGGCGTCTTGGAACTAAAGAACGCCTCGTAAATTCTGCGTAGTATACCACTGAGTGCATCATGTACAGTGTTGATGATTCACTGACCTCGCACTTACACGGGCGGGCCTGCTGTAATACACTGTACTTTGTTAAAACCAGAATATTTTGATAAATAGCGAAAAGTTTCACTTTCACAATATGAAGATTTCCACCTTTTTTGTTAACAGTTGCATTTCCTGCATCCCTTAACCTTAAAATGGTGAAATGTTTTTCTCAAGATGTTACAGCAGCTTCCTGTGTGAGGTTAGTGTCTGTCTGTCTGTCTGCCAAACGACAAGGCGTCAGTTTTCTGTCCTGAAGGCAGACCAGCAAATTGTTTCGAAGAGCGGACAACTTTCTACGAAATTACACTTCTACCCTGCAGATGGCAGTAATTTCGGTAACTGTGGCGTCACATCCCCGAGTAGTTCAGTCTTCTGCTCTGCTGATTAGGGTTAAAATGTTAGTAAAGCCTGATTAGTCGTGTTGAAGTACATTGTGTTGCTGTGTTCTCACTTAACACGTCTTGTTGTATGTTAAAACTAGCAACGTAATAAACTGTTTACTTTAAATTTCACGGTTTTTGTAATAAAATATGGTTAAATAAAGCTGTCGGTCTGACGACTGCTATCACGGTCGCAGTCCTGCCCTCTTCTGCCTACTCACAGTAGGTGTCGAGGTTGTTTATTTTCAATTGATCACACTCAGGCACACACACCACAGTCGGTAGGACTCCTCTGGACGAGGGATCGGCCCGTCGCAGAGACCTCTACCTGACAACACACAAACACTCACAAGAGACAAACATCCATGCCCCCGGTGCGATTCGAACCCACGATCCCAGTAAGCGCTTGGCCGCAGACAGAGGCCTTAGACCGCGCGGCCACTGGGGTCGGCACCGTCATGGTCATGCGTTAAATAAGTTGGGAAATGAATGCACATTTAAAAAATTCTGGCGAGTTTGGTCTGTTATTTTCTTTGGATTTTCCACCGTAGAAAATATCTTGTGATGCTGTCTTATAAATAGCCCGAAACTGATTATTTCAATGCAAGATCTAAAGTTTCCACGCCAAAGAAACACGCAAAGAGGAACTCAGATTTCTCGGGGTATCAGCTACGCCGTATTTGGGGCAAAGCGAAAGTTTCAAAGACACGTTTTGGCCCCAAAAATAGGGTTTGTGTTTGTTATACCACGTATATCGGCAGCTTGCCGTATACGCCCTGGAGATGGATGGAGAACAGTTCTTCGAAACGCTGGTTTTTATCCAATCATTATTTAGCTGATAGCCCGAGAACTTATCGCGTGGCCGTCTGAAGCAGAACAGTAATAAATGCCTGTATTCCTAACGGATCTGACAGTTTGCAGACAGCGAAGGGGCCACAGCTCAAGTCGCATGAAACATACATAATTAACACTACGATAGAATTAGAGAAACATGGCACTGATACTTAACCCTAAATTCCAAGTTTCAGATCTTATAAGAAGTCAGCCTGTTAAAAACTGTTCAGCTCTTACAGACAACGTAGTCGCGTCGAAACGTCGGCAACCAAATAACCATTGACGCAGTGTCTCATCCCAGAAGAACGAACACATGATTCACACCGCTGCGAAAACCTAAAATGTACACTGTTTTCTATGAAATATCGTCGTTTAATTTGATTTCATTTTTGCAGTTTGCACGTCGTGCAGGCACAAGCCACTCGACCGGTAAAGTGTCACCGTTGTTGTAACATGTCGCTTGTCCAGCATCCGATCGAACATACCGCACGCTTCAGTTTAGGCGTTGGAGTCGGGTTGTAGTTCAAAACACCCCCGGATTTCTGTATCATGCTCGATAAAATATCCGACGTATGCAGAGAGGCTGCGTGGGTGAAGGCGTCGGTGTCTAGATATACGTATCGCCCACATTCTCTTACGTCTCCAGCAATCTACGCTGTGCTGGTTAGCAAATAAATACAGAAACAGCACTGAAAAAAGGAAAATAATAGATACACCAGAAAACTGGAACAAAACGGAGCGAAAAATTGTAGTTTGGAAGACTGTAAGAAGTAAAGAATAGAGTAAGAAATCAGACAGAAGTGTGAGACAAGCGGGGTGAATACGCAACATGTTTCGGCTGAAGTACAATAAGCCACCATCAGGCGAAATCAGGGTACCAAATAAAGGTCATCACATAAATTACACTTATTCACTGTTCAAGTCAGTATATGTAGTTCACATCTCAACTTTACAACCCTCTCAAGATAAAATAGATCAAAATTATTATACTTTTATGAACAGCGACAACAGTATGCCTATCCTAAAGATCCTATATGTTTTCTTTTATAGTACAAATAATGGTACAATTCTTGCAAGTACATCTGAAATTATTATTATTATTATTATTATTATTATTATTATTATTATTATTTCTTACTGCAATTGGGTTTTCACCCGGTGGCAGTAGTCTTACACCAGTACAGACACCACAAATAAAAGAGACGGTTGAGTTTTTGGGGCTGACTGTACAGAAAGTGATAAACGTAGGTGTAATCTTAATTTTTCTAATGTTTTCCATATATTAGACATATATTAAAGAGTCCAACAAAATGCGCTTACAGTCAAGTTCTGCTATATATGTTTGTTTCCAATGGCGCAGCAGCCCCCAGTGGGCCAGGGCCTCCTCGTTATAGAGGCTCCACGATCACACACAGACACACCATACTAGGTAGGACTCCTCTGGACGAGGGATCGGCCTGTCGCAGAGACCTCTACCTGACAAGACACAACACTCACAAGAGACAGACATCCATGCCCCCAGCGGGATCCGAACCCACGATCCCAGAAAGAGAACGGCCGAAGACCCCCGCCTTAGACCGCGCGGCCGCTGGGATCGGCTTTGCTATATTTCCGTTACAGACTGTTATAATATTCTACATGTTTTCGGCCTTTTCTGGGCTGCTGTCAGGGAGACAACATACAAGGGATGTATGCAGCGTTTGTATATATTGTCATTAAATGCATTTCGTTTATATAAGAATGTAACAGCACGGTAAACATATAGTGACTGTGCTGTGTCAAACATGCGGTGAACTAGAATTAAGGTGAATGGATGCACATTCGTATCACGTTGAGAGGTCGACTGCCTGTCTACGACGCGACACGTGGTTCGACTGCAGCGTCACTTGATATCTGTTGAGCATTTAGAAGTGGCGTCCAGGCGGATACGTCGTTGGAGAGAAAGAGTGGAAGCAGCAAGTAATCTGAGACAGTGCAGTGGCCATGCATCGCAGAGCGAGCGCCAGGTGGTTGGCTGACAGACACAAACGAACTTTGTCGTTCGACGTGCAGGTGTTCAGTGTGATATCATGTCCTAGCTCTGCGCTGGTCTGCAGGGTTATAGTCTCATGTTCTCTGCTTCCTCAGTGTAGTTACCGTTACATGAGGACGCAGGCAGGGGAGAGCGTGGAAGGTGCTTAGCCTTTAAAAGACGAAAAGCTAAAAGCAGTTCTATATCCACCGCTCCCCGAGATTCGCAAGTTTATTCTTCTTCGAAGCGTCGCCCAATTGCCTGTCCTTCTGCTGTGAGCAGCATGTATATGAAGATGACAATGGAGCGCTGTTGGTATGTTGACAGGAAAACGGAAGTACTCGGAAAAAACCTGTCCCAGTGCCACTTTGTCCACCACAAATCTCACATGGACTCGCCTGGGGTAGAACCCTCGCCTCCGCGGTGTTTAAAGACGAAGATTAAACTGAATTATATTTAAAGATCCAGTCCGTACCGCGCAGTAAACACACCCCGTCTCGGTTATAAAAACCAGCCAGTTAATGCTGTATAGGGAAATAATCGCTGTTTGTTCTGAAATCCAAACAAAACACATAAATACACTGTGTGGGCAGAACGTAGAATTTTTTAACTTTAAACCGGGCGGTACATAATGGTGTCCCCGAGTAGGAAAGCTGTCGCGAGTTGTCTCGTTGGATGCAGGTTCTGTATTCGATAAACCAGCCTTGCCCAAGTATATCGTAACAACGGCTGCCTGTGTAAGTACACCCACACACTGGCCTCGCAGTGCTGACCGTTTCTGTTCATACCGGATTATTTTTTTTCATTCAAACGATTAAATGTTTACGTCTCTCAAAATATTCTAATGGGTCACTTCCGTTTATATGTGGCACATTTTTCATAGATCAGAAGTAACAAATTCCCCCTTCTTGGCACATTTTTCCATTGCAAAGGTAATTGGTTCTAAGAAGAATGGCACGCTGTAATTGGTGTCAATTAGTCGACAAATGAAAACATTGTTTCACAAATTTAAGGTTTTTCGTAGTATTCAGTAATTGCTGGTATCCTTTTTTAGTTCCTGGAATTTACTTTCACAGTTTATTAGTGGGAGACACGAGAATGGAGAAAATTGCACAATTAAGATCATTGTAATTTGTACTGTTCAAATATCATTAGGTTACTAAATTGCAGGATGATATGAATGGGGCATGGTAGATGTGAGAAGTGATGGCAAATGTTAGCTGGAGAACCTGAAGAAGAAGGACTTCTTGCAAGATTTAGGCATACGTGCCAGGGTAACGGGGCCCTTTTGTGTACAGTTCGGTGGACGGAGTGCCGGAACGCCACAAGGCGCACGTAACAGCACAAAGTAAGCAGAAATTAGTGACCTTCGCGAAATTCGAAATCATGACTTGTTATAATCCGAAGTAAAGAACAAAAATCGACGTTTCGTCACAGAAATTCTAGTTTAGGGACAGGCTATTATATAACGTAAATATATATAATATCGTTTTTAAGTATTGCAAAATTCAAAAATCTGAGACCAACCGTAAGAAATAAAAATTTAAATAAAAAAGAAAGTCAGAACAGGCTGCACTGTGGGAATGCCTGCTAGCATTCGGTGCAGAATTTTTGTTTCCTGTTTTCTACCTGAAAATAGAAAGGAAAAAATTTGCAGAAATACAATTTTGCCTGTGGCTTGTGTGGGTTTGCAACCTACTCTCTCACACTGAGGGAGGAACAGAAGCTGAGGGTGTTTCAGAATAGGGTGCTGAGGCGGTTATTTGGGCCGAAGAGGGATGAGGTAACAGGAGACTGGAGATGACTGCATAAGGAGCTTCATGATTGTAAGAAAAAAAAAAGCAATCCCATTACAGGCGTGGACAGGCCCTGAGGGCTCCAGGAGGCTGAGGTTCCCAGATTTCAAAAGAGTCGTCACATGAAGGTGGTAAGGCTGTCAGTCCTACGTACCGGCCGCCTTTATCCGCCCTGAAATATTCCTGGTACTCATTTCTGTTAGAGGCTGGGTCGACCCCAGGGCCATAATGCGGCCGGAAGGGTTACATCAATGTAAAATTCCAATGACACCATCGGGAATCGAACCCGCGACCTTCCGGCTTCTAGCGCAGTGCCTGAGCCAACTGCGCCACTGCATGTCATGGTAAGTACTCCTTACCGAATTTTATTCGTTTGTTGACATCAAGGAAATGAGATGGGTGGGGGCTGTGGCGCGCACTGGGGAAAGGAGTAAGTACATATAGGGTTTTGGTGGGGAAACTTGAGCACTTGAAAGACCTAGGCGTAGATGGAAGGATAATATTAAGATGCGTAATCAAGAAATAAGATTGGAGAGTGTGGACTGGATTGATGTGGCTCATGATGTGGAAAATCATTGGGCTTTTGTGAACGCGGTAATGAACTTTCGGGGTCCATAAAATGCGGGTAAGTGCTTGACTATTTTAACGTTCAACATCCCCGTTGGCTTATGCTTTCAATTTTTCACATACAAAATCAGCCAACAGCCAACGCTGTGTATCTCTGTATTTTGGGACCGGGCAACCAGTTTCGGCCTTTGTGAGGGCCATCACCAGGCTCTGCTACACAAACATGAATATTGAAGTTTTACTTTTCAAAAGGGAAAGGCCTTTCACTTCCCAGTAGGTTAAAACACACAGTTTTGTATACATATGAAATAAAATAAGATAAAAAGATAGAGTGAATGGGATAAAGTACGTATAAGGCATGTGCAGGCATATAATGTACAGGACAAAACCACAGCCGACCTAAGCTGAAGACGTCTATAATAGTTGAATTCCGCGCTAGCATCTCCCATCAATGTTGCGACCGGAACTTCCGTCTGTAGATGTGTCGTGTGTGCGGTGCGTGGAATGCTTTTCATTTCCTTGGGCTGTTTTGGCTTGTGATTTTTGGTTTTGGTTTTTTGCCTGGGCGAAATCTTTTCGTATTCCGTATCTATAAAAATATGATGCAGGTTGTTGAAGTGGCAAGAAGCTTTTAGTAGATAAATTTCAGTTGGTATATGAATGACGGTGGTTCCTACGGAGTTGGTGTTCTTTCCTGTGTACTGGTGAAGCAGAAAATGCTCTATGCCAGCGCTGTGTATACTGCGCCTTGGGTGAACCCTGTGCTGTGCTGTGCTGTGCTGTGTTGCCTTTGTAGCGGATGGTCTGATTAAGCCAGTATTGCTTACGGTCCTGTTTTTATGTGGGGTGCTACGTTAGTCAATAGTTATATCTTTTTCAGTGATGATTTCAAATACGTTATTATATATGACGGTGTTTTTATCGTTAAGCTGATTATTGTCTTTGGTCTCTCGATAAATGTAAAACTTTCCATAGTATCCAAGTGTTTAACCCTTTGTCGTAATATATGATCGACATATCTTTCCAAATGCGTGGCCTGTTTCCAAGAGGTGTTGCGCGAACTTTGAATTGTAATTATTGTATTTGAAAGACTGAAAATGTTCTCTGAATCTTTTCTCACAATTACGGCCAGTTTGTCCCGTATATTTTTTGCCGCAGTTTTTGCATGTGAGTTGTGATACAGCCAACTTCTCTGAAAATTATCTCCACGTTTGTTCCTTGTGTTTAGCACGGATTGGAGAGAGATTTTGGTTTTGAGTTCGACTCGTAGGTGCTTGTCTGAATATTTTTGAAATGTGCTATGTTTCTTTGCCGAAAAATGTGAAGGCAATCCACTTTTTGTCATTTTCTCGGCTATGTGCGGGTTTTGATTTTGAATGCTTGTATTTTGCCATAGATTTATCAATATGGTGCAGGGGAAAACCGTTGCTATGTAGAATGTTTTGAATGCTTATCATTTCGTCTTCTCTTGCTGCGGGGCCCAGGTGGTATGTGTTTATTCGCTTTGTAAGATATCTCACGGTTGCATACTTGTGCTCTGCGGGGTGACACGAGTTGTAAGGGATTATCTTATCTACATATGTGGGTTTCCGAAATATGTTGAATTCAAGGGTTTCGTTATTTCTAGGAATTGTAAGGTCCAGAAAATTTATTTTCTTGTATTCCTCAAGCTCCATTGTGTTTTGATGTATTTGGTTGAATTCCTTTAGAACGGAACTAGCATCTGTAATTGACTGGTCATAGGCAATGAGGGTGTCGTCTACATATCGGACGTATCCTAAAATTTTGTTGTTGAGAAGTGTACCAACAATGAAGCGTACCAACAATGAAGTGTACCAACAATGAAGTTTTCTTCGATATATTGTAGGAAAATCTCCGATAATGTAGCACATGATGGTGCAATAAGTTGTAGGGAATTTTTTTTGCCGACTTAAAAGAAACGGAACTACAACAAAATATTAGATTGGCATCTTTTGATATCTCTAGCATGTATACAAACATTTCTGCAACGTATCTGAGAGATATAATAGAGAATAGCCTAAAGATTAATTCAATGAAAATACAACAGACAAAAGACATACTTAAAATTTACGATCTTATAATCAATCAAAATTATTTCTCACATGAAGGTAACATCCTGCACCAAAACGGAGGTTTAGCAATGGGTTCACCATCATGTGCTCTAATATTCATGTTTGTGTAGGGCAGCCTGATGATGGCCCTGACACAGGCCGAAACTTGTTGCTCGGTCTCCAATAAAAGAGGGCTGTGGCTGTTGACTGATTTTGTATGTGAAAAATTGAAGTTCTTGACTAACTAGCTGAGGAATTGCTCTGTGGAGTTAGCTAGTTAGGTAGCTAACTGCAGGTATTTTGTTTCGCTCTGCGGTAGCAATATCGTTCTCAGTTTTTGCTAATTGCTATACCGTGGCGTACTGAATCATGTCAAAAGGAATATTACTTGCTGCGGCACTTGCAACCTATCTTCTACCGGCAGTACCAAGTCTGGCGGTTACTGGGTCAGACCACAAACTCCCTTCCTTCCACAGATGGTGGGTGAAATGCAGGCGTACAGCTGGTCGCGAAAGATATGAGAAGAGGGACTGGGCGGGTACGCTGCTGGTGACAGTCGAACAGAGCAGAAATACTGTTTCAAATGATTTGCTGTGAGGTGTCACTGGGTTACAGCACCGTGTAACTGATACACCCATCTTTTGGACATTCGTAACCACGTACAAGAATATGCGTTGTCACGACCACATTATAAATTTTTGGAAACACGAAAACTTAAAAAAGCCAGAAACAAAATTAATATTATGTCCACCCGAATTCAATAATCCCGTATAGAATCGAACTCGCTTATAACGTCACGAAAGGGACTGAGTATTTTATGTCGTTATAAACGGGTGCTTTTATAACCGAGGAGTGTAATGTTATGGTTAACGGTGAGGTATTAATTGGTACCACAGAATGTCTGACCCCTCCCTCTCTCCCCCCCTCTGCTGAGCTACGTGTTGTGGTCATAGTTCACAGAATGTTCACGAGGGCCAAATCGAATGGAACCCAAATCCGTAACGTTGAAAGCCAAATTTGTAGCTACTATGTGAGATACTGTGTGAAATTTGAAGTTTACACAGTGATGGTGATGATGAGGATTCATCTTATCCGGTATGGGGCGTCGTGACGCTGGGTATATGTTTACAGTAAATTCAAAGAATTTCAGTACCTCCATCTTCAAGGTTCTTGGGGACTAAGAACGTCTTGTTTTACGTGAAAGTTGTAGAGGTTCAAGTGTAACTGTTTTAGTCGAAAGTCGTGCAAGTGTCGAGCAGCGGAAGCCAAGTGGCAGCGTACTCAGACATGTTACTTCATAGCGAGTAGGAACCGCTGCGGCTGTGGGCCAACAGCGAGATACACACCATCGCCCGTCGTGTGATGGCAACTAAAGCTTCACTGAATTACATTCTCTTAGGGGAATTTTAAACAAGAGAGGAAATGGACATAGAACTTCAACAGTGAGGCGTACTGGACTGTCTCTGGTGACCTGCATTTCAGTGCACTGGAGTCACACTTCCACTTGTTCATAATCGTACTCATGGCATCAGGTGCAAGCCTAGAATTT
>BLKM01002325.1:537663-622663 GCA_013340265.1 Coptotermes formosanus
ACTGCATTTATATACGTAAGAGTGTAACTACATGTTCCGTGACTCAATCACAGTGTCCTGTCTTCTTGCTTTTTATAATTCTTTTAAATTTAGTCTTCGAAATTCTGATGTACCAGTCATCAACCGGTTTCAGTGGCTCATTTTGGCTGAAGGGTAAATCGCGTAAAACTTTTGATATCATAATATCTACAAAATCTGCCTTTTTTAATTTCAGTTTCACGGGTTTGGGGGTGGCTGCAGCCCGGCAGCCCCCCACACCTTGGTTGCGCCCTTGCATGGCATAACATGTTATAACGACTATCTGTTCAAAGTATAGACATGTTAAACATGACGTCAATGTTAGTTGTGTCTGCCTTTGTATGTTCAGAAAGTGTTATTTGTAGCATTGCCTTGAGTTGTAGTTAAATTTGTCCCTCGTACATAACCTCAAATTTCCACGCCTTCGAAATATCTCGTATTTTTCCGACTTAAAACAGCCTTTCACACTCGCCATTTGAAAGTATATATATAATTTGTGAAAATATCACATTTATGATTCCAAACGTAGTTAATAAATGTTATGAGCGCACGTTTTTATTTTCATCAATTATACATCTTTTAAATCTATGAAGGGATAAGGCAGATAATTGATTATTACGAATCATAATGTATCAGTGTTTAATACCAGCGGCGACCACAGTAACGTCGGTGACCAAAGCAGTCAGTCACAAATGTACGTAGGTCTCCGTGTAAGGCGCACAACTTTTTTGTCTGATTTTAACAAAACTTGAATTTTCTTGACAGTTTTTCAGTAAAACGCCTCGTTACAAAGTTTCACGAAGATACGTCTCCAGTGGGAGACGGCTTGTTTCATGCGGACGGACAGACGGACACACATGACGAAGTTGGCAGTCGCTCTTCGCAACTTGGGCATCAAACGTGATGTGATTAATCTACGGGCTCGCGGAGGCGGTCCGCGTGGGATTTGCGGTGGACAGAGTGGGCCGGTTTGGCCCCTGGTGTTTCAGTTTTACGGTCAGTGGTCGTTCCGCCGACTCTCTCGGTATTCATATGCAGTCACCCAGCGTCCATGCTGTGTGGCACAGTTGTGTGCTGGGGGGGGGGGCGGGTTACTGAGGCAAATCCACTGTCTCTTTCACAGAGTCTTGTAACGGTGTCTCAAAACGCCATCCGCTCCGGGCGCTCTGCCTTGTGTACGGCTCCTACAATCGATCCTGTGTTTTGTTATTTATGATGCGTTCACCGTGGCTCGGTAGGGGCGAGGAAGGCTGCAGGCGAGAATTCATCACGTTTACATTAGCAGGCACTATACTTCGAGTAACTGCACTGTGGATGTTACACAACTCAGCTGGTTTATGCCGCCTTACCTGCTCTCCGCAGACAGTGGGGTAGCGGGCCATTGCGACATTCGGAAAACGAAAATAGTTTCGTTAAGTTGTGAGGTTTCTGCATGATAGTCAAGTAGAAGTTTACATCTGTGCTCTTCTGCGATATTACGCAGCTTCGAGTCGTAATCCTTTACGGACGTTTCGAGAAATCGTATCGGTTCCATCTTCAAGGGTCTTAATTCTTTACGGACGTTTAGGGACAACATATCGGTCTCATCTTCAAGTGTCTTAATACTTTAACGACGTTTCGGGAAAACGTATCGGTCCCACGTTCAAGGGTCTTAATACTTTAGCGACGTTTCGGGACAACGTATCGGCCCCATCTTCAAGGGTTTTAATACTTTAACGACGTTTCGGGAAAACCTATCGGTCCCACCTTAACGGGTCTTAATTCTTTACCGACGTTTCGGGACAGTATCGGTCCAATCTTCAGTGGCCTTCTCTCTTGAGGGCAGTGGCAGATGAAGGTGTTCAGGCTGGGAGCCCAACGCACCGACGCCCCGGGAAGTATTCCTGGTACTCATTCCGTTGGAGGCTGAGTCGACCCCAGGGCCATAGTGCGACCAATGTGACGGAAAAATTCCAGTGACGTAATTAGGAATCGAACCCGCGACCTGCCGCCTTGTTGCGCAGTGCCACAGCAAACTGCGGCACCGGGTGCCCCCTGGAATTTTGTGATACCACTTTATCGCGTTCAGTACGCTGGATTTGCTGTTTCAAACTGCATGTCAGTTGATAGTACAGTGCGACGGTAGCCAGTGTGCGAGCCCTCGCAGTTTCAGTTCAAACAGTCCAGCAGCTAGCTAGCAAGCAACCGGAAATACGAATGCAGACTGAACGCGGCCGTCCTACTTTTCGTCAGAAATACAATTATAAAATATTCGCGTAACAATACAAGGAGGTACAACTTTGAAAATGAGGAAGGACGGGAGAGGGGGCAGAGAGGGCTCTTGCAGATCTCTTTTTTCCCCTTCAATTATTTCGTCGTTATATCCCGTTATAAAAAGACGACATCGTTAAAGAACCACTTTCATCTCTATGTTCTGCATTTCAGCCCCCCCCCCCCCTCCCGGACCCCCTGACCGTAGATCACTCCAGTCTGCTCTGCCCCTGCAATCTCCCCGCTTGCATTATATTTTAGTATTACACTTTATTGTGTATCCCTCATGCTCTTTGTCCTTCGGTCTTGGGTTTTTACTTTTGCGTCTCGTCAGTTAGTAATTTTGTCCCTCTGCAATGTCCAATTTCACGGCACGTCGCTGTTTGACAGTTGTCACTATCTTGTACAGCTTTGACCCAGAGTTCGATCGTAGTTTGGCATCAGACCGTCTGAGGACGTCCCCTCCTTTCTTTAGTACCTCGAGGTGAAGCACGGGACAGCACCATAACAGCAGCAACGGGTGTTTCCTGTGCCTCTAAATTCGTTATTCCTAGCAAAATGTAGATTTGTCCGAAGCCGCGCCATGAAGGCATACAGAAGACCTGGAGGTATGGCTCCACTCATTCTCAACATCGGCGCTACGTGGAGGCAAGTTGTCAGCTGCAGCCCCCAGCCTCTTTACCCCCGGGCAAGATCACTGGTACCCGCTGAACAGGCTGTGTGAGTCCCAGAATCCGTCTGCATCTTTTGAGAAGAGAAAGATCCCTTCCGGTGCCGGCATTCGAACCCCGAATCGTGCAGCCAGTAGCGAGTTGCTATACCAACTCGGCTATCCCCGTTCCTCATTGTGTGTTGTATCCTCTCATGCGAGGCTGAAACACAGTCGTTCGTGAAGCAAGCTGGTGCTGAATACAGCCACAAGCGTTGTAAATTCTGAAAGGTTTTAACGGCGGTGTGTAATATTGTATGGTGATGGGTTTATGGACTTTATCCATCGTCTGAAGAGTAAAATATTAAAATTTAAAAATTAAAATCACGACGTTTCGGAAACTGGCTCTCCTTCCGTCTTCAGGTGAATGGAGGGGGAGAAGAGAAGAAGGGTCCCAACAGAGTAGGTGTTCTTCTCTTCTCCCCCTCCATTCACCTGAAGACGGAAGCAGAGCCAACTTCCGAAACGTCGTGATTTTAACTTTTAATTTTTAATATTTTACTCTTCGGACGATGGATAAAGTCCACAAAAGCATCACCACACAGCATAAAGTTTACATTTTGTGCCCTCTCGCTGTGTGTATTATCCCTTGCTATCTATCCAATTTCGCACCCAATTTCACAAAGCACACAGGTAAACACGTTCTAAAGTTCGTTGCTGCTAGCAGAGCGTCAGCATTTTATCTCACCATCCTCGGCCCCGCCATATAATGTTCTGTCAGATATTGTACAATATAGACGTTTGAATCTTTTTTGTCATTCCTCTGCTCTGTGCGATTGCAAGCAATACACACTTGGTAATTGTCACTAGTGTGATCAAAAAATTACAGGGTCTCATATAATCGGAACGAATATTATCGTGTCCCCGACTGCCGCCTGTCCTCATTAAAATAAAACCAGCCCACAGGCACGTATCCTGCTTTTTTAGGGCTAGCTTTAATATTATCGTGTCCCCCCCTGCCGCCTGTCCTCATTAAAATAAAACCAGCCCACACGCACGTATCCTGCTTTTTTACGGCTAGCTTTAATATTATTTTCCCATCACCAATTCCGTCTGCCACGCTGTCCTTTTCTTGTCTTCCGACTCAAGATGATGTGCATTTTCACCTTTTCCAAGCATGCTACACGCCTCTCCAATCTTATGCTACTTACAGTCCTTAATGGAGCTGACTTCATGCAACACAAGCCTGGAGAAGCCAGTATTCTTTCAGCTGTTCAAGATGTAATGTGCGGTTCATTAACCTATCCAAAAGAAAAGATAGTAGAATGGATGGATGGATGGATGGGTGAAAGGGTGGTTCGTAGTTTCACTAGCAGAAGTACATGTCGTATGATTTCTTTACCCCACCATAAAGTTCAGTCCTTCCGCGAGTTGAAGACGGAAGCACATTTTGTTTTGCTTTTCCTTGGATAGTTAAACGACGCTGCTAACTGCGCTGACATATCTTGACCGTATGTTCTCCACACAGGTTGTAATGAGATCGCAGAAAGTTCGAAGTTCTCAATACTGTACGTCGCAGCAGAAAGAAGGCTGATGCTGGCGGCCTCTGACCTTTCCTTGGCCTGCGATGCTCGTCCAACCGAACTTAGGCCTTTCCTTTCTAGAATTCTTGTGCTGGAGAAAGATCGGTGAATTATGTATAAAGCGCTAGAAAGTTGCCGTGAGCGTCGTTTGCCGACATACAACAATTGTAAACAAGCATATTTATGTAAACAGAATACAGGAGGCAAAATCCCGTGGATTGATCGAAAGGAGAAATACGTTTTGCGGCACAGCACACTCTGTCTGTACTTATGTAGAAATGGCTATAAAGTACTTCTTTTTGACCTGCTTTCTCTAACCATTCGCACCTTACAGAACTGTTCATTTTGAAACATTGTTGCACCGCAAGGAAAATAAATATTTATTTGCAATTCCGAAAGAAAATGTTTACATTTAGGAGGCTATTTGTGCCTTCATTGTAATTTCTGTTATCAGTATTGTTGTTATTGATAGAGATTGGGACGTCATGTATTATTTCGCCCTAGTATTTTGTGGGGCATACAAAGGGTCAGAAATACCGTGAAGTTGATATGCAAAAGTTACCCATAAAGTGTTTGTATCGCTGTTATGATACTGAGGCATCTATGTACCCCATCATCCCTCCGTTTAACTACCCAATTTGAAGTCTTCTGACTGTAGGAAAGTTCTAAAGAGTCTCAGACTGAACCGCTGAGGAGAGAAGCGGTTTATGTTTCAGAGTCGGTCAATGAAAATTACGTTAGAGTACACCGACAGCACAGCTCCCTTATACGTAATGCACAGAACTGCGTACAGATGCTTCTAACCAGCAGAAGTACACGTTCTTCGTCCGGGACACCGTTGCGTCAATAGATGCGAACCCGCCTCACTCATAACCTTATGCGCAATAAACGCATGCAGGCGGAGTAGAGGTATAGCCACTCTCATTCTTATGATTGGTACTGGATAGAGGTGAGAGTGGTTAACTTAACATTCCGGCCGCTTCATCCGGGGGACAGAACGACACCCAACAAGTAGGAGGCTGGGTCGGCCCGAGAGCCGGTCTGAGCGTTTTTCGAGAACAACCCCGTTACCGCTACCAGCATTCGATTCCTGGACCATCCAGCGTCTAGCGCAGTTGCTATACCGTCTACGCCAGGCCGGATCACGTTACGTTATGCGTACGTTTCCTATCTTGTTTAAGTTTTATTGCCTCAGACGGCCCTGCTAATTCTTGATCCACTATGAATCAGACCGCGACACGTCCGAATGTTGGCTAAAACATAAGACATGCAATTACAAGGTCTAGTGCTGACGGTATTATTTATCTTTATTTTTATGGTGAAGGGCCCCACAGCAGACGCTACAGACGCACCGCAACCTTGAGGCTTATTGTGCAAACGTGTGATGACGATTAGTTTCTTTAAGTTTTGCCGTGTAATGGAACACCGGTGGAATGAAACTGACAGGGCAAAACCGAAGTATTCGGAGAAAAACGTGTCCCCCAGTGCCACTTCGTCCACCACAAATTTCACATGGACTGACCCAGGATCGAACCGGGGCCTCCGCGGTGAGAAGCCGTCGACTAACCGCCTGAGCCATGGCACAACCCGCTTTATGTTTGTTTAGTTACATGCGTTTCGCGGGACAAATGTACTTTAACCCTTTAAAGACGAAGCGTATCTCTTTTATATAAGGACTCAGTGCGTACCGCGCTGTAAACACTCTCCACTTCGGTTATAAAAACCAGTCTCTTAATGTGTTATAAGGCAAAAGTTGCTGTTTGTTCTGAGATCCGTACAAAACACATAAACGCAATGTGGGCACCACGTAGAATTTTTTAATGTTAAACCGGGTGGTACGTAAAGTTACCGCTAGGCTTTAAAAGGTTAAAGACGAAGCGTATCTGTTTTATATAAGGACTCAGTGCGTACCGCGCTGTAAACACTCTCCACTTGGGTTATAAAAACCAATCTCTTAATGTTTTATAAGGCAAAAGTTGCTGTTTGTTCAGAGATCCGTACAAAACACATAAACGCAATGTGGGCACCACGCAGAATTTTTTAATGTTAAACCCGGTCGTATGTAAAGCTACCGCTAAGCTTTAAAAGGTTAAAATGGAGCGACGCCATGACTGTAATCAGTGTTCTTGCAGGAATCAGTGAATTGTTTGTGAAGCAGGTGTTTATGTGTGCGTGTGGTGTGAAGTTGCGGTGAATTGCGAGTCTGTTACCGCAGATGATATTCAAAATAGTCCCTCATAGTCGTGTATCCCGGTACATCCTTCAGGTCACATTTCTTCCGAATTACCGGTTGTACTCGTGTGTGAATACGGCGCTGCTGTTAAGCTTGAAGCGTTCCTTGAAGCCCACACTGAAAGGAAACACTGTGCATGTGCTAGTGAATGAATTGTATACAGCTGTGTGTAGGAGTCACGTGTTTGAGGAACTGTTAATTGGGGGGGGGGTGGGTTGGGGGGGGTTGCGGGGTTAAGGAGAGCACTCCTATTCGGCACTCCATCCAAGGGCCGCTCATGCGAGTACCACTCCGCATCTGGCGCTGAGCGTAACGGAATAGCAATGATCCACCAGCGAGTTCACAGTTTGCATAACGTAACGTAATGAGACGTCGTAAACTACAGCAAAAATATTAACAGGACTGATAACTGCATGTAATTGTTTGACGAACCTAGGTCTGGGCCATTGTGAGGTATCATCGTTATTGTCAACATCATCTTTATTGATGACAGCCATGTAATCTTTTCTGTTTTCTCTAAGAGTCTGTTAATGTTTGCTTGTTAATGCTGTACACTTCACAGTGCTTCTTCCTTGTAACCTGTACACTGTAACTGTTTAAAAATACGTAAAGTTTCCGTCCGTTAAATACTATTTTTTCGTAGCAAATTTGTGCAAAGTAGGGCAGTCTAGTGACAATTGAAAATTAGTCTTGTGTCTGGAGTGTTTTTTTCCGTCCTAAATAACTTCTAAAACTCTTGACCTCAGTATTTAATGTTGTATATTTTTCGTGTAGTTGTTTTGTATATACAAGTTCATTTGTTATCACCTTTGTGACTTATATTCGATAGATGTTTGGATACAGTTCCATAAATTGTCCCATTAGCAACAAATAAATTTGTGTATCATTACACTCTAATTTACAAAATCACAGGCAAGTTAATGTCTCTGGTTGTACACTTCCATATAAACTGAGAGGTTCGCGTGATATGGTCTAATAAGCTGAATGTACTGTTGTGTTGTTTAACAATATTGCATCAACTTATGTAGCTATTCATGGTCAAATGAGACATTATATTTCTAGATCATAACTTTAAAACAGTGGCACAGAAATGAGTTGTGAGTTATGTTGAGTTCAAATTTATTCATGAAGCCGATCCCAGTGGCCGCGCGGTCTAAGGCGTCGGTCTGCGGCCGAGCGTTTGCTGGGATCGTGGGTTCGAATCCTACCGGGGGCATGGGTGTTTTTCTCTTGTGAGTGTTTGTGTTGTCAGGTAGAGGTCTCTGCGACGGGCCGATCACTCGTCCAGAGGAGTCCTACCGACTGTGGTGAGTGTCTGAGTGTGATCAAGTGAAAATAAACAACCTCGACATCTACTGTGAGTAGGTAGAAGTGGTGCGGACTACGAAACGAAACGAAACGAAAAGAAACGAAACGAAACCCTTTAATCATTAGACTGGAATGATTAAAATACACAAGAGAATGTAAGTGTTTTGCCGATGGGGGCTCGAACCCTGTATTATCTCAATGCAAGGTAGAACGACCACAGTGTACGTAACATAGTGTTGTCACCTGTTGCGTGTGAGAGGTGGAATGTCGTGAAATTAAAATATCTCATATTCGTAATCAGTGGTTAAAGATACGTTACTTTACTGTGAGTATACAGTAAACTACACTGAACCGAGCCACGGCGTGGGCGGTAAACTCCTAAGCTAGAGGCAGTCTGCAATCCGTGCTTTTGGATATGGGTTACCGTAGACGCCACCGTCTTTATGGCGGTTTGTCGTTATAGGTCAGAGCGATAGGCCTGGGATTGCAAATGGTGTGTACTCCACTGGGACCGTCCGCGCGTACCTGCGATCTGTGTAGGTACCTTACAAAAATAAATACTGATTTTTTTCATTGGCATTACTTCTGTGAACATCTCGTGATTACTAACGTTAAAAGCCGTTAATGCCGTGTTTCCCAAATGAATTGGCCAAGAAACCTTGAGCGTTGGATCCCTAATAAAATTCTTGTGTGTGAAACTGAAAATTATAGAATTTCTTTTCCCAGTGGCACAACAGCCCCCAGTGGGCCAGGGCCTTCTAACTGTCGAGGCTTCACGATCACACTCAGACACACCACACTCGGTAGCAGTGATCAGCCCGCCACGGGGACCTCTACCTAATCACACACAACACTCACAGGAGAGAGACATCCATGTCCCTAGCGGGATTCGAACCCGCAATCCCAGCAAGAGAGAGGCCGCAGACCCACGCCTTAGACCGCGCGGCCACTGGGATCGGCAAAAAATATAGCATACGTAATTGCAGTTGTAATTAGTAGTTGTAATAATAACGTTAAACAAAAATATAGGATAACGTTTAATTGCACATATTTAGACCTAAAAATCACATTTCGTGTATGCGAAAATGAGTACAGCAGATGGCTCGGTAGCAAAAAAGAGGTTACGTTTCCATTCATACATTGATTTAATTTCGTGAAGTTGGTTCTATAACCTACCATGAAGGCACAATGAGGGTTAGAGGTATAACTCTACCCTTTCTTTAACCTCGGCGCTAGATGGGCGTGGGTGGTCAACGCCACGTCCGGGCCGATTTGCCCCCGGGAGTAAACCGGTACTTATGGTACAGGGAGCTGGGTGGGCCCCAGGGCCTTTCTACACGGGTGCGGAGAATCTCGCCTCCACCGGGATTCGATCCTCCGACCTTCCAGCCGGTAGCGAGTCGCTATACCGAATGAGCTATCCCGGCCCACTTTAAAAGTGAGTGCCCGCTTATTAACTCTTTAAAGACGAAGCGTGTCTGTTTTATATAAGGACTCAGTGCATACCGCGCTGTAAACACTCTCCACTTCGGTTATAAAAACCAATCTCTTAATGTTTTATAAGGCAAAAGTTGCTGTTTGTTCTGAGATCCGTACAAAACACATAAACGCAATGTGGGCACCACGTAGAATTTTTTAATGTTAAACCTGGCGGTACGTAAAATTACCGCTAGGCTTTAAAAGGTTAAACATATAAGATATCTTCTACGAACCCAGTTTGCAACGGAGACGGACAAAATCGAAGCCACAAAGCTGAACATAAATTGTTGCAGTGGCTTTCTGATATGAACGCGATGACGATGCTAATTCGAGCTTCATATGAGGGAGAGGACGTACCTTCATCCACAACACAACTGTCAGTTTCTCGGAAAAGACACCGTGCACTGAGCTACTCAGCAGCACGCGGCGTGTTCGTGAGGCGAGGTCAGTGTCGCCAGCGCCCTATATTGCATCAGTCCGGGACACTTTTCCGAGACTCGTAATTGATCTGCCGTTTCAGCACCCCCCCCCCCCCTGCCTGCATCGTGCCATCTACGCCCTCTTTGTACGCGACAGAGAAAAGTTGGTCGGCGACAAAATCAAATTACCATATCAATTAATCAAATCCTCTTCAAATGACAAGAAACTCAGGTAATGAGATTTCCATACTAATGAGTCTTCCTTTGACAATAAGGGCCCATTCTGTTCAGTCCCTTTGTGAAGGGCGTCTTTCAGCAACAAGTCCCGCTCGCCTTATAACGGCTACAGAATAGATTAACGTGTGTTCAGGGCACAGAAGACACGTGATCAATACCACTTTGAGTTTCATGACGGCATCAAAGTGCCTGTAGATTGTATACAGCTTCCAGCGAGATGCGACGGCAGGAGGCCGAAACATTCTCCGCCAATTATCTGGCATCGGATATGTCGTTATGGTTTCTTTGTGAACAGATCGAGAGAGGAAAATGAGAAAACAGAAAATAACAGCAAGCGGAGATGATAAACAGAAGAGTGTGAGGATCAAAATTAGGGTAAAGATAAGGAACAAAATTGAAAATTAATTTTTAAGGACAGAATAAGGATATTTGCGACAGTTCATGATGAATCAGAACAGCTCGGGTGTTAAGGGACTTGCTTTATGATATACCAGAAAAGTGCCGGGTATCTTTTGCGTAATTTGCTGTGTTTTAACGCTGAAAGAGAGAAATAATTTCCCATAATTACCTAAAAAAATTTACAAACGTTTTAGCGTTCCTAAATGGCAGTGGATTACTGCCGTGTACCTTTGTGTTTCACACCTAATAATTCCAATCATCTGTGTGCCTGTACGCACATTTGTTATGTCTAATCACTTGTGCGTGAAGTTTTCATGCACGCAACGACACGCTCACGCACGCATTTGCATGCAGATGTGAGAATAGAGGTACTTATGGCTGCGACTGCACAGATTTCTGTCTCTTATAATGTCAAGCTATGTTTCGGAGGAACCTGCCGCGTCCGTTTTCAGGGCAGCGTAGTACATTTGCGTCGGTAAGATGACATGGGGATTGGAAATGAGGCTGGAGGTAATAGATTGGAACTGCTGTTAAGGGAAAACAGGCGGAAAGCTTTGGAAAGAGGGGTAAAAGGTAAATGGAAAATATGTAGGAAGTTAAATTATAAATAGAGTAAGGTATAAAGGAGTATAAACAACAAGTAAAAATTAAATTGAAGTGTTAATACAAAGTAATAAACGAATTAAAATTACGCAATAATAATAATTACATTGGCAATTAGCAAAAAGAGCGACAAAATAAATTAGACAAATGCAAAATGCAGAACATTACACGTGCAGCTTTACCTTCCACCAAACACTACCCTTGACACACACGTTATTTATTTCAAGAGCATCGAGCGAGGGTGTCCATATTTGCAGTGCATATAGTTCGCGAACTGACTTTCTCCAGCCACACGTGTTTCGATGCAACAGTTTATCGCAGATCCGTTTCTTTCAGTTTTTCTCCGTACTCTTCGTTACTTCTGATGCTGTAACACTGGCGGAGATGCACAGTGCATCCGTTTGTAAACAAAATGCCGCAGTCTGAATGGATTCCATTAGATGCTTGCTAAACAAAGCAGCAGCGAGCAACTATTTTACACGCATTTGTAAGTTTCCCATACCCCCATCATCTTGATTGTGTACGCACTACTGCTTCCGCTTGTTCTGCGATACGGAAGCGAAGAAAAGGAAGGAAAGTCTACATTATGAAAAGGCTCTTATATCCTCTCTCTAACACAAGAGCAACTTCAAAGTAGCAGCCCGAGAGGTTCGTTTTTTTCATTCACAACCGCCACCAATTTCGTTATACAAATGTAAGAAAATCTGCTAAGCTTTCTTGTACTGGCGGCTTGCAGTGTAGCAATTTGCTCTTTACAGATGAAAACTAATCTGAATTTTATTTACAGACTGAGTCCGTACCGCGCAGTAAACACACTCCGTCTCGGTTATAAAAACCAGTCAGTTAATGCTGTATAGGGAAATAATCGCTGTTTGTTCTGAGATCCACACAAAACACATAAATACACTGTGTGGGCAGAACGTGGCATTTAAAGACCCAGTGCGTACCGCGCAGTAAACACTCCGTTTCGGTTATAAAAACCAGTCAGTTAATGCTGTATAGGGAAATAATCGCTGTTTGTTCTGAGATCCACACAAAACACATAAATACACTGTGTGGGCAGAACGTGGCATTTAAAGACCCAGTGCGTACCGTGCAGTAAACACACTCCATTTCGGTTATAAAAACCAGTCAGTTAATGCTGTATAGGGAAATAATCGCTGTTTGTTCTGAGATCCACACAAAACACATAAATACGCTGTGTGGGCAGAACGTAGAATTTGTGAATGTTAAATCTGGTGGTACATACAGTAACCACTGGGCTTTAAAAAGAATATTTTATCCTGATTACGTTCTGCACGAAAATAAATTAGTACTGTTCTCTACAGTTATAATTACAAAAAATATATATAATTATGGACAGCCAAGCTTTATCATTTCCTAATAAATAGTGAATAAATAATACTGGTTTAATCATATAAAATCGAAATAGTACAAAACTTGAAGAGTCGACTGTTCTGTGATATGACTCTGTGTCGTTCGGCGAGTGGTTCCCAGCGTTTCGAATAATCGCGAAACTTCTCCCCACATTCTTTGGCAACCACATATTTATCACGGTTTCTCTTCTCCTCAACGTCCAGTCCAACTCTGCGTTCCAAACAGCGTCCTGTTTAATGGATAATTGGGATCTTTCCTGGGGTAAAGCGGCTGGAGCTGGGAGTTGACCACTGATTCAATCTAACGCAGATATTAAGAATGAGTGGAGCTCTACCTCTGCTTTCCGTATATGCCTTCGTGGCGTGGGCTGGGACCATTTTAGTTTTACCTTTTTTATTCGAGGCTACGGAATATAGCGTGTGATATCAACAGCGTCGTTAAAAAACTGCAAATAAATAAGAACTCTTGCTGGTGGTAGTAGTGGCAGTAGCAGCTGAATTCTGTGCTATGGCAGTCAGAACATAGCTTGAAGGAACATGAAGAAGCAGACGTACGGGCAGAATTACAGATTAATTCAACACGAGAAAGCAACTAAAATAATAAGGATATTAGAAATAACAGTGCTTTAGAAGAATTCCCCATCGTTACTTCCAGTTCCAAATGCGCCTGGCTTTGTCTTTTTGGTTTACTTAATTACTTTTTACATTTCTCAAACTTGTAAGTATTATTTGCTAATTGCGTACTGCAAACTTTGTTCATTTTCAGCCAGCCCTAGGGCCACGTATCTTCCGCTAGCTTTACGCAGGCCTGGCACTGCAGCTGGTAGAACTCTGAAAAAGACGGCTAGCACACGGACGTGCGTGTGGTGGCATGAGGGACCACACACAGCTATTCATGCGACAGCAGCGTTTCCTTCTGTCTGTTCTGATATTTGGAAAATGGCAGCTGCGCTTGCAGGATTGCCTGAAATTAAATATTATTCATTTTTTGTTTTACTGGATAAAATTTAGTCCACGTAATCCTGCAAGTACAGAGCTCCTACACGTTCAAAATGTCAGGGGAAACGCAAAAAAAAAAATTGCTAGAGATTATTTATATATTCTGGTTTCACTGGCGGAAATTACGTACTGAGGAGCTTCACACGGTGGCGCAGTTTGTTGCGGCACTGCGCTACAAGCCGGAAGGTCGCGGGTTCGATTCTCGATGGTTTCATTGGAATTTTTCATTGATGTAATCCTTCGGGCCGCACTGTGGCCGGGCACACAGTCGTCAGCGACTTGGTACGCCGTTGGTTCTGTTATGTCTGTATATGATGCCTTCTTCATTTTCTTCTCTAATGGCTCCTTTATGTTTATGGCCGGTCATTCTGTCCTGCGACAGCGCTGAGCTAACCTACTTTTGCGGACTCCGTATCGTCTGTTCCTTCCCCAACGCCGAGCAGTCCGATCCATATACAACCACAAACCGAGAGCTGTCACATTTATTTGTTGTCCCGGCCTCCGACGTTGGATTCGCTCTTGAGGCTAAATTTTGAGAGTGTAAGTTCTCTCATGTGAACGCGTTCCTGTCCCACGGCAGAAGCCCTAATGTCGAGAATCAGGAATTTACTGCATTCATTTTCATTCCATAGAGAGTCTTCCCTCATACAGGATTTTGGTGGTGAGACCTGAGGGAAGGCGACCACTTGGGAGACCCAGGCGTAGATGGGAGGATAATATTAAAATGGGTCTTCAAGAAGTGGGATGGGGCATGGACTGGATTGAGCTGGCTCAGGATAGGGACAGGTGGCGGGATCTTGTAAATGCGATAATGAACCTTCGGGTTTCATAAAATGCGGGGAATTTCTTGACTAACTGAGAAACTGTTAGCTTCTCGAGAAGGCCTCTGCTCCATGGAGTTCTCCATGCAAAGGCGGGAACTATCAAATCGTAGGGGATAATATGAATTATACGTCACCCCTGAACGATGTGCCTGTGCTACAGTTTTCGTATAACATTCACCCTCCAGATCACCTCAAGGGGCCATTTCATTTTATATGGCGTGCACATTTACAAAGGAACCTACACTTTGTCTGCGTGTACGACGTTTAAATCCAGGTGAGGAGTTTAATACGTTAAGGCGATATGTAACTTTTAAGTAAGTGATTCTCATCCTGCTTAGCCCTTAAATTCCCAATGGTAACTGTACTTACCACCAGCTGTAAAGTAAAAACTGCATTTTGTTCAGCAAAATATTTGAATGTTTTGTTTGATTCGCACAATAAACAGCAATCATTTACCTAGGAGGCATAAAAAATTGACGTTTATAATGTAGATTCACTGTGTTTTCCGTGAGGTAGGAGCTGTATTTCTGTATACTGTTTGGATAAATGTAGATCTTGAAAGCATGAGTTGTGCCATTTCAAGTACGCAGGGCACATGAATCGCATTGGACCCACGTTAATATGATGAATACAAATTTTGAAATTTTTGTGACATTGGAAGATACTTTCGACATATTCACGTTTAAGATGTAGGGCAAACGACATAAACCTGACAGTACAGTCCGTTTGAATACAAGCCAGACGTTTTACCGCTGTGCTAAACTGATTAATGTAACAGATACGCAGACAAAATATTAAGCCATAGACCTGTCAGTTAATAGATTAACCCCTTAAAGACGAAGCGTAAACTGTTTTATGTAAACGCCCAGACCGTACCGCGCAGTAAACACACTGTCTCGGTTATAAAAACCAGTCAGTTAATGCTGTATAGGGAAATAATCGCTGTTTGTTCTGAGATCCACACAAAACACATGAATACACTGTGTGGGCAGAACGTGGCATTTAAAGACCCAGTCCGTACCGCGCAGTAAGCACACTCCGCCTCGGTTATACAAACCAGTCAGTTAATGCTGTATAGGGAAATAATCGCTGTTTGTTCTGAGATCCACACAAAACACGTAAACACACTGTGTGGGCAGAACGTAGAATTGTTGAATGTTAAACTGGCGGTACATACAGTAACCACTGGGCTTTAAAGAGTTAATGTGTGAAGCGAGCATATTACTGATTTTATCTTTAATGTCAATCTGCAGAGTAAGTTGTAAGGGTTTATTATACGCGACTCGATTTCTTTCGTTTAAATCCGCCAGTGGCTGAGAAATGGCTGGTGCAGGGCGAAGTTTGACCAGCTGAAGGAGGGTGGGGAGTCCTTTTGCCCACACGGGATTCCTTCTGTTGAGAGAGAGAGAACTACTGTGGCATTGCCAGGGACCAGGGTATGCATTAAGAATTTATTTCTCTCAGCTGCAACGGACCGCCAACTTGTTTACGTTCATAAATATTCAACCTTAAAAAGGAAACAAGCAAAGTCGAGCTCAGACACTGTACACATGTTACTCTGCAGGTCGAAACAAGACAACAGGTACCAGGTGAATTACGGCAAAACCTATGCATAAGGCTTAGCATTTCAAGTTTAGTTGGGCAGCAAGCCACGGCCAGCTGCAAAGAGTACGTTCCCACACGCGTTTAGTTAGACCAAGGACTTGAGGAGAAATGGGCGTTAGGGGAAGGACTATCGCTGTCATTCCCTCCAATAGACACAGCAATACATCATGCGTTTGAAAGTACACCAAATGAAGTGCGTGTGTTATCAAGAAAAGCTCACGGCGACGACAATCTGGAAACTTGTCCAGAATATCGTTATGTCCTGCCTGCAGCAGTTGCGGATTTCTTGACGCGGCAACCGTCAGTTTCATGTCAACGTGTTAAAGTCTACGGATACATAAAAATAAATAGTGTGGCTTTTCTTCACTGAAAGAAAATGGAAATCCACAGTTTTCAGTGACTGTGTTACTCAAGAACGCTCTTTACTGCAAAGACTGTACAGCGGTTGTGATAGGTTAATGAGTATGGAGCACTGGTGGAATAATACTAGCAGGGAAACACCGAAGTACTCGGAGAGAAACCTGTTAGAGTGCCACTTTGTTCATCACAAATCCCACAAGGACTGGCCTGCGTTTGAAACTGGGCTTCCCGTGTAGGAGGCCGACAACTGACTGCCTGAGGCATAGGTCGACGCTTTATTCTCGAAAAAGCTGGTAGAATTATATAAAATTAATGCGTAGGTGCATGCGTATGTGCGCGTGCGTATTACTGCTAGGAAGACAGTGTGGCCTACTGTAATATGTTGTCTCGGATTTTGAAGAAGAAACTGAGAAGTACCACTCAGAGACTACTGACATAAATACAATAAGCCGATAAGGTAAATAATAATGTATAAAAGGCAAAGTTGTCTCTGTCAACGCCATGAAGGCATGTAGGGGGAGTAGAGGTGTAGCTCCACCAATCTTCTACCTCGGCAGTAGATGGAGATGGGAGGGCAACTTCACGCCCTGACCCCTGTACCGCCCGGGAAGGAACCCCAGTACCGGTCGTACAGGAAACTGGGCCCCAGAACCAGCCTGGATGTTTTGGAGAAGAGAAAATCTCTTACTAGCACCCGGATTAAAACTGCGGACCGTTGGTCGCTATAAACAGTATACCGCTCGTGAAACAGCAGTTTGCCGTGACACACCGATGTACAGTTTTACAGGAGACAGAAAAACTTGACGGATCCTAAATAGACCAACTCTTAAGAAAGTTACGTGTTTAGGGGTATACAAGGACAACCGTTGTTTGTGGACACAACATTTTGACAGGAGGTGTTTGTGGACACAACATTTTGACAGGAGCTGTGTTTCTAACGCAGCTGTCTAGTAATGTGGGAATCTCAAACTTTATTTTATTCTCACCATGCATTTTATCATAATCCAATTAACCGTTTCAAGCCTAGCGGTGACTTTACGTACCATCAGGAGTAACATTCAAAAATTTTAGGTAGTGCTGACGCTGCATTTGTGTGTTTTGTGGGGATCTCAGAACAAACAGCGATTATTTCCCTATACAGCATTAACTGACTGGTTTTATAACCGAGGCGGAGTGTGTTTACTGCACGGTACGGACTGGGTCTTTAAATGCCACGTTCTGCCCACACAGTGTATTTATGTGCTTTGTGTGGATCTCAGAACAAACAGCGATTATTTCCCTATACAGCATTGACTGGTTTTGTATAACGTAGGTGGAGAGTGTTTACTGCGCGGTACGGACTGAGTCCTTATATAAAACAGATACGATTCGTCTTTAAAGGGGTAAAAACCAACTAATACACTAATAGGACACTTTGTATTAAAAACTGCAAGAACCCCTACTTATGTTTCGACAAACATACTGTCATCTTCAGGGGGTTGTGCACCGTTTGACAGCCCCCTGACGATGACAGTATTTTCTCGAAACATATGTAGGGTTTCGTGCATTTTTTAATACAAACTGCCCTATTATGGTGCATTAGTTCGTGTTAATTGGTATGTGGGACTCTGAGTTTGATGAATTGTGTGGGTTAACGACAGATTTACATTTCATTAGCGACAGCTCTGCGTGATACTGTTTCCCGAAAGCTGTCAAGCTTTAGGCTAAATTATGTGGTCACCGGTCTAATCGACGTGACGCTGTGACTTCCTGTTCCCGCAGGACACACGAAACGGGGGCGGTTTACTTCACCGTAGGCGCAGCAGCAGAGCTGCCCGTGTAGCTGCGATGTTCTTATCTCTTTGGGATTGCGTAAGGCTGTAGGAAGGCTGGAGAACAGTGGGCCTGCACCAGTTTGAACTGAAGCTCACAAACCAGAGATTTAGTTGTCTCAGTTTGTGTAACATTCATACAGTTCGCAAGATTCCCCGCCCGTGGCGCTGTCTGTGCTCCCTTTGCTGACATAGGCGTGGCTGGGATTAGTTTCTAGACGCGAGAGGTATAAACTGTGGAATGTGTTATAGTGGAAGTTAAAAGTTGTGTCAAGCCGTGAGGACAAACCCCAACGTGAAGTACAATGAATTACGGACCGAAGCGCAGTGACTGGACAGCAGCATGGTCCTTATTGTTTTATTCAAAACAGTAACGGGCATGAAGAGGCCGCGGCAAGTGTAGTGACCCAGAGGGGCAGAGGCACATGCCGGTGAATTATACAGCGAGAAAGGCCGGTATGTATGCAGCTCAAAGGGCGCACTCGAGCGGGGGCGGGGGGGCGGGCCTGCCGGGCTGCAACTCTCCCCTCCCCCCAAACCCGCCAACACAGAAATTTAAAAAACAGCTTTTGTAGACAATGATATCAAACCTTTTACGTGATTTACCCTCCAGCCGAAATCAGCCACGAAAATCGGCTGATGACTAGTACATTAGAATTTTTTTTAGAAATATATTAATAAAATCAAAAAAAAAAAAAAGAGAGAAGATAGGACGCTGATTCAGCCACGGAACATGTAGTTATATCTGTGTGTATATAAATGCTGTTGCGGACAGTGTAATGTCGTACTGACAACGTGAGTCCTATAAAATAATTTTTAAAATCGAACATAGATTACGTACAGACTCAGGGTCAGCCCCCACCCCCAAAGAAAAATTGTGGGCGTGCACCTGATGCCGCTTAAGGGTCGTTGGTATGTGTTCCTGCATGTCACAGAGTTGGAGAGGCGTCTAAGAACAGTAAATCTGTCCCTGTCCATGTCACGAATGTATGTAGGCGGAGCAGAAGTACGGCTCCACTCATTCTTATCCTCGGCATCAAGTGGAAATGACTGGTCACTTTCACGCAGCTACAGCTTCACCCTGTGACCCCACTGTACCCCTTCAATGCGAGTTTGGTTGGACGCAAGAGACCGTACATATGTTTGTATAATCTTTTCATCTCTGCAGTTTTATCCGCCCCTCCGTTGAAGGGCTGGCTCCGCGTCCGCCGTAACCGGTTCTTTATAGCACATAAGGCAGTCTACGTTTATCGCTACTTCCTAGCTTTGCAGTCAACCGTTCAAGGCGCAGTGTGGCCATTATGTGGCGCCACAGCCATAAATAACAGAAACAGAAAATATGTGTGACGTCACATCCTTGTTTCACCCTCGGTACGTCCCCCGACCGCCCATTTTGCCTAACAACAAGAGCGCAGACCCATAAGCAATTTCGTTACCGTGCGAGAATTGTTGAGGCTTACACCGCTATACAGCTTACGCCTTGGTCATGCTTGACCAGTCTTAAATTGGACCGATAAGATGCCCCGAAATGTCGGTAACCAGCTGCCGATCTACACCGCGTAACGCCCCCGAAGAGCGAAATACTACATTTATTTACTGATCGCAGTGCAATAACAGTACTCTAGTGTCCGTACTGGCAAGATAACACTGTGCGTTCATTTAGATTCTGCAAAAGACAGGACCTGGTAGCAGCGTATTACCTGTCGTCTTTTCTAACAGAATCCCAAGCCATTGTTACAGGTGTAAGGCGACGGTGTGTTCTGTTGGCGTAACAGGTTGGAGGGCAAGTTCTGCATGCTTGCGAACAGCTGCTACCGTGAAGCGCCTGCTTCAGGTGCACCAGTTAATGAATAGATACCCTACTGAGGGCGGTGCTTCCCGCACTGTGTTCCGCAGGAGAACTCCGAGGTTTATCTAAGTGAAAATGAGGGTTCCGTAGAAAAAGGTCATTACAAAATTTAATGATATTATTATTATTATTATTATTATTATTATTATTACTGTTAACCTTAATTAACCGTTTAAATACGAAGCGTAACGTAAGCTGTTTTACTTAAAGACCCAGTCCGTACCGCGCAGTAAACACTGTCCGTCTCGGTTATAAAAACCAGTCAGTTAATGCTGTATAGGGAAATAATCGCTGTTTGTTCTGAGATCCACACAAAACACACAAATACACTGTGTGGGCAGAACGTGGCATTTAAATACCCAGTCCGTACCGCGCAGTAAACACAGCGTCTCGGTTATACAAACCAGTCAGTTAATACTGTATAGGGAAATAATCGCTGTTTGTTCTGAGATCCACACAAAACACATAAATACACTGTGGGCAGAACGTAGGATTGTTGAACGTTACACCTGGTGGTACATATAGTAACTACTGGGCTTTAAAGAGTTAAAATAAATTTAATTTGTATTTGACAGTGATTTTTTCTTTCAAACCGTATAGATATGTTGCAACACTGGAACAAATATAAAAAGTATACCATCAAAATGAGTGTTACTTTTACGGAAGGCATATTCGTTGTGTGGCTCGATGTCCACATGTAGCTGTATAGAATGTGAGTTTTATTTGTACGTACGCGCAGTTACATGAAGCGTTGAACTCATATCTTTCCATCGCATGTATTTATTGCTGTCCTCACATATATGCGGTCCGGTGTTTTAACATCGTACATAAAGCATGACGTTACGAGATCAGCGTATATTGTTCATGTGCCGAAAGGTTTTAGAGGCCATATCAAATCAGAAAACAATGAATTAGGCAATGTGCTGTGATTATTATCAGTTCACAGAACTACTTTTGGTGGCAATACGCAGGGCTCACACACACACGCACGCACGCGCACGCGCGCACACACACACAGGCACGCACGCACGCACGCACGGTCACACACACGCAGCCGAATGTACATTTGAATTTTTCTTAATTCGAACTTGTGCCATAAGGAGAAACACTGCGTAAGCAGAAATTTGTAGCACGACACAAGCAAAGAAATATAACAGGTGTTACTGTGATTGGGTACGAAAAACGAGGCTTCCAGTAGACTGGTATCTGTGCGACTATGGTGTGACAGGCTGTGCTGGACAGAATCGAAACAGCCTCACAATCTGCGGGTATTTAAACCGAAATGAAACGAGTTGTAAACAGGAATTCCATAGATGGAAATGCAAATATTTGTTTTAGAAACTGACGTTTAATGCGAATGTCACAGCTGCAGGTGACATACCGGTACAGTGTCTCACAGTCGACGCAGTGCCCATTTTCGTCAGCATCTGTCAACATCACAGCTGGAATGAAGATGGGCGAAGGCTGTAACATGCAGCAGCGGAAAATGTGAGCGGACCCCTTCAAAATTATTGCCTGTAATAATACAGACTTTACGTAGCACCGAAGCTGTTAAATCCTGCTATATGCGGGCCTAAAAATTTCGTCCCGTGGACTGATGTTTCTCCATCGCGTATTATAGCCGCCCTCCGCATGCGTGTTGTAAGAATTCTATAATGTAAAGCCGCTTTTAATCAGTTCCTGTTTATAGCCCAATACGGTTTCAGCAGAGGACTTCCGCTTGTAGTCCATTAAAACAGTACATTAAATTAATACATTCAACAAAACTGTTCTGTGTTATAAAATCAATACTTTTTTAAAAACCCTGCATGTTTTAACCACAAAGGGTCATCATCAGGCGAGAAAGTATTAAAGGAAAAAAAAGTGCTGTGGTTAAAACGGTTGTAATTCTTATTAATGTGGAAGAGAGCTCTTCCTTGCGAACTGTTGTATCACAATTTTATCCTATTAACGCATTAAAACCTGAATTATATTTAAAGACCCAGTCCGTACCGCGCAGTAAACACACTCCGTCTCGGTTATAAAAACCAGTCAGTTAATGCTGTATAGGGAAATAATCGCTGTTTGTTCTGAGATCCACACAAAACACATAAACACACTGTGTGGGCAGAACGTAGAATTTGTGAATGTTAAACCTGGCGGTGCGTACAGTGACCACTGGGCTTTAGGGGGATAAATCCCAGTGAGTGTAGCATGGATTATGTGTGTGACAAGGCAGGCAACGTACGTATAACGTAACATTGAGGCGCGTTCGCGTAACCATTGTTGCGATGAAAAAGCAATAAGCATTACATGTTCTGAGTGTGTGTGTGTGTCTGTAGCCTTATTTATCCAGCTTGCAAAGCGCATGCGCCGTATTACATTGTCTTCTCTGACTTATCTGGCTCTACTGTATTCTTTCACATTATTTCAAACGGCAAGATTTCCGAAAACGTTTCTGAACATAAAATCGGTTTTGATTTTCTCTACAACTTTTGTCTGAAAACGTTCTCATTGTAAGAAAAATTCGGCGAGATATTTCCATGACAGTATGTACGTCTTCGCGTAAAGTACCGTTATGTTGTCAGATTTTAATGGAACTTGAATTTTCTCGACATATTTTAGAAGAATATTAAGATACCAAATTTCATAGAAATCCGTCCAGTGGGAGCCTAGTTCCATGCGCACGGACTTACGGACAGATAGACATAAAGAGACTAATAGCCGTTGTTCGCAATTTTGCGAAAGCACCTACAAATTTCTTGCACGTCTATTTGTGTTTTATAAAATTCGGTGGTATTTCGGCTTTTCCCTTTATTTGAATAACTTTATTGTAGGATATTGCGAAAGGAATAGACTGTTTTCACACCGATTTATGATGAAAGTCAGTCTGTTTTAACTCCTGTTGTGTTTTGTGACATAGTAACCGGGTACATCGAACTTGGCGCGTATATTTGTTTTCTTTTATTTCCGTTATAAGGATGATATTAAAAACGATGTCTTTTGAATACCCATAGAACTGGGTGTGATTGTATTTTTTTCTATTCATTGATGCGTAAGTAGGCTATATTAAGCCCTTGGTTTTTGTTGATGGTCTGAGGGCAATTCTGAACTGTCTGTGCAGTGCAGAAGTCAGCGTAAGACTCTGCACTGCACAGACTGAATTGTTAACAACAGGTAGCCTTCCCTATATGTCGCAAAGGGCAACGCCATTTGTTGACTCCTCTCCAAGTGATTCACTAAATGTGATAACAATAAAGTTGATACGTACTGAAAAGAAAGATAATACAATTATTGGGAATAAAAGGAGTGAAATAGTGGTGAGAGGCCGCCGACAGTATGAAAAGGAAGCAGGAGCAAACAAGAAACAAGAAAGGCAATACGATACGCCGCACACGCAGTTAACAATGGTACGGAAGCCCTGCAGTGTTGTGTGTGATATTTATAGTGTTTATTCAGCAGACCGACAGACCTGTCTGCTGTAGCCTGTCTGCCTCCGTCACATCCGGAACTACTGGGCGCTCTACGAACAAAATGACAGTTTCCCCAGGCAGATGTATAAAACTTTAGTCATTGTTGAAACTTAATTACGTCACCCATGTATTCCACACAAAGACACGAATCCGCTGATGTGTGCGTGGTTTTGGGATGTCACGTAGCGTAGAATGGTAGGCTGGCTGTGGGGCCTATGCAACTTGTACATTGGGCACCCCGGGGTGCAGCGGCCGGAGCTCGAAGCTGACTTCAATCGAAGGAAGGGATTAAAAATGAGTGGACCTATGCATTCATTTCCACGTACTTTTTGTAGCGCGGTGCTCAGACGAGCTTTCTCTGTATAATAATATTGCGCTGGGTAACTAAAACCAGATCTCCCTGGAGAGGATTCGCTGCTGTAATTGTTTGACAGGGCTGCGCTGGAAATTACACTGTCTATAACAAATCGGACCCTCGAGCCATTAGGTAGTACATAAAGGCGTTCTTATATGCGCGGCGTGCCTAATCTTCGTGCTTACGTACCTCCTTTTTCATTCCAAACGCAGTGCAGGTAACTATGTATCCTGAGACACTGGCAGGTACAGTGATGTCCTTATGCTAACAGCCGCTTAACGAGAATTCCATTTCATACGAACAAGATAATTCGCAATATCTGCTCGCAAATGATGAAGTATGCAAAGCAGTTGGCCTCTCAGAACATACTTTGCTCAGTTCCCTGCAACCTGACACTGTTATCGGCAGATGCACATTTTACAAAACACTTGTAGCGGTGGTGACGTAGCAGGTTTTCGACACAATGAGAATGTGTGATGAGGGTAGTGAAAGCGGGCTGGCAGGCGTAGGGGCTGTGGAACCGAATGAAACACTGACGTCGATATCTTGCCGTGTCCGTTAAGTGTGGAATACAGCAATGGCATAGCCTGTCTGGAAAATAACACAACTGGCGTGTGCTCAAGTTTTCCTGCAGTTGTCATTCGAAAGACCACTGAAGACAGACACTGTGCTTAATAACTAATTATTTTACATTCACTGAATGTTCTCGTTTATAAATGTTGTAAACAAACAGCGCCAATCCCAGTGGCCGCGCGGTCTAAGGCGTAGGCCTGCGGCCGAGCGCTTGCTGGGATCGTGGGTTCGAATCCCACCGGGGGCATGGATGTTTGTCTTTTGTGAGTGTTCGTGTTGTCAGGTAGAGGTCTCTGCGACGGGCCGATCCCTCGTCCAGAGGAGTCCTACCGACTGTGGTGTGTGTCTGAGTGTGATCAAGTGAAAATAAACAACCTCGACACCTGCTGTGAACAAGCAGGTAGAAGAGGGAAGGACTACGAAACGAAACGTACACGGACAGCGCATTTTGCTGTACCTGTCACAGCTTTTCGTCTTGTTTCAGAATTTATACTCGCGTAAGAAGGCGATTTCGTTCTGGAACCAGTTTCTTCGTGAGAAGACCAAAGCCAAGCCGTTTGAAGTGTACTGTTTGTGCATCATTGCACACGATTCAGAATGGCATGGCTGCCTGTCTCTTACATTTGTTTCCTTTTATTCTGAGAAAATACTGACCGTATGCAGAGTGAAAATTTAAACCCTCCTGTATAGGAGGATGCGTGGAATCCCGGGGCCTGTCTGGACGGGTGCAGAATATAGTCCCTCCCACCAGGATTCGATCCCCGGACCGTCCAGCCCCTAGCGAGTCCTTATATCGACTGCGCTATTTCGGGGCGTCTTTTAAGTCGATGGGCGCATAATATTAAACTGTACTTTAAAGTTACAGATTACGAGGATGTGGACGGGGTGGACGCTACACTGAAAGCGATAATGCACTTAAGTGTTCCAAAAAACGGTAAAATTATTAACTGGTTGAGCGACCATCAGCTTTAACATAAAATCTTTGCGGTGTTGAGTTCTTGTAATGCTGTCAAAACAGTTGAGATAAATTTTGTTTTGTGTCCAGTTGATGTATGCAACACGCAGGTTAACGTTCGGAGCCCGCTAATGTGAATACTGTTTTGAAAAGCCTGTTTAAAACGAGGCAGGCTTATTATGAGTGGGTTTTATGTAGCATATAATGAAACGCAAAGCCTGCTGGATTAAGCAGGCCGTGGCAGGAGTAAAGAAGGGGACAACGCAGCAACAGGTCTGGTGCGGTCGATAATGCGGGAAGGCATTGTGCATATTAACAGGTTCAGTATTATGCAGAATACGGACAGTAATGCACGGGACAGGTGCCTGTGGCGTGGGGACTGTCAGGAATAAACGCTGGAATGTGAAGTGTTTAGCAGTTCCGTGTTTTGTTTCATGTGGGTGTGAAACTACGTGGGCCTAAGAGGGACGAGGAGACAGGGGAGTGGAGAAGACTACATAGCGAGGAACTTAATGACCTGTACTCATCACCAAATATTATTCGGGTGATCAAATCGAGAAGAATGAGATGGGCGGGGCAGGTAGCACGTAGGGGGAAAAGAGAGGTGCATACAGGATTTTGGTGGGAAGACCTGAGGGAAGGCGACCACTTGTAAGACACAGGCGTCGATGGGAGGATAATATTAAAATGAATCTTCAAGAAGTTGAATGCGGCATGGACTGGATTGGGCTGGTTCAGGATAGGGACAGGTGGCGGGCTCTTGTGAATGCGGTAATGAACCTCCGGGTTCCATAAAATGCGGGGAATTTCTTGACTATCTGGGAAACTGTTAGCTTCTCAAGAAGGCCTCTGCTCCATGGAGTTAGTTAGTTAGTTAGTGGGTGTGAAACTTGGTCTGTCACATTAATGGAAAAATTAGATTGGAAATATTATGGTGCAGGGACTGCTTGAATCTGACAGGCAGAGCGTGAGAGGAGATTGGATAAAGTTGGATAATGAGGAATTTGTCTTCCTTTTTTGTTCGGTGGCGCAACAGCCCAACTCAGGTCTAGGTCGCCGCCTCTTTGTTGATGTTCCTAGATCACACACAATTAGACACACACACACACCCGGTAGGGCTCCTGTCCAGTGATCAGCCCGTCGCAGGGGCCGCTACATACACAACACAACACACACACACACACACACACACACACACACACACACACACACACACACACANNNNACACACACACACACACACACACACACACACACACACACACACACACACACACACACACACACACACACACAAAAGACAGGAACATCCATGACTTCAGCGTTATTCGAACCCGCGATCCCAGCAAGCGAGTGGCAGCAGACTTAACGCATAACACCGTCGGTGTAGTGACTAGCCTACGGGATGAACGATCCGGGGTTCGAATACCGACAGGGGCAAGAGACCTTTCTCTTCCCCAATGAGTCGAGGCCGGTTCTGCAACCCACCCAGCTTCCTATTCAGTGGGTAAAGGTTTTTTCTGGGGTTAATACGTCCGGAGCGTGATGTTGGCCACTGTCCTCTATCGATGTCAGCGGTTAAGAATGAGTGGAGCCGTATCCCTGTGTTTTCATGGATTTGAAAACGACACGTTCCGTTTATAATTCACGAGAGCAACAACCCCACTTTACGAATGTACACGTACAAAACTGGAAACGCACAGGTGAGTGCAAGCCAGCAGCCTTAGGTCTTAAGTCCCGCATTCAGCAGTTGCACGTTATTTTAGCGCTGCCGCTAACCCATAACAACAGTTTAAATGACAAGTGATATCACCGCTGCGTTGAGTTATTCATTTCTTGTCAGATTTTGCACGAGTTACTCTTAGACTCCGCCACTAACGTGGTGTCGGAGAGGCACATCTCAGCCCCTACCGTGAATCGCAACAGGGATGTCCAGCGTGTGATCAGTAACTACACTGACTGAGCTACAGCTTTAGATTTGTTAAGTACATTTAACAGACATCCACCTAGCAGTAAGGTAAAATACGCTCCGACGAAATACGCTCCCACTGTTAAATTTGAGGGCTGTCCAATTAAAGAATTTACTGTATTTAGGCCAAATACGGCAGGCTTTCTCGTTTTTCACTCTTCCGTCTACAGCGGACTTACCTTGAATTTCGACCGGTGTTGTCAACTAGTTATGCCGACATGACTACTGACACGTGCTGTCTACACTGGTGTCTCTTGTCGTTTACACCGGTTTCCACTTATTCCTGCTATCCCCGTGACAGGATCCATTTGTGGGCATTTTCGAGCTTCTTGCTGCTGCGTTGACGGGATGACGCAATTATAACTGCGTAACGCGTCGACCGGTATATTGGTCTCATCTGTTTTAAAGCTCTCGTGGTGATGGGGCTGATACGCGGCGCGCTACAGACGTCTGCACACCCAGTCTGGGGCCGAGACTACCTTATGATGAGGAGATGAAGATTTGTGCCGCCCGTAAGATCATGCATCTTCTAGCCGTGTGCGGTATCACTCTATTAGCGAGAAAATTATAACGAGTAAAGAAAGGTAAATAAGAAATGTGGATTTGGCAGACAGCATGAAAAGTAATCTTTAGAAAGTGATGTAATTAGAACTGGGGGGCTGGGGGGGGGCGGAAGAATTATTTCCCCCGATTTCGATAATGTTCTTTCAAATAAATACAGACTGTACGTGAAGTCGCTGCGGTCTTTAATAAGGTGTGATTTCTTAACCGTTATCTACAACTACGTAAAAAGCTGGGTTAGGGATCGAAGGCTGGACGTGGAACGAAGTGAAGTGGAAGTAGGCGGGGTAGCCCACGCACACAATAGCGCATCATCTGTGATGCCATTTTCAGCTTTCACATTTCTGTTTCCTGCTATGCTCCAGTGTATGTGTGCTTAAAATATGGAGGGCTGTAAAGGAAATGTTGCAACATAGATTGAACTGTTGCATATTGATGAAGCATCGCCAAATAACTTATCAGAGCAATATTATTTGTACAGCTGTGCAACATAATTGTCTAATTATTTGTTTGAATACTAAGATAAATCTGATTTGTACTTAATCATTCAGTCCGTACCGCGCAGTAAACACACTCCGTCTCGGTTATAAAAACCAGTCAGTTAATGCTGTATAGGGAAATAATCGCTGTTTGTTCTGAGATCCACACAAAACGCTTAAACACACTGAGTGGGCAGAACGTAGAATGGTTGAGTGTTAAACCTGGTGGTACGTGTAGTAACCACTGGGCTTTAGAGGGTTAAGCATATATTGAGAAGGCATTGTTTCTCTTTCCACAGTAAATATTTTATGATTACGAATACAAAGTCTTGTTTCCATTTATTTGTGTTTCCCCAGTTTTTGACGGCAGTCATATTGCTAGATATTATAAAACAAAAGAATGATGTGAAGCCTGCCTCCAAAGTTTGTCAGTAAATTTCCTCAGACTCACATTCCGTAGCACGGTAGGTGCCAAATGATAAGGGATTGCAACTCATGTCACTTCGGCCTCTCTTTAGTTACAGTAAAAACGGGGTGTGTCGGAGAAGCAGACACTTTAAAACTGAAGGACTTAATTTTAAGAGCTAATTTCAGTTGGGCAGGGAAATACGAACGTAAGGTGTCGCCCTTAGCAAGATGCCTTCAGATGCAAGGCCCCTTGCGTCCCTCCCACGCAAATAATAAGGAAAGTTTTCAAGTTAGTTGAAGTAAACTAGGCGAGGAGAAACTCAGAGATAATGAGAATGTAGCTAATTTAAGAGCGTGAGAAAGACGTGCTTCGATCGAGTAGGTGTGTTGTCACAAAGACACGTCAGTACGCCAGAGAGTGAATACTGTCAGTGAAGCTAATTTTAAAACCTACTTACATCCCCTCCCTCACGTAAGGAAACTAATTTTGGAGCGCAAAATTTGTCTTGACAGTTTTCTTTATTTCGTGTTGTGGCAAGTACGTTACAGTCCGTTAGAAAATAACAGTACAGGTGTTACTGAGGCACAGTACAATGCAACTGGCTCTGGAGTTCTTACATATGTAGACAGTGTGTGTGTTTGTGTGTGTGTGTGTGGGTACACTGGAGTCACTTTCCTTAGAAGTTTTGGGCCTCAAAAATTTTTCGAAATGTCTGTGGCTGTGTACAAAATATTTCTGATCAGAATTTTAGTTGTATCATGTAAATGTATACGTCAGTGCACCAAACGTCACCGAGCATTTGCCTGGAGGAACTGAGATAAATTGCGAAAAATCTCCACCGAGATATTACATATCTCAGTCGAGATTCGGAACAGGCACCGCCCAGATATTAAGTGTCTCAAAAAGCGGAATAAGTATAATTAAATTGTGATTTTTTGTTAATTTTTATTCTTGTCACGTTGACATGGTCCAGAATAATTTTTCTGCTACACCTGTGTGGAATTTAACCCTTTAAAGACGAAGTGTATCAGTTTTATATAAGGACTCAGTGCGTACCGCGCTGTAAACACTCTCCACTTCGGTTATAAAAACCGGTCTCTTAATGTTATATAAGGCAGAAGTTGCTGTTTGTTCTGAGATCCGTACAAAACACATAAACGCAATGTGGGAACCACGTAGAATTTTTTAATGTTAAACCTGGTGGTATGTAAAGTTACCGCTAGGCTTTAAAAGGTTAAATACTGTGTGTAGTACGAGAAAGAGACGTGTGAACATGCACAAGGCCCAGGAACTCCCCCTGTCTGTGCCACTTGCCACATTTACACAGTACGTGACTTTTAACACCAAACAGTGGCCTGTCTGCACCACAGCTCGTTGTATGTATTCTCCACACAACTCTGTTCTACAGTCTACACAAGTAATTAAACAGTTTACATGTGACGGGTCCTGGCTCGGAATACACCCACACGGCATCAGGAAAATAAAGAGACCCGACTTGCTGACCCGCGTGTGACAGACGGCTTCGACAGTGCATATATGTGGTGCGGATGAACTCTTACGGGTGCAATTCACGGTCCATCGAGCGAGAAATGGTCCACAGGAATGAGTTTAACACAGGGTACGTCGCATTTCCACGATGCTGAGTTTGGTTCTATGAACGAAACAACGCAAATAGAAAAACCTACTGCCTAAAATGTGAACCCTAATTCGTAAATTGGTGAACATGGGAAGCCAGAGTCGCTGTTACAAAGTTGCCACTAATTCGTCCGATATAGCGACAAATGAGTGCATGATAATGAGCCCGAAAGGACGTGGAAGGACGCAGTCGTGGTCTGTTTCAGGGTACTCTCCTGCCACTTAATGAACAAGAGGGAAACTTCCGTGTCTCAGTGGTTCGAACTAGGGAGGTCCCGAATAAAAGCCAGAGGCGGTACCACAGGTCCCACGACAAAGGACGCGTTTCGAATGGCCTGCTTCAACAGCAGTGGTGCGTGATTTGCTGCAGGATTTATGACTGATTCAGGATGTGTATATTAGAACTGCAAACTGCAAAAACGTTAAGAAATTTTGTGATTTTTAACACAGAGTATCCGTATATTCTATGTTGTTGATGTTACCAGGTGCGCACCCAGAATTTTTCCCTTGGGGGGGGGCCCCCCCGACCCTGAAGTTGTGTATAATTTATGTTTGATTTTAAAAATTATGTTATAACAGGCACGCTGTAAGCACAATAATGCTGTCTGCAACTGCATTTATACACATACGGATATAGCAACACGTTCCATGACTCAATCACAGTGTCGTATGTTCTTTTTTTTTAATTGTATTAATTTATTTCTCAAAATCCTAATGTACTGGTCATCGGCCGATTTCGGCTGAAGGTAAGTCAAGTGGAATTTTGATATCATAATATCTAAAAAATCTGTTTTTTAAATCTCAGCTTTTGAGGGTTGGGGGGAGTTGCATACCTGGAGCCCCCACCCCTTGTGTGCGCCCCTCGATGTTACATCTGCTGTAGGTTTCCACCCTGCTGTGTTCAGTGCTCTACACAGAAAATCAGCACGCAGTAATGGCAGTGAAGGGGCCTACACCTAACTACCTGTCGGCAGGTTTGCAGCAGGCTGTAAGAGCATTAGCATCAGTTCTCCCCCTGCTGACCAATCAGAGCTGCATTCGGCTCACAGCACTGCCTCTTAACCATTACCTGTGTGATTGGATCGATATAAGCCTACAGGTCATGTCTGCAGTAATTTAGACAAATTTCGACTCTATCGATTCCTTGTAATTCAATGACTCGCTAGGGTAACATGTTAGAAAGAAAGACATTTGTGTTTGCCGCACATGGCAGCATCGGTTCCTTTTATCGGATGTCAAAAATTTGTTCAGAATTTTATATACTTTACAGCAGCGGAAATGAAGAAAACTTGAAGGCTTAAAGATAGATTATCGCAGGGTTTCGCAAATGTTTCCAAAAGCCTCTGAGCCACCTCAAAATTCTAGGCGCCTGAAGGGTGAAATGAATCATGTTGCATACTGAGGGCACAAAAACACTGGAGGCCAGCATACTAAATTTAATTGCGTGAAAGACTTGGCTCCGGGATTGGTGCGCCTCTGGATGACTTCTTGGAATTCTGAAGTTAATCCATATTTTATAGAATTACTTCGTTTGTACCTCACAGGGCAGAATTTCCTTCCGTTATAAAGAGTTATAATGACTTCACCTATGCGATGACTGTGATGTGATCTGAATTTTCCTTAAACGTGTACCCAAGACAATTTTCCAGCGGCACAGTCGAACTGCATGCTTCCCAAACACGAATTACAAGAGGCACAGCCGCCGTTCTGTAACCAACTCGACATACATCACCGTCTATTACACATGGAATAGCCATAGAACTGGCCCTTTGTCACTGTGGACGCAGCAAATTAGCAACCAGCAAAACTGCCGGTGTTAGCAAGTGGCCTCCCTCACACGAAGTTAGCATAATTTAATGAATCGAAGCATAAAGTTGCGTGTGTGACACATCAACCTGAAACTAAAGCCCCGGGACTTTCGGACCTCATCGGGGGGGGGGGGGAGGAGGGAGTGAGGGGTATCAGTTTGCTGTAAGGTTCCTCCACTTCCCGCGCTCGACTTTTGATAGCAGTAATATAAAAATTACAGCGTTGTTAGACTACGCAGAAATACGAGTAGTAGCCTGAGGCAGGGGGTGTGGAAGGAGAGGGAAGGAAAATAAGAAAATACGGTGGTGTGGGTGCTGTGAGAGGCAATACAGTTATCCGAAGAAAGAGAAAGTGTAACGAATCTGAACTTCAAAACGCAGTTCCCGTTCATCCTTATGTTAAAGGTAAATTAAAGGAAAAGAAAGGCGATATCTTCCATGACTACTGTGTTAATTTTGGCTACCCCCCCTCCCCCCGTAGTGTATTTCTTAGGATGAAAGTTAAATAAACGCAATGTTCATTTGGGAATCTACATCCGGCGATAAGAAAAGATTTAAAGGCCTGCATTAACGAAAATATTGCGTTTTATATGGAAGGCACAGAGAATCTCAGCCGTGGTACAGATCAATGGTGCTGCCACCCACTTCAGGTCAGTATGTTGGTACAACTGGCAGTCGACTAGGGCCACGTATTCAGCAAGCTACCCTGTAAGTATAAATTAATTGGGATTTGGGGTTCTCTTCACAAGGTGCAAGGAACAGTGTTATGGAATGAATTATTGTAGAAAGGTATCGACGTTTCGAAGGCGCCACGTACCTCTGAAACGTCGATAAATTTCTAACATTTTATACGTCACAACCCAGAAGAAAGTGCTGGACCTGTGTCACAGTGTTATGTCTGTGTTTGTCAGGTTTGGTTAAGGTTGTTGAAGCCCTCTACTAAAAGGAGCGCCTGAATTGCCATGCTGTGTAACTGCAGAGCAGTCGCACTGTAAGCACACAACCATGCTGTATAACTGCAGTACAGTCGCACTGTAAGCACACAGTCATGCTGTATAAGTGCAGAGCAGTCGCAATGTAAGCATACAGTCATGCTGTATACCTGCAGAGCAGTCGCACTTCGCATTGTAAACACACAACCATGCTGTATAACTGCAGAGCAGTCACAAGTTGCACTGTAAACACACAACCATGCTGTATAACTGCAGAGCAGTCACAAGTCGCACTGTAAGCACACAACCATGCTGTATAACTGCAGAGCAGTCACAAGTTGCACTGTAAGCACACAGCCATACTGTATACCTGCAGAGCAGTCACAAGTTGCACTGTAGGCACACAGCCATGCTGTATAACTGCAGATCAGTCGCACTGTAAGCACACAGCCATGCTGTATAACTGCAGAGCAGTCGCACTGTAAGCACACAGCCATGCTGTATAACTACAGAGCAGTCACAAGTTGCACTGTAAGCACACAGCCACGCTGTATAACTGCAGAGTAGTCACAAGTTGCACTGTAAGCACACAGCCATGCTGTATAACTGCAGAACAGTCGCACTGTAAGCACACAGCCATGCTGTATAACTGCAGAGCAGTCGCACTGTAAGCACACAGCCATGCTGTATAACTGCAGAGCAGTCGCACTGTAAGCACACAGCCATGCTGTATAACTGCAGAGCAGTCGCACTGTAAGCACACAGCCATGCTGTATAACTGCAGAGCAGTCACAAGTTGCACTGTAAACACACAGCCATGCTGTATACCTGCAGAGCAGTCACAAGTTGCACTGTAAGCACACAGCCATACTGTATACCTGCAGAGCAGTCACAAGTTGCACTGTAAGCACAGAGCCATGCTGTATAACTGCACAGCAGTCGCACTGTAACACACAGCAATGAGCAACCACATTTCAGGTTCCTCGCTGTCTGCAAAATTACACACCCGGCACAGTGTGACAGGTGTGTAGCAGGTAATGTCGCTGTGCACACCATGAGGGTACATGTGGGAGTGGAGGTACAGCTTCACTCATTCTTAAACGCAGTACTGGAGCGGATAAGTAAAACAACCCCCGGTACCCTTTCAGTAGAAGGCTGTGTGGGCCCCAGTGCCGATATGAACCCTTTAGAGAAGACAGAGAACAGTTGTCTGTACAAGGAATCGAAACACAGTTCCTCCGTCATTTAGTCCATTGCGTAGTCACTATACCAGCTGAGCTATCCCGGGGTCAACATGCGATATGTAGCGTAAGATGCTTTTTTGGATGCACAAGAGGAGCCAGTGGTGCAGCAGTCATTGTGATTTACACAGCGTGCGGAATAGGGGGCGACGCAAACTGACTGCCGCCGCCTGCAGCGAGCGTTGCCGCGCTGCAATAGATCTGTCCAGTTGTTTCAGTAGACGTATGTGAGTCAGCTAGAGACAGGACAGTCGCGTGTGTGTTGCGTCGCGACTGAGAACCCCTTCACTTGAATGAACACTCGAAGAATGTGGGATGGACTAAATCTTGTTTCTCCGAAGGAAATACAATTTATCCTTGCCAGTTTTATGCTAAATATTACAGATACGTGAAACACAAGAAAAGTGGTGTTATCTATGGCTGTACGTGGGTGTTAAGTCTTGGTTTCTCACGCTAAAGACGGAACTTACAAATATCCTTTAACGGCCCGCAGACATTGTTTGGGCATTGGAGTAAGGAATATACAGGACGTTCTAAAAACGACAATTTTTGATGTTTTGCTATATGTAATAAACGTTACATAATCAAGTAGGATGTGTTGGGTAGGGCATGTAGCAATCATCACAGGTGATAAATGCTTTAACATTTGGATAACCTTAACAGCGCGTAATTTTTAGGCAGAGTTAGGCTTGGAAGGGCGTATAGTAATAGAAAAGACAGGAGTTAACAAATAGATCTGGTGGGAGAATGCAGACTGGAGGTGTCTGTGTCGGAACTGAATCTGCTGGCGGACTCGTAACAAAAGGCAATACACCATCTTCCATAAATGGCGAGGAATTGCTTGATCTTTCAGATGTACAGGAGGATGTCTGCTCCATGGAGTTTCTTATTCCAAGTATCAAGGTTACTTGCATCACGGGCTGTATTTTACACTGTTCATGAGAGAAAGTATTTTGAAGTTTGTAGAATAAGAGGTAGGTGGAGGAAGATAAAAGCACTCAACTCTCTTGTTAATACAAAATGAACGGCAGAACACGGAAATGCGTCAACATTCATCAGTTCATAAACTGTGGTGAGGTTTATAATTCATGCTGAGAAACGCATGGAGTCTGTCCGCAGTGTTTGAGCGTTATCGGGAAGTATTAAACAGCACGTCCAGTCAATACTGGCTTTGTGCTGCGGTGGCGTCCACTGATTCGTGACATGTGGCAGAGGCGCTCTGACGCTACGAGCAGCTGTAAACACAGTGTAACTGCCTTACGTACCTTATTAAACCCTTTAAAGACGAAACTTATCTGTTTTATATAATGACTCGGCGCGTACCGAGCAGTAAACACACACCATCTCGGTTATAAAAACCAGTCAGTTAATGCTGTATAGGGAAATAATCGCTGTTTGTTCTGAGATCCACACAAAACACATAAATACACTGTGTGGGCAGAACGTGGCATTTAAATACCCAGTCCGTACCGCGTAGTAAACACACTCCGTCTCTGTTATAAAAACCAGTCAGTTAATGCTGTATAGGGAAATAATCGCTGTTTGTTCTGAGATCCACACAAAACACATAAATACACTGTGTGGGCAGAACGTAGGATTGTTGGATGTTAAACTGGGTGTTACATAAGTTACCGCTAGGCTTTAAAAGTTTAACTACCACTTGTACATGGTGCAGGGCCTTATTGAAAATCGATATTTGCTTAGCCGGTAAGGAAATTAAGAAACCTCACACTCATGTCGGTGTTTGGCAAATCCCGCCTCCTTCCCTTCCCCCAGCAGAATTTACCACAGCCCCCAACTTTCCACACCATGTATCGAAATCCCGTGTTAATATTATCCTTAAAGTCATTAGTGATCTTCGTAGCCAGGTTTGCTGTGGTGGCTGTCATAGGAATGGTAAACTCTGTAACGCACGCCGTCACAAACGTGCGTGTATGGTCACGCAAAGCGTCTGTCCCTTTGCCCGATTTTAACCACAATTTAACATGGCCACAATTTTTAGTAGAAATGTAACCAATTTTTTGTGAAAATTTGTCCGGTAGGAGGTGGTTTGTTCACTGCGGACAGACACAATGACTGGCAATAAAATGAATGGAATTCCGTAATTAATTTATAAAATATTTGAGAAATGCGCTCTTCTGGGATATAACCCAGCGTCGAGTGGTAATCCTTTACCGACGTTTCGGGACAACGTATCTGTCCAATCTTCAAGGGTCAATGATTCCAAGAAGCATACCTGACTCACAAGCAGGAGTCCACTTCGTGGAATCAGACAGATTCTACAGTAGCAAGCTTTTAGCATTTCTGTCGTTAAATATATGACACGCGTGAAATGTTTCATCTTTTTGTGTGACATCCCATTGTTATATACAAATAAAAAAAGGTGTGAAGACGGGCAGTGCCCCGTTTTAAAATGTTTCAGTTAAAAAACTTTTACAATAAGAATTTTATTAAGTTCAGAAATTGTGTACAGAGAATCTCTTGTTTAAATATACCTTAATTTATAGAAGATTTTAATTTAAAATGTGTTTTATATTTATCAAACTGAGACGTGAGTAGCATAATTATTATGCCAAATTTAATCTAAATCCTTTGAGACTTTTCGGAGTCAAAATATATGCACAGACGCCCAAAGAGAAAATAACAAAACAGACTTCACTTTAATCTCTGATTTTATGCCCTTTGCATAACGAACGCTTTAAAAGTTCATGGTTGCAGATAGAAACGTTGCTTTTCGTCGAAGCGAAAGGATACGATTACCCAGCAAAGCAGCATCGCGTCCAAAAACAACAGAATCGTTGCGTTAAAAATGAGTTGAAACAGTTTGCAGGTGCGAATAAATAAATACCTTGTCTGTCTACCGTATTAAGCCAGTATGTCAGTCTGTCTGTCGAAGCACCTCGCACTGAAGGACTGAAAGAAACTGGACTGAGTTCCGTCACTTCTCGCCACTGACGTGTTAACGGAGGAATGCTTGCGTGTTTCTGGCCGCGACTTGAGTTGCAGTGGAACCAAAATGGCCTTCCAGAAATCAGTAGACCCTCCAGGTCATATGAAACACACGGAGGAATAACCAACATGTATTCCGTTACTGAGGGAACTACCAGAGTGCAGTTTCGGAAATTTCCTCCTGCTGTGTAGTTGGCAAGGATGATAAAGTCATCTTCAGGCGCTGGAAATAATTCTGGAAGTTCAATTTAATTGGTAGGTTGGCCATCAACTGCCTACCTACGCCACCCACATTCCCAGAGGAGGGAAGTTTTCACATACACCGCAACCGAACCCGATGAATCTCAGGTACTGTTCAACGTATCTTCAGACATAATTTCACTCATTTTTAAACTGTATCACTATCCAGTGGATGCGTATTGCCACTGTGAAGGTGCAGACAGGGAGGCTTTGAGATGTCACCAGAAAGACACCTTCTTACAGGTGTTCAAGCATCGAAGAGGTCATCTTTTCTGACATCCAAGCTGGTACCTGTCAAACTTTTCCTTTTTCGTGCGGAAAACAGGGAAGTGGTTTCATTAAAGTAGTTGCATGTCCCCAGGTTTCGTGATTTGTATTACGCACAAACATAATCCCGATGATCACATCCAGGAGAATGAGATGGGCGGGGAAAGTGGCACGCATGGTGGAGAGGAGAGGTACACACAGGGATTGTGGGAAAGCCTGAAGGAACGAGACCATTTAGGAGACCCATGCATAAATGGGATGATAATATTAAAATGGATCTTCAAAAAGCTGGGTGGGATGCGGACTGGATTGATCTGGCTTAAGATAGAGACAAGTGGCGGACTCTTGTGAATTATGTAATGAACATTCCGATTAAAATTCTGGGTATTTCTTGACTAGCTGAGGAAAAATTAGCTTCTTCAAGAACGACTCTGCTCCATGGAGTTGGTTAAGTGCAAGTAACCTGTTGTTTGTAAGGCGTTTGGTCTCTGTGCAGCCACCCGAGGTATACTGACTTGACCTGGGGTGTGTTCACTTGCTAAGCTTATACAATTCTTGTCTTTCATCCGTAAATCCTTCTGTGTGACGTTTTCCCTACTGCACGATCCATCATCCCATTACAAGACAAATCACTCTAGCCCGTGCTAGATGCAATAACGCATCGCTGGAATATACCCTTTATTTCACGTAGAAAACGAGGCGCCGGTAGTGAGAGGTCACTAAATAGCACCGCGCGTTGCAGTTGATACGCAAGAGCTGATTCAACCCCAGCGAGAGTTCTGCAAACACGCGTGGCTGCCACCCACAGTTCTGGCAGCCGTAAGGTTTGGTACCGCTTGTCAACAAAGGGAGTGCGGGGCGAGAGGGTAAAATCAGCATCGTACTAAGCAAAGGTAAAAGGTGAAGTTGTCTCTGTCCCCTCCATGAAGGCGTAAGGGGGAGTAGGATAATAGCTCCACTTATTCTTGATCTGGCACTAACTAGAGGTAAGTGGTTAAAGTCACGCTCCGGTTTCTTTACCCCCTACGAAGAACCGCAGATCTCACTGAATAGCGGCCTGGGTAGGCCCCAGAACCGGTCTGCACGTCTAGAAGAAGAGCCCTTATCTCTACCGGGACATGACGCCCGGGCCATCCTTCTCTCTACCGGGACATGACGCCCGGGCCATCCTTCTCTCTACCGGGACATGACGCCCGGGCCATCCTTCACGTAGTTGTCAGGCGAAACAGATTTTTCTCTTCTCGAAATGTCCAGACCCATTTTGGGGCCCACCCAACGTGTGCTTTTTCTCCGGGGTAAAAGCGATCGTGACGTGAAGTTGATCACTGACCTCCATCCAGTGCCGATGCTAAGAATGAATGGAGCTAGCCGTACTTTCCTCCCCGCCTTCGTGGCGTGCACAGGACGAATTTACTTGTGTGACAGTAATATGACGAGGAGAGAAATCTGGTTCTAGAAATTGCTGTTTACGTGTACTACTAAATACGTGGCTACTAAATACCAGCCCACTATGCGTACGTGCACAGCTCTGTGTATGTTTTGTATTGCGGCGCCTGAAGCGCGGCTCCTGCTTATTGGCTGTGCCAAACACAATAGAATTTTTGTATCCTTTTTGTGCCTTAAAATTGACATGAGCTGCAATAAAGTTTTCTCAGTGGCTGAAATCTTGATATAACATTAGCCTACAGAAAGTGTTTTCCCCAGTTTCAACAGGATCGATATGTAACAGAGAAACGTGGGACTCCGGACACGGGACCTCAGTCCCCTCTCCTCGCTAATATCAGCGTTTACTCGTTAAGGACGTATGACGAGTGTCGATATAGGCAAAGGAGTTGGAATTCGGTTGTGTTCGAAGAGTATGTTCGAACACAACCGAACGACAACTGGTCATTTCATCCGGCAACCCCAAAGCCTATTACAAAATACCTTTCTGTGCGTAAACAAGCAATATGCACCCTTCCTGCCACTAACACACCCTGAGGCCCCTCTGACCGCGGACAGAAGCGGGCTGTACAAACACCTGGCGCCAGCAGCATGTAGAGTCGCACAGTTTAGACGCCACCAACATCCATCAGCACATACAACATCGTCAATCACCGTTTCAAGTTAGCGTTGCTTAGCTGCAGAATGTGCCGGCATTTAGCTTTAAAATGTACAGCAAGAAGCTACATCGACATACGAAGAGATTTGTTCACGTCGTGGCGTTTCAAGTCCGGGTGTATGTGGCATGCAAAGGCAACTGTTGTGCCCTTCATGTCATCCTTATTCTTACAGTTAATACATACCCCATCTAATTCACTTAATAAAGTACCCTCAAGAACGATTATAGAACTGCTACATGTTTCGGCACTGAGGTGCCATCGTCAGGGAGTTATTCAGAACGAAGGAGTGCAAGGCCAACAGCTAATCTGGGTACTGTGTCGCCCTTATTGGGATTACTAAGATGTTAAGCTGTTCAAATTCTCACACACACACAAAGCAAACAGGAATAAAATTACAGGTGTTGTGGTATTAAAAGTGGGCCGTTCGCAGTGTAAGTTTCCAGCTGGTTACACTCTATGTGCAGCATGCACACAGACATGTCTCGATCTTATGTGAGCCGAAGGAGTCTCGTTCTGATGGGGTGTGTGCAGCGTGTCTCGGCGGGCGACGCACTTACACGCTGTTGCGAATGACCCAAAACGGTACTGGGGCATACGTAAGAGTATTTCTATAAAAACTCCAGGAATTTTGTTTATTTGTTTATTTAATCATGTACTACCTTGCAGAGTAGTGTATTTGTACATGTCTATCTTACGTACAGTTACTACATTATTAAAAGGATGATCAAAGCAAGGAGGACGACGCTGGTGGAACGTGTTGCACCGGCGGCTCTCAGCGCTCGTAAGGGGGGAAGAAAAGCGTATATAGAATTTTGGCGAGCGAACGTGAAGGATGCAGACCACTTGGACGGTGGAAGGCTCTGTTAATGTGAGTGTAAAGAACATGATGCTTGTGGACTGGATTAATCTGGCTATGTTTACAGACCACTTTCGGGTTGTTTGAATGCGATATTGAACCTTCTTTCTTTCCCTGTGGCGCAACAGCCCAGCTGGGGCCTAGGCCTCCTTGCTGTAGAGGTTTATACAGCACACACGGTTAGACACACACAGAGCCGGTCCGGTAGGACTCCTCTGGACGAGTGATCAGCTCATAGCAGAGACCTCTGCCTCACAACACAACACTCACAAAAGACAGACATCCATGCCCCCGGCGGGATTCGAACCCGTAATCCCAGCAAGCGAACGGCCGCAAACCCACGGCTTATACCGCGCGGCCACTGGGATCGGTATTGAACCTTCTGGTTTCTTAAAATGCGGAGAATTTCTTGACAAACTAAGGAACTGTTAGCTTCTCAGGAAGGACTCTATTCCGTGGATTTAGCTGCGATTACAGCACGCCTACTGCCAAAACTAAATGACTGTAGGGTCGTATTATTCCAAATATCTTAACACTGCAGGCGCCGCGGTGTTTGTTCGCACCAGGTTCACATTCTGTTCCTCATGGTTATTATCTCAAGCTGAAGGCGGTCCGCCCTCTCCCACCCCCTAAACCGCAACCCGCTATGCGTCCTGCTCGACTTCACACAACAACCAGACAGCGCAGTATCTCTCTGTTGGCCTCTTAAAGCGTTAATTTGTAAGCAATCGCATTTCCGCTGTTTCTGGGCAAAACAGCGGTAACACATCAACTAATCCTGCTCCACTGCTTTGCAGCTTAGAAGACACCAGCAACACGGATTAACACCACCAGGCCCTCTAATAATGAATGGCGGGGGGAGGGGGGGTGTTAACTCCAGTAACACAAGATAATTATCACGAATTTGATAATCGGAGAGTCTGGATAATTGTGCAGTCTACACTGCGGCCTCAGAAAGATGTCCAACAGATGGCGGGGATGACGGCTTCTTTCTAACCGTTCTATTCACTTCGTCTGTACTTGGGTCTGGGCAAAACAGGTAAAAAACTGGGAGCTTCGCTCTTCTGGTATGTAACGTAGTGTGCGTAGTTGTCTACCGACGTTTCGGGGCAACATATCTTCTTGAACTGCTTGACCCATGATGATGGGAACGGTGGATTGAAACTTTGGTGAATAAATTATAGAAGCCTCAACACAACGACAACAAAGGACAACATGTCCAGAAACGACAGGGAATACATAAAATGAATGACATAAAGTGACTGTAAATTGTATCTCTTCGTTGTTGGGAAATCGTCATCTGTATCTAGTGTCATGGTAAAGAGTGGGTGAGGCTAGGACGTATGTCTTCATGGAGACATTCTTAATTAACACTATACAGGCTATGCCAACCTGAATTTTATATAAGGACCCAGTCCGTACCGCGCAGTAAACAAACTCCGTGTCGGCTATAAAAACCAGCCAGTTAATGCTGTATAGGGAAATAATCGCTGTTTGTTCTGAGATCCACACAAAACACATAAATACACGGTGTGGGCAGAAGGTGGCATTTAAATACCCAGTCCGTACCGCGCAGTAAACACGCCGTCTCGGCTATAAAAACCAGTCAGTTAATGCTGTATAGGGAAATAATCGCTGTTTGTTCTGAGATCCACACAAAACACATAAATACACTGTGCGGGCAGAACGTGGAATTGTTGAATGTTAAACCTGGCGGTGCGTACAGTAACCACTGTGCTTTAAAGGGCTACTCTCCGTACCGCACAGTAAGCACACTGTCTCGTTTATAAAAACCAGCCAGTTAATGCTGTATAGGGAAATAGTCGCAGTTTGTTCTGATATCCACACAAAACGCATCAATACACTGTGTGGGCAGAACGTAGAATTTTTGTAATGTTAAACCTGGCGGTACGTAAAGTAGCGACAACTGGGCTTTAGGAGGATAAGCACAGATGCTTTACACTCTGTTATTAATGAAAACCAGTCGCCTTGTAATCCAGTCAATGCCGTGTATTTCGTATTCGCGACACGGAATAGAGAGTCATTCTGCAACTGCAAAATTATTGGACCACGTAACTCCTAAGCCTGCAATTGTAACAATTCACACACACAGTTGTTTTTACCAGATATATTACTAGTTACGTCGATTAAAACCAGATGTCGCTGATGTTATAAACATAAACCTAAAATAAGCATCGCTGTATCTCTCTTCGTGGAAGTGGTTAATTACAAGGCGCTGAAAAGCGCACACTGATGCTGCCGTATAAAAACAAGAGACCGGTCTGTGAGTCCCAGCGGGATTACAGCTGGGTTAAACATGCCACTAACTAAATGGAAATGGCTTAGATAATTTGAATTACTTCGCTGTTGCGGGACGCAGTAGGAATAATGCACACATGGCGTCTCGTTAAGAGCAGAAGCACAGAGGTGTGTGTCCGTTAAGAGCAGAAGCACAGAGGTGTATGTCCGTTAAAACTCGATAACTAACGACAGTGACCCTTGTGTGGCAGTTTCTGCACTGCATTTCCCAGCAGGATACAGCCTGAAAACAAATCAACATGTCCTCCTAATTTGGAAGCAGCTTAACCTGCATGCGTTCATATTGTACAGGGTGCACCATAAGATTTTCACCACTCTTATTACACGTTGTATCAGATTTATTGGATGCAGTTTTGGTATCTAACTCTATGGCCCAGAATTTTTCTTTACAACCCAGTAGTTCATTAAGTAGTCAAATTCTTCCGAATTTTTTGAAATCCGAAGTTTCATTACGTGTTCAAAAGAGTCAGAAACTTTCTATATTTTGAGCCATATGAATCCAATCCTAATTTTTCAAAATCCATTGAAATCGTTTTGCACATTGTGCTCTTATATCACAATATTTACCAAAACATATTTTTTTCACGCAGTGTTTGACAGAACAGCATTTAATTAGCAATATGTAGTCTTAAAACAGATAAGTCACCTATATCTACACGAGATCTGCGTAACTGAACACAGTGCACACGTGTACTTGTACATCGGTGTTAGACAGAGGGTCTGAAATGTGAGTAACCGCGTATTTTACGAGTATTAGAACATTATTAGGAAAATCTGAATATTTTAAAATTCTCGGGGAAACCAAAAATTATGTGTACGGTTTGGACAGTGCACGCCTGCTTACACTTGTTGCATAAGTACAGCAGGTGGTGTTAGAAAACAGAGTAACCACTGTGAGATGCCAACTGTCGTACGCAGCAGCAGACAGACATGTCTACGTGTTGGGTATAAAACATTATTAACACGTTGTAATTATGCCTACGGAGGTGGCGCTAGTGTTTCAGGTTATGTGTGACAAAGTTAAAGTTGTCAGAATACGTACTGCTGCGAATTACGCACACAAATTGACACTGCGTAAGGGGATGTACATAATTATTGTTTCATATTTTTTGTGTGTCTCATCATACATAGTGAAACATTTGAGAAAACTCTAGTGTGATAAGTTCCTTCCACAACTTCTTGTCTCATACGAAATGTTGCCAAGAGAATAAGCAGCAAGCTGGATGATAGAGGGTGGGCTAAGAAACGGGACAGTATAATAAAGAAAGAGAAGAAGCACAAAAAATTCATAGAGACTTCTATGCTGTCTTTGTATTGCAGAAAGCCTCCCTTCCTTTATTACACTTACCGTGATTGCTTGGGCATGGAGCAACGAATGTCTAAACAAATTAAATCTCCTTCCTCTGCAATCTGTTACGATGCTAAACACGGTGGGAGTATTAAATTTTGACGTCTTTGTTTAAGTGTCCACGAACTTGACTACGTAAAACATCCGGCCCTGTAAATAAAGCTGCCGGCTCTTTGCGTGACCCAGATAACAGCGTCTCAAGAAGGATATGCCGGTGAACGGTAACGTGCCAGGGTACAATCATAACTAAACGCGGTGTTCAGTAAAACTGCCATGCAAACTTTTATTAAAATGTGCAGTAATAAGTGGCGGAAGTGATTCATATTTGCATTAACCTTTCAAAGCCTACTAGTTACGTGATGTCCCTAGAGTTTTAACATTCAAATTTGCATATTTTGTCCACGCATTGTGTTGATGTGTTTTGTATTTATCTCAAAACAAACACCGAATTTTGCTCTTTATAACATTCACTGATTGGTTTGTATAACAGAGATGAAAGGTTTTTACTGCGCGGTACGAACTGGGTCTTCAACTAAAACAGCTTACGCTTCGTCTTAAAAGGGTTAATTCTGTTTCCTTTAGGGGTGGAGTGGTAAGAAATCTGTGCTTGAAATTCAGGACAAAATAACGACAAAATGACAAATTAATAAATGGGTTAAAGTGCTTATATTTCGAATATTTGGGTAAAAATTAAATCTGTCCCCTTTACATGCCAAGCGAGCACTGAGGGCAACTAGGACTACAGCTCTACCCATACTTGACCCCGGCGCTACAAAGGCGTGGGTCAAATGTTTGGGAACGACACTGAGCAGTCAACGTCGCGTTCGTGAAGAAATTAAGAGCAGATTACAGTCACGGAATTCTTGCTTCAATTCGGTCCAGAATCTGTTGTCTTCCAGTTTGTTATTTAAGAACACGATGATTAAACCTTTAAAGACGAAAGGTAATCTCTTTTATAAAAGGACCCAGTCTGTACCGCGCAGTAAACACTCTCCGTCTCGGTTATAAAAACGAATCAGTTAATGCTGTGTAGTGAAATAATCGCTGTTCGTTCGGAGACCCACACAAAACACATAAACGAAATGTGAGCAGCATGTGAAATTTTTGAATATTAACACTTCAAAGACGAAGCCCATCTGTTTTATATAAGGACTCAGTGCGTACCGCGCTGTAAACACTCTCCACTTCGGTTATAAAAACCAGTCTCTTAATGTTTTATAAGGCAAAAGTTGCTGTTTGTTCTGAGATCCGTACAAAACACATAAACGCAATGTGGGCACCACGTAGAATTTTTTAATGTTAAACCTGGTGGTACTTAAAGTTACCGCTAGGCTTTAAAAGGTTAAACTGGTGGTACGTAAAGTGACCACTGGGCTTTAAAAGGTTCAAACATACAGAAATGTGACTGTGTCGTTGTTTGATGTAGATGTGAAACTTTATCTGCCACACTGAGGGAGGAACACAGGCGGAGGGTGTAGTAAACCGGGTGCTGAGGGAGATATTTGGGGGTGAGAAGGAAGAAGTTACAGGGTGTTGGCGAAAACCGCCTAAGAGGAGATTAATGATTTTTGCCCTTCACGCATTATTATTGGGGTGATATAGAAAGGAGGTTGTTGTGAATACGGCAATGAACTTTGAAGTGCCAGAAAATGGGGGGGGGATTTCATGAATATCTGAAGAGTTTTTATTTCCTGAAGTAGTACTCTGTTCCACGGATTTTGTTAGAGCAGAGTATGTAACAAATTTTGAGGTAAATCCGGAAGTAATGGCATTTTTTACGTCTCACTGCGCCTGTATAAAGTCACGCATACAACATGACACGGTCGAAGCGTTAGCCCCTTGCTCGAGTGGTCCTGTGTTCAAATGTGTTCCGGCTATTCTGACAGTTCTTCCTCCTTGTCTTCAGTTCCTCTTGACAAAACCTGTGAGTCATTTAAAGTACATCGCGACGGCTTCAGTTCAAACATCCCGTCTGATTCGTTGCTTCTCCATTCGTCATTGTGCTGGATGCTGTGAACCGGAGCTAATAAAGTGTCGTTAAATAAATTGTAGAAAATAAAATAAAGAAACAAAGAAAGTGTTACTATTCTTAACATTGTTCATACCGTCAGCTGTCAATACTGAAACCGCAATATTCAGCCCAAAAAATCGCACTGTATTGTTCTCAGGCATTTACATCACAATGTCACGCTGAACACTGCTACATGTTTCGATCCCTTGTGGGACCATCTTCAGGGAATCACATTAAAGTAACACTTCACAAAACTGAGCTAGAAATCCATACAAAAAAAAGATGTAAAAATTTCAGATATTTAAAATGTAGGCGTTCCTTGTACAACGTGCCGTCCTATCCTTCCGTAAGTACGCACGCCGTCTCCATAACGCTGTATATGGGCAAGCATTATAATCAAAAGTCTACGTTTTAGCTACTTGTCTTTCTTACGTACTTTTATTGAGCACGTGGATGGCTAGCTCAGTTTTGTACAGTGTTACTTTGATATGAATCCCTGGTGATGATATGACAAGGGATCGCAACATGTAGCAGTGTTCAGCGTGACATTGTAATGTAAAATATCTGGGAGCAATACAGCGCACTGTGTTGGGCTGAGTGGTGTGACATGTAGAGCTGTAGTATTCGGAGCAAATTTGGTACATGTCTACCAGACGGCATGGGATTCATGTACATATCTGCCAGACGGCATGGGATTCATGTACATATCTGCCAGACGGCATGGGATTCATGTACATATCCGCCAGACGGCATGGGATTCATGTACATATCCGCCAGACGGCATGGGATTCATGTACATATCTGCCAGACGGCATGGGATTCATGTACATATCCGCCAGACGGCATGGGATTCATGTACATATCTGCCAGACGGCATGGGATTCATGTCCAAGAAAGAAGCACTTCAGTGTCGTCTCGCTGACAAACTCAACCTTCAGACACAGGGAGTGCTGGACGCTTTCTGATTGCACGCTGCAGAGAGAGAAAACTGTGAACACGGGTCTGGCACCCTGTATGAATTTTGTGTTAAAATCGCCGAAGTGATCTCGCCTAGCTACCTTACACAGTGACCGGCAGGGTGGTGCACAGAACTGCCGGCTCCGTGTCGGTGTTTGCTGTCTGCTCATAACTTACCTTTCACAGCCACTGCCGTTCGACAACAGAACCGTCGAAGATAAGTTTGAAATATTTTCTTACCTGAAAAACAAAAGAAAGGAATAATTAATAGCTTGTTGAAGGCACAGTTTATGTAAGTAACATTTACACATTCAGTTCATTTCGTTTCGCAGTCCTTCCCTCTTCTGCCAACGCACAGTAGGTAGTGAGGTTTTTTAGTTTCACTTGATCACACTCAGACACACACCACAGTCGGTAGGACTCCTCTGGACGAGGGATCGGCCCGTCGCAGAGACCTCTACCTGACAACACAAACACTTACAAGAGACAAACATCTATGCTCCGGTGGGATTCGAACCCACGATCCCAGCAAGCGCTCGGCCGAAGGCCCACGCCGTAGACCGCGCGGCCACTGGGATCGGCTCATTCAGTTAGTAACTCACGCAAAAACCGCAGCGTCTCCTTTCTGGTTTTGACATTCTTACGTCGGTGGAGGCAGTTTATGGTTTCTGAATGTCGCGCCGTGTACGATGGTAGAAGTTTAACAGTGTTTCGGAGGAGCATTCTATCTCCGAAACGTTGGTAATTTTTTTATCAGACTACATGGCGTTATGTCTTAATAGACGTCAGTCTCCACACTAGCGAATTGGTCAAAGTTACTGACGTCTGCCGTCGGTATTTACTGTGACAGTCTTACGAAACTGCAGTGCACTGTGTGGGCCAAGGCAGGTGGCTCTGTGTGTGGTCATCACTGTCACAACAATTTAGATATTTATTTAAAAGCATTTCTTTTAACCTTTTAAAGCCTAGCGGTAACTGTACATACGACCAGGTTTAACATTAAAAAATTCTACGTGGTGCCCACATTGCGTTTATGTGTTTTGTACGGATCTCAGAACAAACAGCAACTTTTGCCTTATAAAACATTAAAGGATTGGTTTTTATAACCGAAGTAGAGTGTTTACAGCGCGGTACGCACTGAGCCCTTATATAAAACAGATATGCTTTGTCTTTAAAGGGTTAATCGTGATTTCAGGCTTCCGCCGTGGTGTAGTTGAGACCTTCGTTCTTCTGGGATGTTAATCGGTACTGGTTAATACGTACATGGTTACGGACATTTCGGGAGTGTTTGTCTCATCTTCAACATTTGAGCAGTCCACCTTAAACTTTGAAACAGTCGAAGAATATTACTTGACGTTTGAAGAGATGACCGATATGTGCCGAAACGTCGGTAGCCAATTACGTATCTATGCAGCGCACCATCCCAGGCAAGAGAAAGTCTTAATTCACTGCAGCAGAACCCTGTTAAATGCGCAATTTCAGTATCGCTTTGGCAGTCTTTGTGTTAAGCCAGCAGTTGTGGCCCTCGCCTTCTAGTTCAGACCATTGTTTATTGGACCGAAAGACAAACAGTGCGTTCAAAGCAAGGGCCGCAGTGGTGCACAGTGGTGGTGCGTTGCGAACTGACGTTACGTAACACACGATAGACGACCGATAATTACCGATACCAGTCAACCGACCACATGCATATTTCATAACATTGCCTGCTTTTAGATAAATTAAAGACGATATATGACAGGCAAGCACGTGTTTTCAGATTGCCCTTTTGCGTATAATAAACAAAAAACGCAATTACTACTATAGACTTTCACTACAGAAATACAGGACACCATTTCATTTTGTGTGTGTGTGTGTGTGTGTGTGTGTGTGTGTGTGTGTATGCGTGAAGAATGAAAGGTCCGTACAGTGCACCGAGGCCGGCATTGAAGGGCTATTTTTCATTTCATTTCGTCAACCCGGAAGATGCGGTAACACGGCAGAGATCCGAACAGCGCCTTCTTTATCTGACGTCTGTTGTCACACCCACAACCGATCTCTCCTGTCCTTATGCCAGTGCGTCATGAGACATTGCGTGTTGAATCTGACGCGGTAGATAATCACATGCGTAATTGTTTCATGTGAAACATAATTTTGCGTGTTGACAAGCAAGACCTATAAACATGATTATGGAGGCAGCTATTGAGTTCATATCACAATGGACATGAAGTGGAGCTTTATACATCACAAGGCCTAGCGTGCTCGGAAAGAATATTTTATGTGTATTTGCTTCGCCATATTTGTTTGTCAGTCCGTGTACGAAAACAGGATACACTTAATTGAATTTATGTTGATTAACCTGAGGAATGTTAATTAGCGGGGTTGAGGTAAAGAATGTTAACCCTTTAAAGATAAAGCTTATCTGCTTCATTTAAAGACCCAGTCCGTACCGCGCAGTAAACACACTGTCTCGGTTATAAAAACCAGTCAGTTAATGCTGTATAGGGAAATAATCGCTGTTTGTTCTGAGATCCACACAAAACACATAAATGCAATGTCACTACAACGTAGAAATTTTTAATGTTAAACTTGGTGGTACGTAAAGTACCCGCTAGGCTTTAAAAGTTAAGTTCGTTTGAACACAACTTTAAGGTATGTAGGGGATTGGAGGTGCAGTTCCATTTACTCCTATACATGGATGTAGAGGGGGGTGAGTGGTTACCTCCGAGTCCCGGCCGCTGTACCGATTGATAAAAGGTCCAGGTGATCACTGACTATGAGGCGAAATTCTGTATACATTGTTTATCATGCTGACTTGATTTAAAGCTGAATGTGTTTAATATATAGGGTAGGGCAACCAAATTATGGAGATATAAATGACCTTTCAGCTAGCCACAAAATTAATTAGTATCCCGGAACGCTGACATTCACTGGCGCTGAACAGCAAGGTGCAGTACAACTGACACAGCACAGGCCTGGCGGTAACGCAGTAGAGGAGACTTCTGCTTTCTTAGCCTTTTAAAGCCTAGCGGTAACTTTACGTACCACCAGGTTTAACATTAAAAAATTCTACGTGGTGCCCACATTGCGTTTGTGTGTTTTGTACGGATCTCAGAACAAACAGCAACTTTTGCCTTATAAAACATTAAGAGACTGGTTTTTATAACCGAAGTGGAGAGTGTTTACAGCGCGGTACGCACTGAGTCCTTATATAAAACAGATATGCTTCGCCTTTAAAGGGTTAAATCGCACTCGCACGCACTTTATATCATGGGTCCGAGCAAGGACCACTCTCTCAGAGTTCAATTACTAACTTTCCTTTGCGGAGTGGCCCTGAAAACGGCAGTTTTCTTACAATTTCCTACCCTCGATTTCTGTTCACCCATCCGTTGGCTTTGGATGTTTTTAACACCTTGAATGCCACGAGCCTGTGTAATAAAAACCTTTTGTTTCGTTTCGCAGTCCTTCCCTCTTCTACCTACTTGTCCACAGTAGGTGTCGAGGTTGTTTATTTTCACTTGATCACACTCAGACACACACCACAGTCGGTAGGACTCCTCTGGACGAGGGATCGGCCCGTCTCAGAGACCTTTACCTGACAACACAAACACTCACAAGAGACAAACATCCATGCCCCCGGTGGGATTCGAACCCACGATCCCAGCAAGCGCTCGGCCGCAGACCTACGCCTTAGACCGCGTGGCCGCTGGGATCAACGCAATAAAAACCTACGTATTTTAAACCTGCAGATAGACGCAACATGTTTCTCCGAAAAGTCGCTAGCTATCGGTAAGACTGCACGGTGTCAGAACGCAGACAGCCATAATCAGAATCTGAGTGATTTTAAAATTCGTAACTACAGAGTGCTGGAAAATTTTCGGACGACCGTGCAGGTTTTTGCTTCTACATGTACACGTAATGTCCTCTTCATGTTGCTAGAGGCACGGTGTGCCTACGTGCTTGTTTTGTCTATTTCTGTCGACGATTATAGTGCATGTCTGTGTGATCATTACAGTTGTAGGCAGTCAATAACAGCTCGTCAAATTGGCCTGGTGTTATGGGACACGCCGGAAGGTTGTCCAAAAAAATTGCCGTTATTCTACCACGCAACCCGCATCCATCAAAGCAGGCAGGTAGGACGTAACATTCGGTCGGTCAAACAAATATCCGTGTCATAATTGAGATTACGGCGTGAAAGCTGGTGACGTTTACCGTGATACAGCAACATTCATCACTCGAAGTAACTCAGGTGTGCACTAAAATAACATTCCAGCCAATGTACGTACAACTTAACATTGAGGCGCGTTGGCGTAACCACTGTTGCCGTGGAAATCCGTAAGTATTACATATTCTGAGTGTGTGTCTGTAGCCTTAGTTATCCAGCCTGCAAAGCGCATGCGCCATATTATGTTGTCATCTGTGGCCTGTCCAGCTGTATTTTTGCCCATATTCTGATAAAAGGCACGATTTTCGGAAAGAAAAATTTATTAAACATAAAAAGCGTTTTGATTTTCTCCACAACTTCCGTGTGAAACATTTCTCATTGTAAGAAGAGTTAAGCTGCATAATATAAATGTGCGTACGTCTTCATGTAGAGTACCGTCTATATGTGCGGTCCATTTTTCTCCACCTTCAGCGGGAACCTGTGTTCATTTTGGAAGACTCTGGAGACGATGTCATTTATGACGATACGGGACCAATAACGTCACCTGTACAGAACCACCCAAAATGTACACAATGTTCCCGGCAAACATGGCCAAAAGTGGCCGAAACATGTGGGGATACTCGTACATATGAAAACTGTATTCTTTTATGCGTTTTATGTATTTCTGTAATCGGTTAGATATTTTATTAATTAAAACAAAATGCATGTTCAGAATGTATTACAAAATTTATTGTATTCACTAGTAGTTGCCACTGGCTCATATTCCGAGCCACCTGAATCCAATTCCATCCCCTCACACCCTCTTTTCTCAAGATTTTGTTCCATCCTGTACAGTATCACCCCCGAGCTGCCGCGCCTCCTTAACATATCCCAATTAAAATTCTGTATGCAGTTTTTATCTATCACACGTGTAATTTATCATTACCAGTTGGCACTTTAAATGGTAACATATCACAGCAAGCGCAGGAGTAATTTGAATTAAATTAAAAACACAAGCAGCCGTATTTTTCAGCACAGTTTCCAAGTGATGGGGTTTTATCGTTTTGTTGCACTGCCTATGTGTAAGCAATGGTCATGAACTGGAGGCCAGAAAGAGAGGGAAGCGCAGTGCTACCAACTGCTGGAGTGCTGACGATACAGTCGTATGGCTCTGAACACTCTTTGCACGGGTCTCTTGCTTCGTGGGGGGAAGTAATTCCATCGTATTGACAGATAAGGCCTGACAAGATGAAGCAGTTGTAATACGGTTTGTGATAGGCCAAGATGACTGGGGATTAACATGCAACGACACAAACCCGCCTATCACGTCACAGGATTTTTTCCCAGCAGTGCAAAATAGCTGTACAGCAGAGTTATTTGCGTGTACATTACATGCCACACAGTAGCAACGGCATTCTTGTGATGCTGCAGTTTGGAATGTCAAAAAGATGCGAATGTTCCAGTTAATTCTGTCGGTAGCGGCAGTTGGGCCAAATGCTGTAACAGACCGGAGTCAAGGTTTGATTGTAATCGTGTAATGTTTTATGGTTGCCGATCCCAGTGGCCGCGCGGTCTAAGGCGTGGGTCTTCGGCCGTTCGCTTGATGGGATTGCGGGTTCGAATCCTGGCGGGGGCATGGATGTCTGTCTCTTGTGAGTGTTGTATGTTGTCAGGTAGAGGTGTCTACGTCGGGCTGATCACTCGTCCAGAGGAGTCCTACCGATTGTGGTGTGTGTCTGAGTGTGATCGCAAAGCCCCAAGAACGGGGAAAGCCATGACATGAAAAGGGTTCGGAAAGTGCCACATGAAGAAAAATGTTTTGTGGTTATTCAGTTGTCCTGCATAATGCGAATTAAGTAATACGATCAAACTAAGTAGACCTATTGAACTGATATGCGTATCTCAACTGGCGGACTTAGATGATAAAATGTCGGAGATTTAGAGCTACAAGGCAGCATAAGTTTAACTCTTTAAAGACGAAGCATATCTGTTTTATATAAGGACTCAGTCCGTACCGCGCTGTAAACACTGTCCACTTCGGTTATAAAAACCAATCTCTTAATGTTTTATAAGGCAAAAGTTGCTGTTTGTTCTGAGATCCATACAAAACACATAAACGCAATGTGGGCACCACGTGGAATTTTTTAATGTTAAACCTGGTGCTACGTAAAGTTACCGCTAGGCTTTAAAAGGTTAAAATGGATCTCAGATTTCTTTATTCAGCTGCTGAGTAGTTTTAACGACCCCTGCAGCAGGTTCGAATATGTAGCTTCAAAGCGAACCGTACAAAACTGTTTATGTTGTGCTTGTAATGACTAACATAGAGGCTATACCAGATGTGTTTAGGTTAGGGTGCGACTGTATCATAGCCTGCACCAAGTTGCTTTGTACACGTTTCGAAAACCTTCATTTTATACGTCTTCAAAGCGAAGTGGAAAGCCATCGGGTAGTTACTGCTCCTTCCACATCTGACTTCCATACCTTGCCGTTAGCTACAGAAGCGAGGTGAGATTCCGCGTAGGATCGCCACTAAAGTGTTACGGAATCAGCTAACACTGGTTGTTGTGACCGAAGGAAAGGGGCTTTTTTCACCCTGCAAAGCGTGGAAGCAGGACCTGATGTCCGGTTTCGAACGGCTGTGCAAATTCTAGCGGATGACTGTGACTCTGTACTTACTCTGTGATGCAGTTCAGCGAGGCGTTTGTGAAAGTCATCAGCTTCTTGCCTGTATCATAGGAAATTTCAGAACACCTTTCTACTGCACTCACTTTCACAATATCCTTCCAGTGCACGCACTTTCACGATACCTTTCTTCCGTACGCACTTTCACAATACCCCTCTACTGCACTTTCTTAATACTTTTCTACTGCACGCACTTTCAGAACACCTTTCTACTGCACGCACTTTCACAATATCCTTCCACTGCACGCACTTTCACGATACCTGTCTACCGTACGCACTTTCACAATACCTCTCTACTCCAGACACTTCCATAATACTTTTCTCCTGTACGCACTTCGACAATATTTCTCTACTTCACGCACTTTCACAATATCCATCCCCGAAGTGATATGCAACCCGTTCACATCCTCATGAGATCAAAATAATTTTCCATATCCTGTCTCATTCGCTGCAAGGAAACTGTCAACTTTCTTGTAGCTGTCTGCCCAGGGACATGAAAGCTGTTTCCCGTAAAATTTCTTCCCATCTGTAGGTCGCACATTTTCAGACACGCCCTCTAACAATTGTGATCATATTTGTGGTACCTGAAGGCGTTCTGAGATCCACGCAACGTGATAACGTGATAAGGTGCGTTACGTGTCCCGTGTCGTTAGCTGCAAATCATTCCTTTATGTATACTTTAAGTAATGGGAAATTAATGTAGGAGTTTCTACCGATAAAGCCTAAGGCAGTAACATAGCAACAGCCTGCCCCGGAAGATGCTTCCCTTCTACCAAACTTTATGGTCGTGCTTGTAGACTTCTCACTTATTCCCTCAAAATGTGCGCTTGCAGTTGACGTTGTGTGATTCTACACAGACAGCCACGTGCTGTTCGGTTACTTTCCCTCCCAGCAATGAAAGGGTTGACGTCTACACGCTGTCTGCATGGCTATACCTTCGCCATTCCAACTTCGGAAACAGGTTACCGGTTTTGACGAAAAATTCTGTGAACCCTGAACCCTATGCTTTTTGAAGGCACACCAACGCCATATTTTGTGTTTTCTACAACCAGTGATAAGAAAATTTATGAATGCGAACTTCTGAGGTGACAGCGACATTAAAGCCATACTGGTGTATGTTACTTTGAGAAAATACACATCTTTCAAGAGATATATGTTTCAGAAAGTAAAATAAAACATGGCGACAGTGTAAAGAAAAATTTTCCTTGGATTTGTTTAGAGGGCCATGAATAACAAACGGCATGTGAAATGTACTTAGTAGGTCTAATCACTGGTTAGAACACTGAAATTAATTTGAAGTAATTCGGGTGGCAGGATACAGTAAAATGAAGCCAAAACACAAATCTGAGTTACGAATATTACTTACGCTGCCAGTTGACACATTTACGTTGCGGGCGTGCAAGTGGCAAAGGGCAGGTCGATCAATACCATAGTGGGAGAAGATTTTGTAACTGGAACGTGGCATCACATTTCACATGCAGAGAAAGAAACTCGGCCGTGTAGATAAAGAGTATGAACTATGAAATGACATTTTTTGACAGTTCTATTCATCATACACAATAAATCTTTCTGTACATCAGAAGTCCTCATCAGAGGCGTGTTAACTGATTCTTTCCACGTAATGGAGCACAATAAAGCCGGCGGTAACATCACATGTTGCGCACACGTTCCGCACTTGGCTTTGTTGCCGTTGTACGTATGAACTACCGCGTGTAGGACTGCGTGTGGTGATGCTTGCTCTGCAGACCCTTTGTGACACAACACATCATTCAGCTTATAATGCTGACGTATTCCATGTCGACATGACGTTCTGTTGGGCACAGCAGGCTTGGCAGTTGTCTGGGCACACGGAACTTCATTTCCTACACCTCAGGAAACACTGCATCTCCATTACAAAGAATAACTGCGATGCTGTTTGATGTGATAGTCGTTGTTTGTAACGAGAATCACATGAAAGTCAAATACGCGTTGTGTTTGAAATACACAGATTTTTAACGTTAAAAAAGGTGGTATATATTTGCCACTGTGTTACACCCGGTGGGTACTGTATGTACCGCTAAGTTTAACATTCAACAATTCTACGTTCTGCCCACACAGTGTGTTTGTGTGTTTTGTGTGGATCTCAGAACAAACAGCGATTATTTCCCTATACAGCATTAACTGACTGGTTTTTATAACCGAGACGGAGTGTGTTTACTGCGCGGTACGTGCTGTGTCATTAAATACGTATAATTCGGTTTAATCTTATTCTTTAAAGGATTAACGAGAAGTGTTGTGTGTGTCCTTATGCTGTGGAAGGCAGTTCTAACTCGGTACTACGCCAGGATTCTTCATTACACTGTTTAAGGATAGTCGTTTATTTAACAAAGATTCCAGTAACTCAGACTACGTGACTACATAGCGTCGAACTGTAAAAGAATTTTAGAATAACCCTGGAGGATGAAGAAAGTGGAAACTGTGGTGAAAGTTTAATTTAACCCCTGAATTTGGGTGTAGGGACACAGAAAAACACGCAAACCCTCTAGGAGGCTGGTCTGCGGACCGAGATTTGAAAACCTTACCGCCCGATTACGAAGCTAAACAACCCATGGATTTCCGCCTCTAGTGACAACATTTACCGAGACGTCCCGATTACCTATCGGACGGCAAAACGTGGCTTGAAAAGAAGATACCACTAATGCTCTGGGTTAGCAGTCTAAGGACTGCAGTCCAGTTCTGCTAACAGGCTTTACTGACTCCCCCCTTCCGAATACGAATTCTCCATCTCTGTGATTAACACGCTTCTTTAACCCTTCAAAGACGAAGCGTATCTGTTTTATATAAGGACTCAGTGCGTACCGCACTGTAAACACTCTGCACTTCGGTTATAAAAACCAGTCAGTTGATGTATAAGGCAAAAGTTGCTGTTTGTTCTGAGATCCGTACAAAACACATAAACGCAATGTGGGCACCACGTAGAATTTTTTAATGTTAAACCTGGTGGTACGTAAAGTTACCGCTAGGCTTTAAAATGTTAACAGAGCACGACTGTTCTGCAGCCACCAGCGTCCGGTTTAGAGCGCGCACTCCTACTTCTAGCACACCAGTCTTATTTAGTGTTCTCAGTGATGCAGCAGCCTTGTGTCCAGTTCTCTTTCTTGAGCCTTTGTTCTGTCACTCATTCACGCGGTCCATGCGACACAGTTCTCGCCTCTGACTATTCATCTGCAAGTATATCGTGGTTACCGTGTGGTCTTTTACGTGGACACCAACGTTTTGAGCGAACGTGTTGCCTCCTACACGGTTGAAGTAAAGCACAGTCCTTCCCGATGAAGGAAAGGCACGGATTTTGTTCTTTGGAAAGGAATTTTGTGGAGAATGTTTGGATATAATGCGAGCGGACTGGCAGGATATTTGGAAACACTGAGTAATGGAAAACTCAACAACTCAATTTTGTGTTAATTCGTGTATGTATAATGTACAGTGAAACTCGCTTAAGAAAAACCCGGTTAAGAGGATTTCCCGCCTAAGAAGTCAGGGTAAAAAAAGCACCAAAATTCTCGCGTTTCATTAAAATTACCCTTTTAAGAAATTTCCCGCTTAAACAGTAAGATTTTCCTGGAATTTTCAAAATTTTCTTAACAGGGTTTCACTGTATATATAATATATATACACTCTAAAGGTGTGTGTGTGTGTGTGTGTGTGTGTGTGTGTGTGTACGCGTGTAATTTAAAGACGCTGTGATTTTCTTGGGCTGTCTTAAATGAACATTGATTTGGAAAGGATCTGGAAGGAAGAGGCCGTGGTTTAAGTAGAAATACTATCCTGAAATTTGTCTGGAGAAACTGAAAATAACACGTACATCTTGTCAAAATAGGCAGCGTTCTAGCTGAGATTCTTATGCGGCACCTCCAAAATAGAAGACACAGGGTTACCGCTTGGACATAATTTTGTCGACTTTCGGGGTTGGAACTGATCAACTAGCATTGTTAGCATGCTAACGCTAAGAAGGATTAAAAGTTTCTGACGTGTAGCATGCATGGAAGAGATCAGAAATGCGTATAGAAGTTTGGTCGAAACCTGAAGGGAAGAAATATTTTCTATGTTCTAGAAGTAGATGGAAAATCATGGACTGTATTCGTCTGTAGATATTACGGCTGACTTGCGGGATTTTTTGAAGAAGGCAATAAAATACTGATTTAAAATTTATTGAACAGCTAAGGGAGTGTCTGCTTTTCAAGGACTCTGTTCCAGTGAAGCGTCCTAAACGTATTTGTTTGCTATAGCGTATACTTTATTTAAACGCCAGCGCAGTAGACACAATAAAACACTTTCCATTCTTCTCTGCGCATGTGTAAAGCCATCTCCTGCCGTCAGAGCAGTCTTACGTCACTGAATTCCCTGGTCACACAACGCGCAATGCATTCAGGAGATCTGAATAACACATAATGGTGACAGCGCCAGTAAACTCTACTTCTGTGACTTCAGATAAATTTCTTCCTGCATTTAAGTTCAGAATAATAAGGAAAAGGCCTTAATAAAAGCAGGAACTCGTCGAACTTCCACCACAAAGACAAAACAGACCCTATGTTAAAAGCTGCAGTCCGTCAACTTGAATGAAACGGAGTACACTGCCGTTGGATTCTATTAAAACTACAAGGAATTTAAAAAGTGGCTGAGTGGGGATGAAATGTCGTTGAAGTTTAAGCGTCGGTATGCGTGGAACGCCCAGCTATACAAGACAAAAAGTTTTGGGCGCATCAAGCATTCACGGGCCGTCCAGTGTCGTGCGCTGAATGCAAGTTCTTAAAAGTGTTGCTTGCTTCGATGTTCCACAGGTGTAGGGGTGGCTACAGGTAGGTGGGGGGGAGGGGGAGGGGTGTGCTGTGAGACCAGGCCTTCCTAGAACCAATCAACAGGTACTCACGAGATGTATAAATTGTTCCACACAAGTAAGGTATTTCGTGTATAAACATTTAAATGAAACATTAAAACTGGATGACCACGGGAAACAACAGAGCAAAGTTTATGAGAGAATGGTGGATTACGAACTAACTAACTAACTAACTAACTAACTAACTAACTAACTAACTAACTAACTAACTAACTGACTGACTGACTGACTAACTAACTGACTGACTGACTGACTAACTAACTAACTAGCTAACTAACTAACCCCATAGAGCACGGCCCTTCTTGACAAACTAACACTTTCTAAGCGAGTCAAGACATTATCCGCACTTTATGGAACCTAAGGGTTCATTACTGCATTCACAAGAGCCCACCACCTTTCCCTATTATGAGCCAGATCAATCCAGTCCATGTACCCAATCCCACTTTTTACGTCGTACCACATGACGTGTCTACGACCGAGACTTTGTGAGATGGTTTGCAACGTGGTAAGTTTTTACAGCGAGGAGTTGTTAGAACCACGCCCAACCCCCAACCTGAAGGACCACACCTTTTCGGCTGTGCGCAACTGGTTAGTCAACATATTCGCAGTTCCCTCCATGCTGGAGGCCGTTTCTGCATCCGAAACGAGACGACGCGACGTGCATGGAGACAGGGACCTAGTTACCACGGAATGGTGGACGCCAAAGGATTTACAGTTATCTGGAATTGCAAAGTATGACGAAACAGACAGTTCAGTGATGAAGAGACTGCCAATTGCAGCCACATGTTTGGAGGTAACAATAGTAAAGAATTTATGTTGACATATTTCCAAGGATATGTGTTCATATCAACAACAGTTTGACGGAAGAGAGAGGATTCAATATGCCTCGGTTGAGAAGTTTAGCGTCGAATGGCAGTTGAACAGATGTCATATACAGCACACACGAGTACACTTACTTATGAGAACATTCTTCACGTATGCTGAGGTTACGACGTCCTGTTAACCTGGGAGATGTATTTCATATAAAGACAGTGAAGAGCGAAGAGATCTGGTCGTCAGTGGAGGATTCGAATCTTGTGGGATGTGACGTTGTGTCGTTGGGTTATCGATGTTTCGGAGGCTACATTTGTCTTCAGCTTTAAGAGTCGTCCTTCTGGATTTCATGGACTATTTATTCTTGAAGAAGAAGGCTACAATATGCTTCGAAACGTCAGAAAGAACTCACCCAACGACACAGCGTCACGCTTCTGAAGACTCAAATCTTCATCATTACCGCTTTGAGAACCTCAAATGTCTCATGATTATCAGTAATTTGACCACAAAGATAAGCTGTGATGCAGGATAGACAATAGCCTACGATGCAAAGGATGGTGTTACCTTTTGTCTCCAGGGTCAAGCAGTGCAAGGAGAGCGTTTGATTAAAAAAAATTGGCAGTTCTGGTTGTGATCCAACTTTTGGCTGCAGTGTATGATGAAAAAATTTTACAAACTTTATGCGTTATCTTTACATATCTCTTCGTAAACATGCAGAAACCCACTTTGTTCGTCGTAATAAGACAACATCTTTCAGTGTCACGAACTTTGTGAACGTTGCATCTGTTCGGGAAGCCTGGCATAAGTACAGACACACAGGAATACGAAGTGCCACACACATCGTCACAATACATTAGAACATGCATTTGATTATATTACATAAACATCTTCTGTTATGAGAAATTATTGACACTGTAGGTGGTATATAAACAAATGTTTGTGGAAATACCATTAGACACGCAGCAGAAATGCTTTCTGGGCGTCAGGATTCGCCGAAGTTGAGGAAACTTTGGTGCAGACTGCCAGAGTTAATTACAGGGTGGCAAATCATTAACTGCCCTCCCTACCGGCATAAAACTGTTCAACAGGTTGCAAACTGACACAGGAACAGGAAGGGTGTGGGGTGGAGATTAAAACAAGGGAGATATGAGGAGCAAAGTAAGTTATAACGGGTTTGACTCACGACGCACTATTTTCATTATGATAGCTACTCACAGTTTCCGTTTAAACTCTAAGCCCAGTGCTTTAGGTCAAAGGAAAGCACGTGATCTCGTACAAGGTAGTTAGCACTCACCAGCAACGCAGCTGTTTGTTGTGTATCAGCCAAGGATGACACGGCTACATATTTCGGCGACGTGGCTGTCATCTTCAGACCATTAAAGTGCATGAAACTGTAACTCGATTGCAAGATAATTTTGTGTGGGCACCTTGATACATCACTCTGTGCATGTGTCAGTATATGTGCCAGTATAAAGGGTCAGAACGTTGTAATACGCGTGTCAATATAAAGTACTAAGTACAAGTAATGCGATAGGAAGGTACTGTCGACGTTTTGAAGGCGTGGTTTATTGGTTCTTTCGCTGAGGATTTCGTGGTTGTGTCATTTTCTCTTGTTTGCGAGGAATGTGCTTTGGTTACTGTATGGTGTGCGGTAATGCGTTGAGTATAGGCGTTGGATTTTTTCTCAGGAATTGGTCTTGCCGGTGGCTGCACACTCCTCTGGGATAGACTGTTGAGAGAGGCTGCTGGTATCTGCTCAGCCTTCATATACCAGGGTTAGATCTGCATTTGTGCAAGAGGCTGATCTGAGTAACGAAGTCTGTCAGAGGCCAAGCAACACTTTGTGAAATTTGACGTGTTCCCAGCTTTGGATTTAGCTCTTCTGGGATGCAAAGCTGTGTCTTTGGATGAGAGATTACGTACATTATAGACATCAGTCCATATGGACTTGAATGTGGATGGATAAGGAGCTTTCGAAACGTCGCGGAGGATTTGTCCAATGACATAGAATTAAACCCCAGAAGACAAATCCTCGGCGCATTCTCTGCACAGTAGCTTAGATTTTTCTCGGACCTGAATCTTGAGTTGAGTAATTTTATAAAACGAGTACAGCCACGTTTTGATACAGTGCTGGTTTTTCACACCACGCAAGATATCTGGGGGTGTTTTGCGGTGGTGGGCTCTTCGAGCGAAGTCTGATGTAGAATCCAAATCTTTGACAGTGACGTATTCTTTGTCAGGCTGCTTTTGACACGTGGAAAGTCGTCACCGCAACGTGCCAGCAGTCTGCTGGCGAAAACAGGGTGTCTGCCAAAACGGACTGATTACTAATATTGCTTTAGCGCGAAATTTTGATCGCACAGTGCTGTTACAGTTCAAGGTGTTGTGTCTGGGCAAGTTATGCCGCGTAGTTAGGCGTTTTTGCGAAATTGCGAAAAGCTAATATTAAATTCATCATGTCTGTCCGTCCGTCTGTCCTCAAAGAACATCTCTGCTCCCGTTGGACGGAATGTCTTGAAATTTCATATTTTAGTATTTTTCGAAAATCAATTGAGAAAATTCAAGTTTCATTAAAACCAGACAAAAATAACCGTCACTTTGCATGAAGAGCTTTGAAAATTTGTGGTAATCTCTCAGTGAATTCTTCTGAAAATAAGAAAAGTTATAGACAAAACTTGTAGAGAAAATCAACCCACACATTTTATGTTCAGTAACTTTTTTCCGAAAATCGTGTCGTTTATGATATAATGTGGAAAAATGTGGTACAGCCAGACAGGCCACAGATGGCAATATAATACGGCGCATGCGCTTTGCGTGCTGGGTAACTGAGGCAACAAACACACTCAGAATAAGAACTGTGCTCTTCTGGGGTATAACGCAGCGTCGATTGGTAATCCTTTACCGACGTTTCGGGACAACTTATCGGGCCCATCTTCAAGGTTCAGACCTCTTGAGCCCTTGAAGATGGGACCGATACGTTGTCCCGAAACGTCGGTAAAGGATTACCTCTCGCTGCTGCGTTATACCTCAGAGGAGCACAGTTCTTATCAGCATCGCGGCGGAAGCCTGAAGTCACATACTCGGAATATTTAACGCTGTTTTTCTACGGGAAGAGTGGTTACGCCAACGCACCTCAGTGTTAAGTTATACGTACATTGTGCCCCTCTTGTTTTTTACTTTATTTACAGTTTGTTGTTATAATTTTTGTTTTTATGCGACTTGGCAAGTGATGTGTTAACTCCAAGTGAAACAGTTCGCGCTGTGTGCCTGTAAACTTACCACACAGTCTGCTACTCTGCAGGTTCAGCATGCGGCGCCGCATGATAAGTTTAACTTCGAAACACACGCACCTGTTTCAGTGAGTCAAGAAGGTGTCTGGGTAACATATCTTGCGGCCGTACGTACTCTGAATCCGTTTACATCCTTGTTTGCCGCCGCAGACGCCGATTTTTAGTGACATCAGCAACGTGTTAAGCGTGCAGACGTCGTCAGAGCTACTGGCCATGACATTTTGCGTGAAGCATACATGGAGTCTGGCCGGCTGCCAGGCTGTGTGTGTACCAACAGGTAGTTCCACAGTGTACAGTGTAACGTGCTGAATAGATTTATATTGCATCAGGCTGGAAACTCAGGATATGAGGAAGGTTTAGCAGTCCATGTTATTTCCTTCTCACCCCCTTACCAGTATTAACTACAAGAAAGTGCAAAACGATGCCTTAGTGCACTATGCGTTTTAACCCTTTAAAGACGAAGCGTATCTGTTTTATATAAGGACTCAGTGCCTACCGCGCTGTAAACACTCTCCACTTCGGTTATAAAAACCAGTCTCTTAATGTTTTATAAGACAAAAGTTGCTGTTTGTTCTGAGATCCGTACAAAACACATAAACGCAATGTGGGCACCACGTAGAGTTTTTTAATGTTAAACCTGGTGGTATGTAAAGTTACCGCTAGGCTTTAAAAGGTTAAAAGACATCGCCTTCAAGCAGAACTTGATTATCGCGTTGAGTATTGGAGAGGTACTGGGTGTGAAAGTCGGTCTGCGGGCCAATTAGCATGAGGGGACTTTTGTCTCTGGTGTGCCACTTCAATTATTGCTGTTCTTCACATTACTTAGAACCTAGCGTTTACAGACACCCGATCAAGTAGAACTGCAGTTATTTTGTGGAATGGCTGAGGCCTGGTAATGTGATAAATACCTGCAATAGCCCGACCATAGTCTGCCACATGCATCGGATAGTACGTTAAAATGTATGCCGGAAACTAATTTTGGTGCAAGAGAAATTTAAGGTCTATACACAGGATGTGCTGAAGGTCACATCACCGATACTACGTTCACGTTCCAGAGAAACACACCATTTGTAACAAACCACCAGTAGAAAGCGACAAAGAGTAACTACTGAAATAGTTTCAAATTTTTGTCTGCCATTTTCAGTACATATCGATACACATATACGTGCTTAACGCGGGTGGAAATATTAAAAGTTAAGTAATTCGGCTTCTCGGGAAGGAGACTTTTGGAACACCCTGTATATAGACGAAAGTTTTTGGAGGTTTTCCTGCCAACATTTGTCAGGGACTCTAATAATATCTGAACATATATTACAAGGCTTTAAAATAAAAGACTCGTGCCGCATCAGGACGTGGATTCAGCAGGGTTACAAATAGCTCCTTACGGACCAGTTTAATTACAGCCGGCAGTTAAGTGCATGCGCCCTTACCTGAACAGCTGAGGCTTCTCCTCTAGGTGTGTCTACCTCCCGAACAAGCCGCCAACCAGTAATTCTGAACTGCTGCAGACTCGTACCTGCTTTCCAGCCGCCGAAATGTCTAACTAAATCTGATGTCACACCGCTGCGCCTGAACAAACTTACATAGTGGCAGGGAGGGGAATTCGAACACGTTAAAGCACGGCAACTTTGTCCGTGAGGATGGTTACGGACGCATAACTACAAGGGGTAGGAGAGTCAGACGTAATGTGCGGGGGTGTCCTGCACTCTGTTACTGAGGGGCGTACATAAAGTTTTATCAATTTGGGTTCGTCGAATTTAATAAGCTCCATGTCCATGCGTAGTTCATACAAAAGCAACAAACCACCAACTAACGCACAGTGCGTGCTGTTGTATTCACTAGTAATATTACTTCTTCCTACATGTTTCAACCCCGCCGGGTCATCTTCAGGGAGAAAGGTTATTTACATATACATACTGCTTTAATACAGTTAAATAAATATGTGCAGTCGACGTCGCACTCTGAAAACACGAGGTAAGCAGCTGTGAGTCTCACAGGTCCTTAATATTAATTAATTAATCATTATTAAGTAATATTAACAGTGGCTGTAAATGGCACAAGTTGTGACTGAGTTGGTGGTTTATTGTTTTTATTCGGTTCTTTGATTTGTTCGGACCTGATGGTGGACAAACTAAGCTCGCCCGAATCGTCACGAACACCGCCGTGCTAGGCACCAGTGTAGCAGTTTCTTTATTTACACCGTGTTCTGACACATTCGCTGTCTTATGGTGCTGTCCGATTTTAAATTGTATTTTGGATGGATTTTAGTACACCTTTTGCTATATTTCTGCCCATGGAAACCCTGTCAAAATTAAACTTGCACAGGACAATCGAACCCGGTTATAACGTCACGAAAGGGGCTGAATATTTTGTGTCGTTATAAACGAGTTTTGTTATAACTGAGGAGTATAATGTTATGGTTAACGGGCAGGAATTAATTGGTACCACAGAACATCTGAAGCTATAGACAGGGTGTCGCATAAGCCGATGTCGTTATACCCGGTTTCGACTGTATTTAGAACTGAGACCATCTGACCTTTGGAGTTGAAATGGCGTTAAGTAACCCAGTATCACTTTCTACACGCCACCTGTCACTTTTTGCCCCATCTAGCTGCAGGTTTATTGTTGTGTACGAAGTGCCAGCATTCTAGGAAACCTTCCTTGAAAATTCAGGACACGCCAACATCCATCTCAAATTTTATTTTCAACCCGGAACTTCTTCCTCACGCGCCTCGTTTCATCTTTCCACTTACTTGACCTGGCTGATTCCCAAAAGGCGAATCCCCTACACGGTATTTTATAAATTATTTTCCCTCTTAAAAGAAGGAAAGGCGATGTGACTGAAACGCCGTGGCTACACAGACCTAGTGCGGCCGCAAATATCAACTGCACAGAAGAGAGAGGGAAGACAGAATGCCGTAATGTTTCTGTGAATTTTGCTTTAAATAGAATTTTTACAACAATCTTTATGTGGTCACAGCTCTTATTGTTTGGATCCTACCTGAAAGCTTGAAATTTTGACAGAAAAATTCTAGCGCCCTTGTCGGGAATTTAACTCAGTGACATATATAAGGCCCCCGCAGACTCTGCCGCAAGGGGCGTCCCGTGGGTAAGGTGGGCCCCCAAACGTACAGAATACTAAAACTTGTTGTTAGTTTTTCTGGACTGGATAGGTTCCTCTAACAGAAAGCAGTATAGTGAATTCTTGCTACCGAGATTTATGGGTAAATTCGCTAACAAGTACAGGGGACACTATTATCGACTGTCGGAGAAGGGGGCAACCAGTTATCCATGCTCCTACGTAAGGTACGTAATTTACACTTTTTTCTTTGTTGATTCCTTTTTTTTTTACGCAGCGTAATTTCAGCGCTAAGTATGACCAGCGCATTCAGACGGTATAACTAAATATCACAATTCTTACGGTTGGAAGGAATAGCGAGTACAGTTTACAAGTAGTGCAATGTCATGCATTGGGTCCGCATAACTAAACATGGGCGTTACTGCCCGCCTTACGTAAATGGGTCTACTGGTCGCTTCGTTTGCATAAAGAATGCTTTAGAAGAAGCGTGTAGCGTGTTACCGACTGAATGGCTACTGGCGGAATGGGCGTATAACAGCTGCCCCTTTGCTCGAGTAACTAGAGATTTTACTGACAACCGACATTAAAATTAACATGAATTATATTTAAAGACCCAGTCCGTACCGCGCAGTAAGCACACTCCGCCTCGGTTATAAAAACCAGTCAGTTAATGCTGTATAGGGAAATAATCGCTGTTTGTTCTGAGATCCACACAAAACACATAAACACACTGTGGGCAGAACGTGGCATTTAAAGACCCAGTCCGTACCGCGCAGTAAGCACACTCGGCCTCGGTTATAAAAACCAGTCAGTTAATGCTGTATAGGGGAGTAATCGCTGTTTGTTCTGAGATCCACACAAAACACATAAACACACTGTGGGCAGAACGTTGAATTGTTGAATGTTACACCTGGCGGTACATACAGTGACCACTGGGCTGTAAAGTGTTCATGCCGATAAGTGCTCGCGATAATTGGCCCTGAAGCAGCTGTTTTGGATGAACAGTTGTGTCTGTGATAAAAGGAGCTTTACATGTAGCAAACATAAACCCGTTTTATACATTTTAATACGTGGCTCACTAATCAGTTTAAGCCAGCACAATATTTACTGAGTGCCGACCATTATGAGACGGCAGTACGAGGAGTACTGGGCACAGTCAGCTGCGTAATGCAGTTGCTGTCCATGAAATTAGTATTACGATGACCGGAACAAGGATACGATTGGCAGGATGCATAGCATAAATGGCAGACATAAGAAATGCGTAAAAAAATTTAGTCAGAAGGCCTCCAAAAATACAATATTTGAGGTTGCCAAGGCGGGGAATGTTCGTAATGCAGCATTATGCATTATGACGCCTTGCAGTCTGGTAGCTGGGTACCACATCGCACTTATGCTTCCTGTCGCGGTCATGAAGGCAAAGCCGTGCATTCTTGCGAAGCCCTGCGAACTACCTTCCAGATTACAGCACAGTGTCGTGGCCCACGAGCTCACGATACTGTCAGAAGGGAATTTGCTTTTGGGGGTGCTATTCCTAGAATCTGGGTAGAGTCTATTTGCTACTGTGCGACATTCGGTACGGTCACTTCATGTACAGTGCTGCGGCAGTGTCTTACACAGCAGCAGGGCTGACCCTCTGTCTGATACAGCACAATTGCTGTTTGTGAACAGGGCGTGTCGCCATGCAGCAGCCAGCGGGGCTGTGAGGCATAGAGGTGACCTCTGTTTATGTTTGTTTTTAGAGGGGTGGGGGTGGGGGAGAATCATGATACTGGAAGAGACAGGAAACTTAACTCCGAATTCTACGACAAATGCAAATTCCAAATTGTCGTAATGACATAATGGAGGTTTTTTAAGCGTTTGACGCTATATTGCAGTTACTCTCATGTTGCCTGCTAAAGGAGCGCGTTATTGTAGTGTGACCTGATTTATAGAAAAAAAACGGGACACTGAAGGTGAGTTGACATGATTCGACTGTCATGCTAGCTAAAACGATTCCCTTGTGCTCGTTTCATGCCACCTAGCCGTAATTGTTTAGCTTGATTAAAATTAACATAGGTCACTTACATATTTATCGCATAGTCTAACATTAACATTTTCAAATTACACAAATCGTTACTGAGCAGACGGCCCGGGACACATTGCTAATATTTTTGTCATATTTCTAGATGACGGAATTTCTTCCAAAAGGTTTGGATATTCCATTACGAAATTGTAAAAGTCCGTACAGTAAAGTCTTTAAAATGTGTTTGTGTTATTAAAATTAAAAGGAAAAATAAAAAAAAATTGGACGCGTTTGTAAAAAACGGGACATTTGGCGTCCCGATTACAATTTCCCGGGACAGTGGGATCAGTGTCTGAAAAAGGGGACAATTCCTTTAAAAACGGGACGTCTGCTCACCCTACTTTATTGGGCCTCTTATGGGGGCAAGATGTATCCTGAGGAGAAAATCGAAATTTGGACGGTAGCTGCAAACGTACTGAAGAAGCCGAAGCGGGAAACTAGCATCGTCTTGCGTCTTTTGCCCAAAACGAAAAGCTGCTCAGCGTAATAAAATGGCGGAATGATACAAGGGCACACAACCTGCAGGGCCACACGAACATTCGCTTTCACTGCACCGTGGTTAATTTATTGAGTAGCTGGTGAAGTGTTAACTTTCCAAGAAGGATTCTGACCCACGTTAGCAGTCAGGCCCTTTGAACATCATAATTCGAGTAATACATCCGGAAAGAGCACAGATTTAACAGGCTGAAAAAAAGAAGTGGGTAAAAAGCAGACACGTGTGTTAGTAGGAGAACTACACGTGAATGGCAGAGGATAAGGTAACGCCCCAACAAGCGCTGTGGTGAAAATTTCACTGCATGCCCACACGGTCTATTTATGTGTTTTGTGTGGATCTCAGAACAAACAGCGATTATTTCCCTATACAGCATTAACTGACTGGTTTTTATAACTGAGACGGAGTGTGTTTACTGCGCGGTACGGGCTGGGTTTTTAAATGCCACGTTCTGCCCACACAGTGTATTTATGTGTTTTGTGTTGATCTCAGAACAAACAGCGATTATTTCCCTATACAGCATTAACTGACTGGTTTTTATAACCGAGACGGAGTGTGTTTACTACGCGGTACGGACTGGGTATTTAAATGCCACGTTCTGCCCACACAGTGTATTTATGTGTTTTGTGTGGATCTCAGAACAAACAGCGATTATTTCCCTATACGGCATTAACTGACTGGTTTTTATAACCGAGACGGAGTGCGTTTACTGCGCGGTACGGGCTGGGTCTTTAAATGCCACGTTCTGCCCACACAGTGTATTTTTGTGTTTTGTGGGGATCTCAGAACAAATAGCGATTATTTCCCTATACAGCATTAACTGACTGGTTTTTATAACCGAGACGGAGTGTGTTTACTGCGCGGTACGGGCTGGGTCTTTAAATGCCACGTTCTGCCCACACAGTGTATTTTTGTGTTTTGTGTGGATCTCAGAACAAACAGCGATTATTTCCCTACACAGCATTAACTGGCTGGTTTTTATAACCGAGAAGGTGTGTTTACTTCGCGGTACGAACTGAATGTGTAGACATATTCAGGTTAAATTGCACAACGTTTTTCACAGCGTGCATTGTTGTTGAATTACTAACCAGAAAAGTAGCAACAGTGAAGTACAAATATAATATATTTGACACAAAGTCTTTAGAGGATCAGTTTCACTCCGACATGTTTCGGCAGCATATATATCACCATCATCAGGGAGAGGGAGTTCACACCGAAAGTTGGGACGCCACTGGTGGGATAAAGCCCTTCTTGCTATCTACAAATTGTCACAGTCACTCCACAGAAACTGCTGGTAAAGGTTATAAACATTTTTATAAAACCTGCGCACAACGTCAGTGCTTACAACCAACAGCGTTCTGTCGCATTCCTAGATGCAATGCGCCTAGAGCTCTTGCATTCCTAGAACCGTAACACTCAAACAACGCGGTTTGTCCGTCTCTATAAACTGTTCAATACGATACGCCACTCACATTCGCTGACATTTCATGCTCTTTGCTTTTGTTTATAATACCGAATGATGTGCGTATTGACGCTCAGTATATCAGAAAATTTGCCGGTTATCGCGTCACACAGTTCAGTTGTCAGCAGCCACACTAATTACGCACATTAATGCTAATACGCAGTGGAAGCCTAACAATGATATTCTCGTTTGTTTCCTTTCCTGGAGAAAGCAATACAAGCATACAGTCAGTGTTAATGACACCGAGGGCACTATCGCTACTATTGACAGTGCCGTAGATCAGGCGACTATTTGCCGGCTTCTACCCGCAGAGGCCCTATGTAGGATGTACAGCATGTTCGAATTAAAGACGGCCCGCTTTCTTGATTTCGCCTTTCAACCTGGCCGGTTTTAAGTGGAACATTCTGTATTACTGTCAACAGCCCCGCACATTCTACTGTTCATAATGATCACTCGTTTCTTTATTTCTATAATTGTTACGAAAATAACATCTACAATTCTGCCGGTTAAAATCAATTTTATTAATGTGCTGAAAGTCGTGTCTCTGCATTACAGCAAACACGTTATCGGTTCATTAATTTCTTGTAAAGAGAAAACACCAAAACTGAGAGTATGTTATTTGGCGACGCTGTCAGTTGCTTACAGTACTAACATCTGTTATACGTGTATTAATGATTATGGAGCACAGGTGGAATGACACTGGCTGTGGAAATCCTAAGTACGCGGAGAGACCTGCCCAGTGCCACTGTGTTCATCATAAATCTCAGATGGACCAGACTAGTATCGAACCCGGGACTTCGCGGTTAGAAGTCGCCTAATAACAACTGGAGGTATGTTGCAACTTCCGGAAACTACCAGGTGACCCGCTGAATCTCCCACTTGAACACATCAGTGATGGCGGGAAACCATAGATTAACCGCACTGTGCGTACCCACTCACGGTGAATATGGGTTTGAATTCCCATTTCGCGTAAGACCGATCAATGCTCTGCTGTACCAACAGAATTACCAGCCATAATCTAAAATCATAATGCTTGGTTCTACCCAATGTGGCTGCTGGGTAATGTAGCCCACGGCCGCTCGGACACTTCGTCTGCAGGTAATTATCACACGGCCCTGCTTTGTAGATACCAAGCAGTCTTGGTGACGGCAGCAGTAGCTGGTTATTGCGAGAAGCTTAACAAACGTCGAAATAGTCCATGTGGAGAAAATGCAGAGGTATGTGGTTTGAATGTACGTGTGATTGCAGGCGTGCCTTAAAGAAAACTGGCCGTTCCACCTTGTAACTACTTGCTGCAACTATTAAAAACTATGGTAAAACTGCAAAACAAAAACTAGTCTGAAATATATCTTTATATATGTGTATATAGATATACAGACCCGGTCCGTACCTCGCAGTAAACACTCCGTCTCTGTTATAAAAACTAGTCAGTTAATGCTGTATAAGGAAATAATCGCTGTTTGTTCTGAGATCCACACAAAACACATAAATACACTGTGTGGGCAGAACGTATATTTAAATATTCAGCCCGTACCGCGCAGTAAACACACCGTCTCGGTTATGAAAACCAATCACTTAATGCTGTATAGGGAAATAATCGCTGTTTGTTCTGAGATCCACACAAAACACATAAACACACTGTGTGGGCAGAACGTAGAATTGTTGAATGTTACACCTGGCGGTACATACAGTAACCACTGGGCTTTAAAGGGTTCAGCAACGTATTCATTATGTAAGTTAAAATAATTTTAGGTTTCATGCCAGAAATTAGTGCAAAGGGAACACATTTTTGCATTTGCATGGCAACACTGCACCCTTTTATGTTGTTGGCAGCTACATATAGGTCAACAACAATATGAAGGGAAGGTATCGTTGCCTTTTATGCCAACAATGGTTACGCGAACGCGCCGCAGTGTTGCGTTAGGGCCTCTGTCCACGACTGTGTTTTGTGGCGCGGCAAGTAGGAGTGCGACTTAGCGAACAATTCGTGACAGTGGGCGTGTTTTCACATAGAAGCGCTTCAGACGCTGTGCGTCCGTTGCTTATCCTGTTTTGTGTGGACGTGGCACTTGCCCATTCACTGCGGAGAGAGCAGTGACTGAGGATGCTTAAGTACACGGTGTTGTGCGAAAAATGAAAAATATTATGATCATTATGGCAGGTAATAAGGGGAGGGTTGAGGCGCCTAGTGATGAATTATTTATATATATATAAGTATATATATATACACACACCTCTACAAATACCTCCACTGCGTGTGGCAGCGTGAAGAAGCTTGTGTTCACCTGAGAAATTTAAAGTTATTCGCGTAACCATTGTTGGCATAAAAGGCAACGATACGTTCCTTTCATATTGTTGTTTACCTATATGTGGCTGCCAACAATATAAAAGTGTTCAGTGTTGCCATGGAAATACAAAAATGTGTTCCCTTTGCACTACTTTCTGGCATGAAACCTAAAATTATTTGAACTTGCATAATGAATACGTTGCTGAACCCTTTAAAGCCCAGTGGCCACTGTATGTATCACTGAGAAATTTAAAGCTATGCCGGCTGCAGTCTACCTGTTGGTTGGGACAACAGTGCGGGCAGGTTTCGAGCGAGGTGCCGGATAAAGACAGCCGCGCTGGACCTGTAGGTTGGGGTTGGGCGTGGGGATAACGTTCTCGCCTCATAGAAACTCAATGTTCCGAATCCGTTACAACGGGGAGGCCATGGTCTGAAACTGCATCGAAGTGCCATAAAAGAAGAAGAAGAATATAGGCTGTATATATCGCGTTATATGGCGTTCTGCTTGGACTTGTGTCGCAATAATGCATGCAAGAAGCGATGAGGAAATAGGGCGTCGTTGTGATTCTGTATTTGCGACAGAAGGTGACGATACAAAAGTGCCTGCAGTGCCAGCAGAGAACTCTGCAACACGTCACGACAGAGAACCTTGCACGAAAGGTTCTTGCAATTTCCTCTGGAGCTTATGTTGTTCTGGGATCAGGTTTATATACAGAGAGCAGATCCTGCGCCCCGTTGGGCAAGGAAATGGAGGTTTATATCTGTGTATCCCACCGAAATACACGGCACTTTGCAGTCTGCAACGTAAGGAAAATGCTGCGGGCCATATCATACCGTTATTTAACAGAGAGTATGGACCAAGGCACAACTCCTGGAGAACTACGTGCGAAAAGTACAGAAAGTTAAATTAGATGTTTATATGAGTAAAGTTTGAAGCGGTTGATTAAGAGACGCACGACGGTTCAACGGCATGCCCAAGGGGAAGGGGCTGCAGCCTGGTACCTGACCCCGCCCCCCCCCGCCAAACCCCCCAAAACCGAAATTTAAAAAACATGTTTTGTAGATACGATGATTTCAAAAGATTCACCTGATTTCTCCTTCAGCCGAAATCAGCCACTGAGATCAGCTGATGACTAATGCATTAGAATTTTGAAAAATAAATTAATAAAATAAAAACAATACTATAGGACAGTGATTTTATCACGGAACATGTGATATTTGTATGTGTATAAATGCAATTTAAAACAGCGTTATGTTGCACTTCTACTGGCGACATGATTTCTATAGTATAATATTTAAAATCAAATAAATTGCATTTAGCCTCAGTGTCAGACCTACCCCCCACCAAATTAAAAATTCTGTGTGCCGAATGCGACGGTTTGTATCTCTTGTGACACGGTGTTCAGTGCTTAGGGATTCTGTCAGATTTGTTTGCTTTAACCAAACTTTACCAGACGTCGGTTAAACTGCGTCTGCTGTGACGTAATAACATGGGTCGACAGGGACATGAAGAATTACTTCTTTATATTTACACGCAGAGTGTAGCAGAAGTGTCATGTCGCTGGATGTATAACAATAGAAATGCCGTGTGAAGTCATTTCTGGGCCACTCTGTATAAAGTTATTCCTGTAAACAGTGGCAGGCAAAAGTCACACCTTACCCACCGTCCGCAGTAACTCCACTTATCCCTCTGGTGAAGTCCGAAAATTAAGGGCTGTGCTTGGACATAATTAAACTCTCATTGGCTGGGGCAATCATATCTGCTCCTCCCATCTTCCCTGTCATCAACTGGCCAGTCACCCTCAAACTGCCCTGCATAACCTTACAAGTCTTTTTCCATATGACTGCAACACACACAAGAATCATTTCAGTCACCATGAAGATGGAGACCTTATGAAAAGATGAAACATATGACGGATACACAGTGCAGAAACCCAAAAGAAGGCCGTCATCTGACACCCACCTTTCCTTTCCATTTCTTATCCATTCTCAACTCCCATTTTCACCTACTAAACTTGTGCGTTTGATGCAGCATCGTAAAGTACCTACCAGTTGCAAGTTACATCAACACACCAGTGCTAATCTGACATTGAACACTGTACTGTGTTCGGTGTAAAGCCATGGCACGAATGGCTTCTGACTTCCTGTGTTAGAGTTAACACTTTCAAAACTTTGCGGGCTTTCCTGGTGAGGTTATGGGAGGGCCAGACGATTTGTCTTGTGGCAAGGATTCTTGTCCACCAAATATGCAGTCCCAGGGCACCATAAATTGTCCAGAAGACGCGTGCTTTGAGACCACCTGACCACCGAGATGACACGCAATGCAAAACGACGGCGCTGACACGTTAACACGCTATGGTGACGCCCTTCCTGCTTTATGATGCACTTGATTGCAGCAGTCTGCTTATTTTTATGTCCCATTCCAGACCTGCGGCAGTACTGTTGCTATTTGCGCGCAAAGCAGAGCAGTAGTAATTCAGTTCTCTTCAATTCAATTCAGTTCAGTTCAATTCACTGCCTGTTTATTAACATGCTGTATCAACAGCAAAAATGCCAAATAATAATAATAATAATAATAATAATAATTCAATTCGGTTCGATTCTGTCGGCATTTATTAACATGCAGGCTTAACAGCACAAGTGACTATTATAAAGCCAGCACAAAGACACAAAACACAAAAACACTTAAAATATACAGCAAAAACACTATACAGACAAAACAAAAACAATGTTACAGAAAAAAGCGATATAAATGCAGTATTGTGGCAAAAAACCTGTACCCAGAAGAAAAGATAAATTTATTTAAAAACATCACAGATTAATGCAAAATCTGCTTTAAAGAAATAATGCGTTTCCTGAAGATACCGGTGTTTGTGCACACACGGCTAGCAGCCAACGCACACAATAATAATAATAATAATAATAATAATAATAATAATTTGCTTATTTCGCAGCTTCGTCAGTTCACACAGACTGTACTACAATTTAATATTACTCATTCCTTGCATTAATAACTAAAATATTACAAAGGCTAACAAAACCACCATTATATTACATTAAAATATTAAAAATTCCTGTGTGTTTCGATCCCTGTAGGATAATCATCAGGGAGTACACACATAACATAATTATGTATACGCACTACGTAAACTTGTTCATAGCAGTCGGAGCCGCATGTGCCGCGCGTCTTCAGTGTAAGTGGAAGCAGAGGTAGAGAGTGCCGTGTACACACACAGCGACATGCAACTCTAACTTCTTGTAAATTAACACAAGAAAGTAGCCCAGCCTAGCAACTTGTGTGCGAGTCTCTGTCACAGCACGCCCCCACGCGACCTGTCACTGAGTGCGTTGCTTCCGAGGGACATCCCTTTCCTCAGCACTGGGCAGTCTCGGTCCTGTTCGCGGGGTGCCTCAGAAATATTTGTTTGCACTAACAATTATCATTATACATTTTATACAGATTTACCCTTTTATGTACTTAACTAGTGGTTATGTTAGTTTACAGAACATCAGAGTTCCGTATCGCGGTGTGTGTTTCCATCTGTTTTACGCGCAACACTGTACTTTCTATTTTCCCTCCCACTACACGATGTAAAAACTGTCAAGCTCCAACTGTTATGAATTATTTTACATAGCAGTTTATACATAATTATGTAATTTATGTACTCCCTGATGATGGCCCTACAGAGTCCGAAACACGTAGAAGTATTGAATCTTTAATTTTTGGCATTCTAAAGTAACGTAGTCCGGAGGGACGAACTGTGCCTTTGGCTGGCTTTTGACATATTTTAGACCTGCAGTACATCGTCAAGTGATTCAGGCTCGATCAATGATGCAGTCAGTAGTGTAAACCATTGTTCATTACTGTTGTACAGTTCAATGGCACGTGCCTCCACTCCGACATACACCTTCATGGCTTGCGCAGGGACAGCCTTTTATCTGTGATTTCAGGCTTCCACAGCGATGTTTATGAGATCTGCGCTCTTCTGGGGTGTTACGCAGCGTCGGGTGGTGAGCCTTTAACGACGTTTCGGGATAACGTGTCTGTCGCATCGTCAAGGGTCGAGCCCAAGAACTTCTTGACCGTTAAAGATGGGACAGATAAATTGTCCCGAAACGTCGGTAAAGCATTAGCACACCAGGCTGCGTAATATCCCAGAAGTGGGCAGATCTCAACCATTTTATCTTCACCTTTACGTGATACGAACAGCACTGTGTTGAAGTGTACCTCACTGTAGTGTATAGGGAATGTTGCTGTATACTTTCTGTAGCTGAAACTGGGGTAGTTTCCACCGTATTCTTGCAATCTGTAACCACAGTCAATGCATGTCTTACATCCTGCCTCCTGCCTCTCAACTCACTGCTTTTAAAGGACGAAACTAAATCTGAAGAGAATAACAGTGTTCAGCCTCCAATTCTCGGCACAACAGCATTTACAAGATGTATCGTTGCTTTCAAAGAGAATCGAGAATTCCGTAGCATATCCGTTTCTTTAGAAGTTCAAGTAGCTTTAAATTCGATTTACCCCCGAAGCAGCTACGTAAGAAAAGGAGAACAAAATCAAATTTGAATGTTGCCCAACATCAGCTTATCCACATTTTCTTCCCCAAACGTTACCAGTGCAGTGTTAGCACAGGACTTGTTACGTTGTATGCACCACTTCAACGAAGTTAGTGAAATGGACACGTGATGAGGAGGTCTGTCGACATGTTTCATGCCCAAAAGCGGATTCAGAATTCTTGAGACATTCTCAGGCGTTTTCTACAGAATTAATTACGGATTTTGTTAACGGAGTGTGTGAGTGTGTGGCATCACGGTGTGTTTTATAATATGAAATAAAAGTAACCTTTTTTCGGTGCAGTCGACAAAACTTTTTATATTGGTAAAAAACGCCTTTGTTTGCAATAAATCGCAGTATGTCAATTTCAGGGGTTTTTGTAAACTAACGGATTATAACTAACTTTGCCAACACCAGGCCTGTGTATCCGCAATATAAGGTGGGTATCGGCTGGCGTTCAGTCGCTGTAGAATTTGCACTTATAAGTGTAAATATTCTTACACTGGCCAAGTCTGTTAGTGCAGATTTTATTGAATTAAAATCAATGTTCTTCTCACGTGCTGCTGCCATCTGAGGCCTGCAGCTTGACAGACAAACACCAAAGTTTCGGATTAATCTATTGGCTCTATATTCAAGCTCCCCAAAACGTCCCGACTGACTCTGGGACCCACCCAGCCTCCTAGTCCAAGGGTACGGGGGTTCTTTCCCAAAGTGTAAAATGGTCAGGGCGTGTGTCTGACCACTTACTTCCATCCAGTGCTTGGTTTAACCCTTTAAAGAAGAAGCGTATGTGTTTTATATAAGGACTCAGTGCGTACCGCGCTGTAAACACTCTCCACATCGGTTATAAAAACCAGTCTCTTAATGTTTTATAAGGCACAAGTTGCTGTTTGTTCTGAGATCCGTACAAAACACATAAACGCAATGTGGGCACCACGTAGAATTTTTTAATGTTAAACCTGGTGGTACGTAAAGTTACCGCTAGGCTTTAAAAGTTAAAGAATGAACGGAGCTGTACCTCTGCTCCACTTACATGGCTTCATGGCGTCGACAGGGAAAACCGTACGTTTGCCTGCATTCAAGCAGGGCAGTGCGTTCCTCTGGGACTCTGGTACGTCTTTATCAAATCACACGGCGTCGCGTCCCACACAACCGTAAGTCTAAGATATATATATATATATATATATATATATATATATATATATGGACAAAGATCAGTCTCGTTCAAGACGGGCAATATACATATGAACGTAACATTTAGACTCGTTCGCGTAACCACTGTCTTCGTAGAAAAGCAATAAGTGTTACATATTCTGAGTGTGTGTCTGTAGCCTTAGTATTCCGGCACGCAAAGCGCCTGCGCCGTATTATGTTGTTGTCTGTGACCAGTCCGACTCTGCCATATTTTTTCCACATTTTCTCATAAATGGCACGTTTTTTTAAGTTATTGAGCATAAAATGTGTGTTTTGATTTTCTCTACAACTTTTGTTTGACACATTTCTCATTCTGAGAAGCATTCATCGAGATATTATTATAAATGTACGTAGGTATTCATGTGAAGTACCCGTTATGCTTGTGAGATATCAATGAAACTGGATTTTTTCGTCAGCTTTTCGAGAAACACTCAAATATAAAATTTAATAGTCACTTTTCGTGATTTTGCAAACGCGCCTAAAAACGAGTGACGTTAATAGAGTATCCATTGCAAGTGTCTTGTGTCATACCCGAATTCACGTAGTCCACGGGCGTCAACTAAATTAAGCGAAGGACTTCACATCTGCGAAACCAAGCGGCTTGTCTCAGCGAGTTGTTACGCCGTTAGTAATCCATCAGCGTTCAGAAGCACGCAGTTCGCCGTGATCGGGAGGCAACGTCTCCTACAGCTTAGTCGTGCGTTTAGTCTAATCGTATCTCAGTAGGCGACGCAAGTATTGTGTGTGTGTGTGTGTGTGTGTGTGTGTGTGTGTGTGTGTGTGTGTGGAAACATTCATCAGCGTAGGCAAACACACAAAGTGCACGGTGTGAGGGATGCCTGCGTCAGATTTACATTGATTGCAGCGTCTTCTGAAGGAAGGTTCATGTTTATTATAAGCAGCTGCAGGGTTTTCACACCCCCTTATTGAGAGACCTGCGGTTCTCACAGCGGTGTTACTTAAGATTCAGGTTTTCTGCGATATGACGCTGTGTCGTTGGGGGAGCAGCTACCTACGTTTCGAAGCATCGTAGTGCCTTCACCTGCAGGGTCAGGTAACCCAAGACTAACCCTGAATGCGGAGGCGCCAAGGTCTGTCTATCATCGTGAATGCACTCCTTCCGTACACGCTGGTTTCACCATACAACAAGAACTGGTAGGTGGCAGAATTCAGATCCGTACCTTGAAGTGGCGCAAGGTGTCCGAATCCTGGCAAAGTAAAAAAAAGTAATTATTTTTATTCCCAGATATCCATGCGCCTATTAACCGCCAAATGCTTCCGGTTATGCTTTGTTGTTTGTTCTAAGGGCTCCGAATCCTGGGATGTGACTTCTGGTAGAGAAGTAAATACGTAATCGACGTTTCAGAGTAACCTGCTGTCTCTGCGTTCAGGGATTATCTTACCCTAATGATGGTTGACGCAGCTTCCTCCGAAACTCCGGCACTTCTCCGTCAGAACACGTTGCATGGTGTGCCGTACCACAGTTACTTTATGGCGTCGTATTCATACAGCAGCTTCGTTTCGCAGTCCTTCCCTCTTCTGCCTACTCACAGTAGGTGTCGAGGGTGTTTATTTTCACTTGATCACACTCAGACACACACCACATTCGGTAGGACTCCTCTGGACGAGTGATCGGCCCGTCGCAGAGACCGCTACCTGACAACAAAAACACTCAGAACAGACAAAACATCCATGCCCACGGTGGGATTCGAAACTACGATCCCAGCAAGCGCTCGGCAGCAGACCCACGCCTTAGACCGCGCGGTTGCTGGAATCGGCTTCATAGAGTAGTCTTGGGGTCATTATTGGAAGTTTAGGCTACGTAACTTTAAATGTATTGCAGCATCGTACTTCTAGAAAATGTTAAGTTGGAGAGAAGGTAAATATGTTGAAAGCTGAGTAACATGACGTGAAGGGAAGGGAAGGGAAGGGAAGGGAGCTGTTTTGTAGCTGTGTAGGGCAGAAAGGAAGGCGATTGTATTCTTTATGTACTGGGCGAGTCGGATTGTTATTGTGAGAGATACGCACTTCAGATAAAAGCTAAACGTCTTCGGTTGGACGCACGGCGTCACTTTGTTAGTCGCAAAAGGAACACTCAACAGGTCGACAAATCGCTTTGCAGACAACAGAATTCACGTGACGCGTCATAACATGGCGGCGGCCAATCGTTAAACGTGTGTTTTGTAAATAAGACATAAACAGCGCGAGGCGAAACGCTAACCGTCACTAAAATACAGCTTTATTCTAAAAAAGACTCTGCATTTCCCGTCAACGCGCAGTTCTTCATATTTTGCCCTATTTCGCTGACTTTCACTAGCTGTACTTTATCAGATGTGGTAAACTATTTCGGACCCTGACAACCTGCATTATTATTTTAATTTTATTCGAATTCTGTAGTAAAAAGAATGGCACGGCAGTTTGTTTCCTATTATTATTATTATTATTATTATTAACAAATAACCCTATGGAGCTTAGTCCTTCTTAAGAAACTAACAGTCCCTCATCTAGTCAAGAAATTCCTCGCATTTTATGGAACAGGAAAGTCCATTACCGCCTTCACAAGAGGCCGCCACCTGTCCGTAACCTGAACCTGATCAATCCAGTCTATTCCCCATCCTGTCTCGAAAGATGTATTTCAGTAATATGTTACCATCTATGTCTAGGTCTTCCAAGGGGTCTCTTTTCCTCAGTTTTCCCCACTAAAACACTGTATGCACCTCATCTCTCCCCCAAACACGCTACAAGACCCCGTCTTCCCGTCTCATTTTTCTGATTTGCTAAACCGAAACACATGTGATGAACAGTGCCGATCATAAGGCTCCCCACGCAGTCTCCTCCAGTCACCTCCTTGCTTCGTCCGTTTTATGACAGTTACTGTGCTAGTATCAAGTAATTTAAAGTAGCGTGTATTAGCCTTTTAAAGCCTAGCGATTATTTTACGTAACATTAGGTTTAACACTCAACAATTCTACGTGGTGCTCACGATGGATTTATGTATTTTATAAGGATCTCTGAACAAACAGCAACTTCTGTCTTATACAACATTAAATGATTGATTTTTATAACCGAGGTGGAAGGTGTTTACTGCGCGGTATGCACTGAGTCCTTATATAAAACAGATACGCTTCGTCTTTAAAGGGTTAAATAGCTACAAGGGGAACCCCCTGCAGCACATAGTGGATCCATCACAGCAATGTGACCCGTGTCCAATCAGCTGTATCCTTGCTCTGCTGCACTCGTAACGACTTGAAACTGCCTCTGCGCTCGACTGGAAAGATATCTCCAGACAGCGGCAATTTCCCGCCTCACGGCCCACATGAAATTTAGCGCCGTTTTCCAATCGCGAAAGGAAAATCGCCCAGTCTCGCCTTACGTAGATTTGAATCAGGAATACCCGCTACCCAAAATTGTTCTCGGATTTATTCATACAGGGGCCCGTCTTGCGGTGACAGGGGTGTAAACTTGCGATGACAGGGGTGTAAACTTGCGATGGCAGGGGTGTAAGCTTGCGGTGACAGGGGTGTAAACTTGCGATGACAGGGGTGTAAACTTGCGATGACAGGCGTGTAAGCTTGCGGTGACAGGGGTGTAAACTTTGCGGTGACAGGGGTGTAAACTTTGCGGTGACAGGGGTGTAAGCTTGCGGTGACAGGGGTGTAAGCTTGCGGTGACAGGGGTGTAAACTTGCGGTGACAGGGGTGTAAACTTGCGGTGACAGGGGTGTAAGCTTGCGGTGACAGGCGTGTAAACTTGCGGTGACAGGGGTGTAAGCTTGCGGTGACAGGGGTGTAAAGTTGCGGTGACAGGGCTGTACACTTGTTTATTACACACCAGTGGCATTCATCCTAATCGCTGCCTCCGTCTCAGTGTCCATTCCCTGAATCAAAAGTCTGACACATTCACAGCAATGTCTGGCCCCCAGTGATGCGTCTGCCTCAGTTGCACAATACACTATATTTGGACTTACACAATAAATTATATTCCTTTGCATTTCTTCAGTAATTTGTATACTTCCGAATTCTATTTTAAAATACCTTGGCATGAAATATGCAGAAATACGGATGTGCCTAATGACCCTTCAATAAAACAAGAGGCTGTATATCCAAAAGGAAGGGAAAGAAAGAACTTGAATCTACATAGGCCCTGTACCTAACTGCATGTGCGTTTGGCCCTACAGAAGTTTCAGAGGTGTCACTCTTACAGCTGTAGCTCCTCTAGTTACATATACCGTATAATGCTGAGCGTGATTTAAACACAGAACATGTTTGCATGTTTGTAATGAAGCAATCAGTGGGCCTGCAGTGAGGTTCTGCGTCTGAACTGTTCCGTCTGCAGAATACTTTCCAACAGCATGTGCAGACGTCATGCTGTACATTTGCCGTGCATTTGTTTTATATATAGGTAGATTTATTAATTACCAACTACTACGAATTTTTTTTTCATCTACGTGTTTCAGCTGAAACTGTTCAGCCATCATCAAGGAAAACTGTCGTAAATATCCCGTCTTAGATAATTTCTAAAAGGTTTTGATGACGGTATATAATATTGTGTGGTGATGGGTTTATGGACTTTATCCATCGTCCGAAGAGTAAAAAATATTTTAATCTTCCGACGATGGATAAAGTCCGTAAAATCATCACCACGCAATATCCCGTCTTGCTTTGAGTCACAGTTTGTCTCATTCTAAACGTATCACAGTGTTACCATTTGTCGATTATCCCATGTATTTATCGAGTGATTTTACTTACTGTAACTAGTGTCACGCAAGTACGAAGCAATGTGTGGGGACGTGCTGATATAGCTACACGAAAATGTCTACACAATGGGATGTTTCAACAGTTTCTTCTGACGTCATCGGTCTTTAAAGAAGAAACAGAATGTAAAAATACCAAACAAATTTTAATTAACGTGAAAGGGATATTATAATAATAATAATAATAATAACAACAATAATGTGTAAAGTTCTCTCTTTTAGAAGCAGATTTATCTATGACTGTTCTTTTATTCCTATCACACAACAGCCGTGATATTTTACAGCGTTAACACGTACAGCCATTGCAACACAAGGACCTTTGCTAATTTCCCGAGTCATAACACAAGCAATGAACTTCTAAACAAAGGAAATCTGGAAAGCTACATAAATCAAGGACTATACAATGGGCAATAAACCGTGCAGGACGTAGAGACAATGGTCCTAGTGTTATTCAAATCACAGAAACACAAAACACATTAGTCTGCCCAGCTGCAGGCAATTGCGGCGTTAACAGCGAGTTCACTGTAGACATGTGAGCTGTGCGCTTTGCCATCAGATCGCTTTGCATATTACAGCCTAATTGTTCAGAAAGTGAAGTCGCTATAATATGAAATGGTTCCCCCACTCCTGTGGCAGATAACAACTACCTCCCTCCCAAAGCAATCGCGAAGGGCAGTTAAAAAGAGCAGCTGGAAATTCGCAATGCAAAAGGCGAAGAAGTAAGGAGTAATGTTTGTGTAAGTTATAAATGTTCGGTTCGTACCTCGCAGAGAACACTGTCCTCGCCCATTATAAAACCGACCAGTGAACAATATGTGGAGGAATGGACACATAAACACACGTCGTGGCGAAATTCAGAGATCCTTTATTTTAGAGCAGTTGGAGTTTTAACCTTTTAAAGCCTAGCGGTAACTTTACGTACCGCCAGGTTTAACATTAAAAAATTCTACGTGGTGCCCACATTGCGTTTATGTGTTTTGTACGGATCTCAGAACAAACAGCAACTTTTGCCTTACAAAACATTAAGAGACTGGTTTTTATAACCGAAGTGGAGAGTGTTTACAGCGCGGTACGCACTGAGTCCTTATATAAAACAGATACGCTTCGTCTTTAAAGGGTTAAAGGGTTAATCCTGTACGTTGTTCGGAAAGTGATCTTCCTCAGACGTTCAGCTAAATAGATGTCTGTAGGAGTAAAGCAAAGATACATGTATGTGGCAGTGTTGTGTGATGATGGGTTTATGGACTTTATCCATCGTCCGAAGAGTAAAATATTAAAAATATTAAAAAATTAAAATCACAACATTTCGGAAGGTGGCTCTGCTTCCGAAACCTTGTGATTTTAATTTTTTGTAATGTTTTTAATATTTTACTCTTCGGACGATGGATAAAGTCCATAAACTCATCACCACACAATATTATACGCCATCGCCAAACCTTTTAGAATTTGTACGTGGCAGTGTGTGATTTAGTTCCATTTCACAGTCTGTTACCTTCCGGTTACGGTCTGCAATAACTGCGTGTGAAGTAAAAGATTTACGCTTACGGAAGGGTTTAGAAAATTTATTCGCATTAGAAAAATTATTTAAGATCATAATTATGTCATGTACAACCGTCAATGTCTCCGTCGCTTATTGTATATATTTTTGTTTCAATTTCGCCGCTAGCAAAAACTAATGCTTTGCGGTGGCATGAAAACAACACCAGTTGTTATAATAGTAATATTTGAAGCCAGCACCAAAATGAATTGCTCTAAATAGCAGAAATGTCAGGAGTGATAACGTTGATTTTATTGTAACGTTGCTGAACTGAAGCGATCTGCTTCCCGAATTGTAGTGTGTTTATTGTGTTCCATGTCCGTGCACTGTATCATACAAAATAACAATAATCACCAACTAATGCACCACAATACATA
>BLKM01002325.1:625163-659631 GCA_013340265.1 Coptotermes formosanus
ATACACATACATACATACATACATACATACATACATACATACATACATGCATGCATGCATTACATTACATACATACATAATACATACATTACATACATACACACATATACATACATATATACACACATACACCTTCTCTCAAATATTCCACAGCCATGATTCTTACTGTCATTTTTATGTCATTGTGTCAGTAACGTTACCACTGTTAATGTTTCCTGAAGTCAGAAACGCTGCTGTGCCCAGCGCTGCGTTTTCTGAGAAACACAGAGCTCTGCATCAGTGCTGCCAAACTTGAGTGAGGTTTGTCTGTAGCTATCGATGTACGTCTGTGCAGCTGCTAATGTCTGGCTAGGACGCAAAGCTGCTGATGGCCGAAAAGTGCAGTGGTGGGTTATTACACGTCATGGACGGAGCGTCAGACCTGCCCCCAGATTCACGCACCTCCCTCTGTCAACATAAATCCCTGCAGATCTTCCCCCTAGCGCTGTTGTAACACGTATTATATTGTCAGACATGGTTTCGGCCCTGTAGATACGACAATTTATGGGAATGTAAGACGACATCAGTTGTGTTAACTTCAGAAATTGCGGGACAGTCTTATAGGGTTATGCTACATACGGCGTTGTGCGTGGAAGAATAAAAGCAGGTTATTAGATCTGAGGTTTACAAAGCAGTGAAGATTCATATCGCTGTCGCTTTTATGTTATGACGTCACGTATCCTAGCAAGTGTTTATCACCTGCTCGAGGGAATTTTCTTCCATGTAGTACACAGAAACCCTTCTCACCCTGAAGATGGCGGTACAAGTTTTCTCTGGAAATTCAGTGAGCTGCTCTTCCGGGTGTCTGCAAAGTCAGTAGTGCGCGCAGAACAAGTGAAGGGATAACGAACAATAATTGTAACCACTAGGGCTGTCACATGTACTCCTAACAAACTGCTGTGCGTGTACCACTGACTGCCTTAACCCGATCAATAGCAACAAGTAGACTCCCCACCCCCCTCGCTGGTGATCAGGCCTTACTTCCCACGTCATTTGCCGCGGCACAGTTCCTCGAGGAATACCAACGCTGAGGTCAGGTCAGGCTGGTTCGCCTTTAACCCTTTAAAGACGAAGCGTATCTGTTTATATAAGGACTCAGTGCGTACCGCGCTGTAAAGACTCTCCGCTTCGGTTATAAAAACCAGTCTCTTAATGTTTTATAAGGCAAAAGTTGCTGTTTGTTCTGAGATCCGTACAAAACACATAAACGCAACGTGGGCACCACGTAGAATTTTTTAATGTTAATTCTGGTCGTATATAAAGTTACCGCTAGGCTTTAAAAGGTTAAGAGACGTCCTGACCTGTTATACGGAAATGTCTTTATCTCCTCTCGACACTTCAAGAAGAATGTGCCCTCTGTGATGTGAGGGGGGATGTATCGGGCAGGTCGGTGTCGCGGTGAGGTTGCGTTTTATGGAATCCGAAATTTCATCACTGCGTTTACAAAATCCCGCCACTTTTCCTTATAATTATCCAGATCCCATCAAGTCCAGCCGTGCCCTATTCATTTAAGACCCATTTTAATGCTGTCCCACCTATGAATTTGTGTCCCAAGCGGTCCCTTTCCCTCAGGTTTCTCACCAAAGCCATGGACGCATCTCTCGTTTTACCCATACTTGTCATAGGCTCCGCCCCTCTTATTCTTCTTATTTTGATCACCCGAATATTATTTGGTGAGGTGTGCCTACGTGTCACTTTTCGGTTTAACAGTACCTGCTGCAGGTAACTTCAGTACCATCCTGCATTGAGCGAACTCACACTGACGAATCGAACTGGAGGACGGTTCTGTTCTTCTGGGATATGATTCTGCATCAGTGGGTAATCACATCCCGACGTCTCGAGGGAACGTATGGCGCTGATTACACGACGGCGGAGCGTCACTTCCCACCAGAAAGGCAACCTTCAGCTACACCGCCGCGGAAACTTCGACCCTCGCAAACCAACTTCAGTCTACTTAGCGGTGACTAGTCTACATGCAGCAGTCTCTAGCAATGGCAGTTAAGTGTACGTCATTTTGTAGAGCACGCAGTGTATTGTTGACGTGTCCACAGAGCGCTGGGTGTTGCCACTTGTGTGCGGTGGTATTTGGGTAACAACACAGTCATACCAACCTTCAGATATCTGGGTCATCAGCGTAATACTTTGTTGAGTACCCCCAGACAGGAGAATATCGGTTCCTTCTTTACACAATCGATATCATTCTCAACACCCCCCCCCTAGCCGTATTCCGGCGGTGCTTTCTTCATACTTGCACCATGCATAATGTACAGGCAAGGTGTCAGGCTGTCAAATGGTGTCACTGAGGAGTCAAGTCTTCTTGTATGTGACACACAGCGGCGTTCAGTGAATGGACCCCGACCTTTCAAAGGCTCATCTTGCCTTCATCTTCAGGGTAATCTTTTCATGAAAAAAAAACTGATTATCCTTGAAGATGAAGGAGGCAGGATATTTCGAAAAATCAAACATCACGCAGCGACACGGCGTCATGTCCGAAAATGCTAGAATACATGTTTTATGTATATAACCTCCATGTCTCTGGCATTTCGTTCGCCATTCTTTTTCTTTCTCTGTGCGGTTTACTATACGTTGCACAAATTTAATATTTGAACCAGTTGACAGATTTTTTGTGTACTTGGAGGCGACCTCGTTACCGTTGTTTTTAACTTCCTACCGTCAGAAATAACAATATGGCTGATGCGCGAAGTTGTGAGGCGAGATATTTCAATAGTAGTGAACTTGGGTTGATAATAGCGCTTCAGAAATGTCTTCTGTGAGTAGCAATGCGGTGATCCATTCTAATCGCAGTGTTTCCTAGTGGTAACACTTCCGTAACAACCGATTTGTTGAGTCGCGTATTAGCATCCCTTGGCCGCCTTTTCCCTACAACTGCTAAACCCAGCAGACACAGCCTTGTCAACAGAAGGTGTAGTCGCGCAATTAACGCTATAATTCAGCAGAGGGTTTCTGCGTTACGAAAAGCACAGAACGTGTTTTATCTTTATCCTTGTCTAATTGAAACATACCTAAACTAAACGTGTGATAGCATTCAATTCTTTGCGTAACAAAAACAAGTTTTCTTCAAATTAGCAAACTGAAAAGAAGTTTTTAACTTGAAGCGATGTGCAGCTTTAAAGCAAGTTCAGTTCGCAGTACTGTTACAGGGGAAATGTGCTATGGATTTAATATCCGGTTATAGAATGACTGACATTTCAGCTGCTTGAAAGGGATCGACTGTCAAACACGAATTAAGCTGATGCGATAAATAATGTGTGTGTGTTTGTGCACATTTGTTTTATTGTTTCCAGCATGTATGGAAGTGCAGGCCTGTGTGTAATTTATTGTGTACAAGACTAAGCAAAGCTTTAAAAAGTTCAAACCTCTAAGCACATTGGTAATTTGTGTGTGCTGCGTAGCTTACCTTTCAGAAACATCAATTTTACCACCTGAGTTTATTTATGGCTTTCACTTGATTACCAAACAGGTATTATTTCCCGCTAGCCTAGACTATTTGGTTTATATTTGACATAGGAGTTTAATGCCTTTTCTGTGAGAGTAGCGGATTTTTAAAATATTACTTAGCGGAACATGAAGCTGCTGATAGATTTTGGTAAGGATATTTTTCCGATCCATGTAAGTCACTGAAAGTAGATTTATTTACTTCACGATTACTAAGAAGCAGGCGGGAAAAGAAACGTGAAAATGAACCGTGCTATAACTGAGGGAATATGTGTACACTGCGTGTAATAATATACAGATCTGCACTATGATTAGGCTCTTAAGCCTTCAGAGACGGGAATTAAGCTGCAGTGTGTTTAAAGACCCGTCCGTATCGCGCAATAAACACACCCCGTCTCTGTTATAAAAACCGGTCAGTTAATGCTGTATAGGGAAATAATCGCTGTTTGTTCTGAGATCCACACAAAACACATAAATACACTGTGTGGGAAGAACTTATATTTAAATATTCAGCACGTACCGCGCAGTAAACACACTCCGTCTCGGTTATAAAAACCAGTCATTTAATGCTGTATGGGGAAATAATCGCTGCTTATTCTTAGATCCACACAAGACACATAAATACACTGTGCGGGCAGAACGTGGCATTGTTGAGTGTTAAACTGGTGGTATATAAAGTTACAATGGGGCGTTAAAGGGTTAGTCACTGGCATGTTGCGTGTTGTAGTATAAATAACGTGTAAAAGGAAAGTAACGACTGGTATGGTAAAGGCAAAGCGCTGTCTGTGTCGATAACTGACGCAATTCTTGCTGCACGGACCAGATCAAGAAACCGCAGTGAATGTAGTTCGAAGAGCTCCTTACTGTTTGCCGCACAGTGTCACGGGCTGCATATTTATCACAGCTGCTCAGACTACAGTCTGTTGACGAAATGCTGTAGTTGGTCTTGTGCCCTCTCAGACTTAGTGAAATCTGCGTAATATTTGCGTATTTTACCCTACACTGTACACTTAAGTGTAATAAAATTAGTGTTGTTTTGTTAAAATTTTTTCTGCCGCTGATATAGTAACTATGCTGTAGGCTGTACAATTGAAACTGCGAATCCCGACTGGGGCCAGTAAATTCTTCTCATTTTTTAAAAGTCCAGACCGGCTCTCTGAACCATTCACCTTACTATTCAATGTGTACCGGCGTCCTTTCTCGGACGCTAAAGCTTGCGGGGCGTGAATTTGACCACTCATCTCCATGTAGAACTAAGGCTAACCCTTTAAAGACGAAACGTGTCTTATTTTTTATAAGGAATCATGGCGTACCGCGCAGCAAACACCTTCCTTCTCAGTTACAAAAACCCGCCTGTTAATGCTGCCTAAGCCAAAAGTCACTGTTTGCTCTGAGAGCCGTACAAAACACGTAAAGTCAATGCGAGAAACACTTGGAATTGTTGAATGTTGAACCTGGTGGCAAGTAAAATAACCGCTTGGCTTTAAAAGTTTAAGCACGAGTGGAGCCGTATTTCTCGTCCTTCTGTATGCGTGCGTGCATGGTGTGGGCAGAGACGGCTTTACCATTGCATTCCACAATTATCTGTCGTGTGAGTAACAGTTGCTGTAGGCTGTACATGTATAGACAGAGGGATATGCCATGACAGTGAGGTCATCATCCGTCTTTAGTTACTGTTCTGTTAGTTCAGCTTACCGATACACGCGTTTGCTTGCCAAGCTGACATATCCACCAGCTGTGCAATAGTAAGGTCACGTGTCGCACACACCTGGTCCCACTTATTCGGTGTGTGTTATGTCATTCGGCATACCGCTGTATTCTTTACTATAGAAGTCCCGATATCTGTTGTTTTCTGGTGCGTATGTGGAGGTGGCTGTTGGTGTGAAACGTAGTTGAATTCCAGATGTAATATTTGCCTTGCTAATAGCCTGTGTCTGTGTACGTTGGATGTGTAAGGACGTGTCTAGAGAGACTAGCCTCTAGGTGTGAAAAATATGCGGCTAATTGAAGACTGGATAAACAGGATTTTCGATTGTATTTCATGAAGCTTAATGAAACATTCAGTAGCGGGCTTACAATGGCTCGTCTCGAAAATCAGAGGTCTTGCATAATATTTGGAGGGGTTTTTGTACGCCGGATATAATGCGTCATCCTTTCCATGTTTTCCTAATTTTCCTGGAATGATACGTGTGTGTACCACTCAAATTGTATAATAAAAACGCAGTTCGACGCACCAATATGTATATTTTTTATGTTAGCGCACTGTAACATTATTTATGTACGCGTCCTATACTGCTACATGTTTCGGCTCAGCTGAGCCGCCATCAGGTACAGGGACGTATGAATAAAGCACAGCGCGTTAGTTGTATAAGATATAAACATTGGTGAGATCTCACAGACAGGTTGTCTAAAACTGTACAAACACGCAGATGAAATTAGAGTCAAACGTCAGCACATATCTGTAAAAAGATACACAATCATTACACAACTAACGCGCTGTGTTTTATTCATACGTCCCTGTACCTGATGGCGGCTCAGCTGAGCCGAAACATGTAGCAGTATAGCACGCGTACATAAATAATGTTACAGTGTGCTAACATAAAAAATATATATAGTGGTGCGTCGAACTGCGTTTTTTATTACATAATTGGACTGATGTTAACACATCGGGATACCCAACTCAAGATGGATCGATGGATGGATGGATGGGTGTGTGTGCGTGCGTGCGTGCTTGCATGCGTGTATGCGTGCATCTATGCGTGTATGTATGCGTGTATGTATGTATGTATGTATGTATGTATGTATGTATGTATGTATGTACGTATGTATGTACGTATGTATGTACGTATGTACGTACGGATGTACGTATGTATGTATGTATGTATGTATGTACGCATGTGTGTATGTACGTATGTGTGTGTGTGTGTATGTATGTATGTATGTATGTACGTATGTACGTATGTATGCATGTAACCCGTTCCCAGCCCGAAGAGATTCCAGTCCACATCGGCGCAGTGTAAGCCAACTCTGACACAAATAGCCGTCCTCCCCTGGAGTACACCCGTATTCCCAACGTTTTGTGCAGCCTGGCTCTGACATTGAGCCTCAGTAATTCAAAACAAAATTAAAGCAACATTTCTGCACAAGGTTGTAATTATTCACGTGTCAGTTTATCTCTGCAGCAAAATCCTTTTTCATCTGCTAATATTGATCCTGCTAGTGACGGTATTGCCGTCATTCATAAAACCCGAAGTTGATTGCCATGTTTACAAGAACGCGCCACTGGTCCGCATCCTGAACATCGACCCAGTTCACACGTTGTAATTCTCCTTCCCTCATATGGAAGTTATATTAACCTTTAAAGTCCAGTGGTTACTTTATGTACGGCCAGGTTGAACATCCAACAATCCTACGTTCTGCCCACACAGTGTGTTTATGTGTTTTGTGTGGATCTCAGAACAAACAGCGATTATTTCCCTATACAGCATTAACTGACTGGTTTTTATAACCGAGACGGAATGTGTTTACTGCGCGGTACGAGCTGAACCTCTGTCCCTAATACGTTCTCTCAAATGTTAATAAAACCAGCCTTCCCATCTACACTTAGGTCTCTCGACTGCTCTATTTTCTTGAGGTTTTCAGATAAAGATGTTCTGCGTCTCACTTCTATTATCTTACGCGTGCTACATGCTTGGTGCATCTCATCTTTCCTTTGATTTCCATAACAATGCTTGTTGAAGGATATACGTTAACCTTTTAAAGCCTAGCGGTAACTTTACGTACCACCAGTTTTAACATACAAAAATTCTACGTTCTGCCCACACAGTGTATTTATGTGTTTTGTGTGGATCTCAGAACAAACAGCGATTATTTCCCTATACAGCATTAACTGACTGGTTTTTATAACCGAGACGGAGTGTGTTTACTGCGCGGTACGGACTGGGTCCTTACGTGTGAAACAGATATGCTTCGTCTTTCAAGGGTTAAGGAACTATGCTCCACGCAAATTTCCAGGTCCTTGTTACTTCCTTTATCTTAGACATCTCCTCAGATTTTTGTGACAAGGAAATGTTATGTCGAAATTACGAAGAATAAATGTGAGCCCACAAAAATAGATGAGCCCTAAATGCAAGCTTACTTCGAGGGCTTGAATGCTCGTATGGGGCCGCGTGCACATTCGGATGGAAAGTACTCTGAAGGAGGTACACGCAAATACAAAAAGTATTTGATAAAGCAGCTTTCTGAAACTAGTCTCGATATTTAATGGCCACGTCTCATATAAGGTTGTTTTAAACTGTTCAGTAAGCCTGTGGGTCAGCATGCCGTCGACCCTCAGAGCAAAGCCCGTATAGCTTCAGAATAGCACGTAAAGAATCTCCTAGACATTTTCAGTTCTAATTATCTCTTATGAGACAAGGAATTTCCCACGGTGTTATCAGCTACGTGTATAATCATAGACACGTTCACTTTTAATGCGATTTTAATGGAACACTAATTGACTCTTACCAATCACATTACGTAAGTACTGCACATGGTTGTTACTTGTACCCCTGCCACCGTCATAGTGCAAAGCCTAGATACCATCTGTTGCCTTCACTTCACTTTAATTACGCTGTAATTTCGCAATCTTCAGATCTGATCTGATCCACTTGTTACAGAGAGGCTCGGATTATAGCGCCTTGCTTCTCAATATTTCAAAGTTGCAAAGTGTGAAATAATATTGAATAATGACAGTTTAACCTTTTAAAGCCTAGCAGTAACTTTACGCACCACCAGGTTTAACATTAAAAAATTCTACGTGGTTCCCACATTGCGTTTATGTGTTTTGTACGGATCTCAGAACAAACAGCAACTTTTGCCTTATAAAACATTAAGAGACTGGTTTTTATAACCGAAGTGGAGAGTGTTTACAGCGCGGTACGCACTGAGTCCTTATATAAAACAGATACGCTTCGTCTTTAAAGGGTTAATGCAAAAGGCAGTCGGGGTGAAGGAAGAGGAAATGCGTGCTTGTGATAGAAACATTTTGGTGCACTAAAATCTTGAAGCATGTCGCAGCTTCGCACTGCCAATCAGTATATTCATTTTCTTTATGGTGACTGCCCTGGCGAAAGTAGGAGTGGTGTATTCGTAAGGGAAGTAACATTTCTTTGATATTAGACAAAACGATAAAAAGAAAGGGAATGTTTGATTTCAGGCTTCCTCAGCAGTGTAAATGAAATGTGCACTGTTCTGGGATTTGAGTTGTTGAGACACTTCCGGTTACGATAAGCAGGACAAAATCCTGTGTTTAAATTATTTAAGAAACGTTGCTAAATTGTACGTCGATTTACCGGTTTTAATTTTAAACGTTGCTCTTTTATTACAAGGTCACAGCTGTTCAGTAGTGTCTGTCGGGATGTGAACTCTTACCGAGAAATAGGCAAGAAGTATGGTGGAGAGGTGCGCCGGCAGGCAGGTGCATTTGGTGCACTTCTGCCGCCGTGGGGATTTGTCATTCAGTAATTTATTAAATGGGACAACAAAAATCGACAAAGTTAAAACCAAATTTCATACTTTGTTAGTTTTATTTTAATGATTAATTAAGGAAGTTAATTCAGTGACGCCTGTGTTACTGTCTAGTCCAGCGCTGATCATTAAAAAATGTGGTCACTTTACGTGTGGGTACCCAGCACCACCTTGCAGAGGCTCTTGGTTGAACGAAAAGTATTTAATGTCGATACATAGTAGAATAGTTTTTTAACAACAAGTTGCAACTTCGTCAATTCCATAAATCCTTGAGAAAATTTCAGTTATCTTTGGGAAGAAATACAGTCGAACCCGGTTATAACGGCATCGGCTTATACGACACCTCGCCTATTCTTCACTGTTAATCATAACATTATACTCCTCGCTTATAACGACACAAAATATTCACTCGCTTTCATGACCTTATAACCGAGTTTGACTGCAGTTGTGCAAATCACTAAGGCCCCAAATGGATGAACGCTTCAACTTAGATGCAGAATTCCACCTCGCTTGAATTTCCCGTATTTACTTGCTGCTTTCATTACGTCAGAACCCTCCGTTGCACCACTGTTACAACCCCAGCGCTCTCTCCAGCCTGACTGCTCCTCTCCCGGCACTGCTGTTCCTCAATATTGTTATTCCGGCTGAATCTGAACAAATTCAGAGCCTTATAAAAACAACGTAATTTTGTTTGACAAAAGCCGAACACACAAAGCACGCGGACGTGTATTAAATCCGGGGCGGAGTGTCTCTGGTTTGGTTGATGAAGTACTCGCAAATTCAAAAGGCGGTGTGAGTCGAAACTACAATGTTTCATTTATTTGCGTAGGCCTATAATAAAGAGATTTTAATGTGAAAAATGTAGATTATTAAAGCCGTTTAGGAACCAAAGTTACGAAAAAAAAAATTCAAGAGCTTTACAGGTGGCGTACATCAAAGGGGTCCCTACAGCACAGAGTAGTAACTGGAACATGCGTGTCTCTGTAGGGCGGTGTTGCCTGTAACTGGGTATTAAAATAGACAGTAAAACAGCAAGGATGTGGCATTGACTGACATCCACTGACATGTATTGACACATACATAAGTGGTCCGTATAGTGACTAGACTGCGGGCTGAAGGATACGGGCTTGAAACCCCTGGCAGAAGTATGAACATTTTCTCTGCGTGATTTCACGCTTCCATCGCGGTGTAATTCAGACCTTTATTCTTCTGGGATGTTACGCAGCTTAGATTGGTAGTTTGTTACCGACGTTTCGGGACAACCTGTCGGTCCCACCATCAAGGGTCAAGCAGTCCAAGGAGAATTTCTTCTTGGACTGCTTCGCCCTTTAAGATTGGACCGATTGCTTTTCCCGAAACGTCGGTAAAATTTATCCACGTACGCTGCGCAAAATCCCACAAGAGGGGAAGTATCAAATTTTTCTCTTCCCCCCAACGTCCTGACGTGGCGGTAACCACCCACCCCCACCTGGTGCAAAGGTCAAAGAAAAAGTATAGCTATACATCTACTCGCCCTTTGTGCCTTCATGGCAGGTTATAGGGTGAAATGTTTTTTTTGAAAATGCAGCTCACATAAAGGCGATTTCGACACGGTTATTTTCTGTCGAGAAACCGTGTTCATCCAGTGACTCTGTCTGCATTGTGACCCCCTTTCACATGCAGAATACAGCTAATATGTTTAACTGATTAGTCAACCGAACAACAACAGGAAACTACTTTACACGTAGCGTCAGTATTTGACACGCGTATGTGTGTGTTCAGCATGATGTGCCGTATGATATGGCAGAACACAAAGCCTGCCTGTGAACACGCAACAGATCGCATTAGTGCAATACTGCGGCTTAGCTTTATCACACACATATGAAATGTACTGCGGCACTTCACGGGAACCACTATGGTGTGAGATTTGCGAAGTTATAAATCTCATTAGTAATTAACTTTATTCCAGAGTACAAAATTACTGTCGTGTAAAAGAACTCGACGTTTCGAAAAAGCGAAATGTCAAGGCTGTTGAAGTCTATGCATATCAGCGTACGTGTGGGCCGCTGGTTGGGTGGATACAGTCATCCAAAACTTTGGTCCTTATCTACCAAGCTGTGAGGCGACGCATCCCAGATTATAAGCTTCAGGTTCTTTGCTAAGGGAACATCAAAGCTCATATATTTAAACCTAATTTAGAGTACAACAAAACTTTTCTCTATATTTATTTTAATGTTCGATTCATTTATGTATTTTGGCCTAATAAACGTCCTTCCAATACTGATTTTCATTAACATTCTACCAACTTTTGCGTTATCCTACAGCCATACTGCATTTCTTCTGAATTTCATTTTACTTGATTAAACGTACCAGAAAAGCGTACTCGCATAATCCATACACTAATATTATTAACACTTTACAGCACAGTGGTTACTGTATGTACCGCCAGGTTTAACATTCAGCAATTCTACGTTCTGCCCACACAGTGTATTTATGTGTTTTGTGTGGATATCAGAACAAACAGCGATTGTTTCCCTATACAGCATTAACTGGCTGGTTTGTATAACCGAGACGGAGTGTGTTTACTGCGCGGTACGGACTGGGTATTTAAATGCCACGTTCTGCCTACACAGTGTATTTATGTGTTTTGTGTGGATCTCAGAACAAACAGCGATTATTTCCCTATACAGCATTAACTGACTGGTTTTTATAACCGAGACGGAGTGTTTACTGCGCGGTACGGACTGGGTATTTAAATGCCACGTTCTGCCCACACAGTGTATTTATGTGTTTTGTGTGGATCTCAGAACAAACAGCGATTATTTCCCTATACAGCATTAACTGACTGATTTTTATAACCGAGACGGAGTGTGTTTACTGCGCGGTACGGACTGGGTATTTAAATGCCACGTTCTGCCCACACAGTGTATTTATGTGTTTTGTGTGGATCTCAGAACAAACAGCGATTATTTCCCTATACAGCATTAACTGACTGGCTTTTATAACCGAGACGGAGTGTGTTTACTGCGCGCTACGGACTGAATATCTATATATAATACACGATAATGTTAGTCTTTAAAGGCCAGTAATAGCCTGTGTCTCTGCACATTACGTAACTTACAAACTGCCATCTTTCACTTGTACTTGCGATCTGTAAACGTCATTTCGGTAGAGGCTACGTCGCAGGTTAGTGCCAGGACGTTTCGACTGTCTGTGTAGATACGTAAATGGAGCGGTGCAGTTGGAGCCGGGCGCCACAACCTGCACTGCATTTAGTCTGATCAACATCTCTGCTTATCATATGGTAATATTCACTGATGGCAATTTAATTACCGTAAAGCCGGCCTAATCAAACACAATCTGTCACGGATAGGAGAGTGTGACTCAGTGCACAGCCTCCAACCAACACAGGCAGCGAGCAAACTGGGGTCAGAGACACGCGGCCCGCAGGCTGCATGCGGTTCGCCAGCCGATCTGAAGCGGCCTGTCACTGATTTTATTCTGATTACAGGATGTGGCCCGCTTCAGGGCTAAGAAAAGTTTGAAATTCAAACAGTTTGTTTCGCCACAGGCCATAGATGCCAAAGTGGGTGCTGAAGCACATTATACGGCAACAAAGAACAAGCGAATGAGGAAAGCTACGTGAAAACCCACATTCAAGGCAGCCTGTGTTACTCTGAATGCGCGTCCTGTAATTTGGTACGTACTTACCGACGTTTCGGTACAACGTCCTATCAACAATTTTCTGTAGCTTCGTAACATCTCGAAATACGTATCGTATCGCAGTCCTTCCCTCTTCTACCCGTTCACAGCAGGTGTCGGGGTTTTTGTCTTTCAATTCATCACACTCAGACACACACCATGGTCGGTAGGACTCCCCTGGAGGAGGGATCGGCCCGTCGCAGAGACCTCTATCAGACAACACAAACACTCACAAGAGACATATCCATGCCCCCGGTGGGATTCGAACCCACGATCCCAGCAAGCGCTGGGCCGCGGACCTACGCCTTAGACCGCGCGGCCAGTGGGATCGGCGTCGAAACATAGTAATTCTAAATTTCAAGGTCATCAGAACCTCAAATCTTATTATTCTAGACTTACAGTCAACCCCCGGCATAATGCCTCTGTTTTTCGCCGCAGTTTGTGGCGGTATATGGAGACATTAGGACAAGACAAGGAATTCTGCTATCAGACCTTCATGGGCACTAAGTGAGGGTGAGGTTTCATTGTGAGGTGCCATATCTTGCTTGCTTGCTTGCTTTTGTTGTAATTTTGAGTGCGCAGAATCAAACATTGACGATCCCAGTGGCCACGCGGTCTAAGGCGTAGGTCTGCGGCTGAGCGCTTGCTGGGATCGTGGGTTCGAATCCCACCGGGGGCATGGGTGTTTGTCTCTTGTGGGTGTCTGTGTTGTCAGGTAGAGGTCTCTGCGACGGTCCGATCCCTCGTCCAGAGGAGTCCTACCGACTGTGGTGTGTGTCTGAGTGTGTTCAAGTGAAAATAAACAACCTCGACACCTGCTGTGAGTAGGCAGAAGAGGTCAGGACTGCGAATCGAAACGAAACGAAATATGTGATAATATATTATTTTGTGACAGAATTAATTGAATTGAGCGACACAGGCTTCCCATTATCATGCTTTCTGCATGCATTTTATCTGCGAAGTGTTGAAAGTATGTGATACTATATACACAGTGACCAAGGGGACGGAACTTTGTGTTGCTGGGATGGGCGAGACTTTATATCATCTCAGTAGCCCCTGTCTGGTGATAGGAAAAGCAAAGTGGACGGGATGGCAGGTGGCAGGATCAGGGCTAATGAAGATGCACGGCACCCTGGGGGGGATTTAGGGATCAGCTGAACCCGAGACTTGAAGTCGAAACGGGAGCAGTCCGTCCGTAAGGCTCCGAGGATTCAAAGAGCTTACCCCGCCCTTCTTTGTAACTGGCGCGGGAGTACAAAAGCAAAATGGGTGCCGCAGAAGGAAGATATGAGACAACGAAGATAACAACAGTTAACAGAAGAAGACATTATGAAACTCTGAGACACAAGAGGAAAAATAAAAGGGGAATGTAGTAAACCAGATCGAAAGTAACGGCAAACATGTTACTAGAGTAGTAACAATCGGAAAGTTTCTCTTTGTCTTTTGTGATAAAACGGTGTATGGTAGGTCACTTGAAGGAAGGGACAAAGTCGGAGAGGCTTTAGAACTTTGGAAACTAAAATAAAATGTGGGATTCTTTTCTGTCTAATAGACCCCGATTTCCGAATGGGCATTGCTTTTCGCAATGTTCCTTGGCTCCGCCCCTTTGTCCTTGTGATAAGATTAGTTTTAAGATGAAGATTGGAATGGAGCAATGGGGGAAATGATTCTGACAGGGGAAAGCAGAAGTACTGGGAGATAAAGATGTCACAGTGCCAATTTGTCCACCACAAATCTCACATGGAATGACCTGGAATTGATACAACTTTCGCTTTCCATGTGGAAAGCACGGTTTGTGTCTGAATGGATACGTGCCGTGTCTTGCTGTTCTTATCTGTGTGGTTTATAACGTTTGCGTTTTGTTGTTTTTGTTGTTATACGCCTTTTTTTCCGTTATTGCAACTGTTGTTTTTGGGACGCTAACAAACATGTAGTGTATGACTAATATTTCAATTTAATCCGTTTGATCAAATTTTGAAATTCTGCACACACACCCTCATGTGTATAGATCAGTAATTTAACTGGCAACGTGTGCGGTTTTCACTGCCTGCCCACTCGCTTATCCCAGCAACGTAGCCCACTTAACTGGCCTCCCACATACGCGGCGGCATAGCGACGAGTTGCTACCAGAAGTTGTCAGACAAATTAATGGACGTATATATATCTGGAATTTACTTCGATCGAATCCTTTAATACCTGTGTTTTAATGTGATGGTGTCACCAGTTAGAGTCAGTGTTCCCTCTAAGCTGCGCGGGTGTGCGGCAGCGCAGTAAGTGACATGCTCCCAGGCACACTGAATTGTTGCCGTGCAGCTGGAATTTTTCGATTTCATTGTGAATATTCTTATTATGCTTATTACAAAATAAACCTTTAAAGTTCCGCTAAGCCCTCAGGCAGTGTAAAAATTTTCTGCTCAGAACAGTAGCAGGTCCGCGCAGCTGTAAGGAAATTCGAGGGAACGTTGTTTAGAGATGAACCCATCGGGCGACAGGCTTCTTCTTTGTGGGTGTGGTGCTGTGTAAGGCAAATCAATATTCAATTATCAAAACGTTGGCTGTACGCACTGAACGCACATAGCAGCCTCACACCACGCAAGGAAGTTACCAATATTTAAAAATTAGTACTGATCAAACAGGTGGCAAAATTGGACGACCAAAACTGCTTGAATATTCGGACACGAATTGAAACAAACTGGGAAAGTTGGAGGTGCTGCAGAGGTGGCGTGAAGAAATAGGGTCAACTGCACATGAGTGGCCAATCACAACCTGGAATGGGCTAGAGGAGGATGGATTCCAAGCAGGCCACTGGGAACCATAGGCCCTGCTATGGACAAGCGCTTCAGGTGAAGAAAGCCGGGATATACATTTGCAGCAGCGTGTTTGCATCTAAACAGGAGGGGCAGTTCCCACGGTGGTAGTTTCCCAAACTGGTTCACTTTAACTCTGAAGATGCAGACACTGCAGTACGCCCAAGCTGCAGTACCCACCGTGAAACCACAAAATGGCGTCAACCTAGTATATCGCAGTACATATTCTGAACCTGTTAACCAAGTAAACTGTCCAGGTGGACCTGGAATTTTGTAGCCAACAGCTAACACAGTTTCCTAAAAATTCATATTTCGTGCAGACAAAGGGTGTGGCAATTCCAGGACTATAAGATGTAGACAGAAGAACTCAGTTCAGTGACTAGACCATGAGATGGATTCCTCAAAAAGGGAAGAGAGTCCTCTCTTCTCCAAAAGGATCTGATTGTCTCTGGGGCCCCCCAAGCCTTCGATGGGCACCGAGGGCTAACGCGATTGTCAATGCGACACATCCAACTAACGCTAACTCATGTTTCCGCGCCCACATGTACCCTCGTGTTACGCAAACGGACAACGTCGTCGGAGGTGCCTTACTGGACGTTACCCATCAGCAGTTAACGCAGATTCATAGCGTGCTGTAATGATGTCTGTTTAGCCGTTTAAAGACGAAGCGTATCTTTTATATAAGGACTCGGCGCGTACCGCGCAGTAAACACTCTCCACTTCGGTTATAAAAACCAGTCTCTTAATGTTTTATAAGACAAAAGTTGCTGTTTGTTCTGAGATCCGTACAAAACACATAAACGCAATTTGGGCAGAACGTAGCATTTTTTAATGTTAAACCTGGTCGTATGTAAAGTTACCGCTAGGCTTTAAAAGGTTAATATAATCTGATCATCCATGAATTCACCTCCAGAAGACGGGATTGCGCCGGTACCAAAGTTTGTTGGTTATTTCTTATATCCCCAAGTGCTTTAAATGGTTAACACAGAAAACTAAATTGCCCAATACGCAGTAAAATAGCCTATACTTGCTGTGTAATCAGTCTGGGGCTAGAAAGTACCACTACTTTCAAAGTTCGAGAATCGGATATGTTTTCTCTGACAAAATGGTAAATGTTTCAAATAAGAAGAGAATACACAATTTCAGAAATAACCCAGAGCAATTCTTGAAGGATATGACGTTCGCACAGCGTTACCAACCTTAACATTTCCTTGGACGTGGCACTGCATAGTTTGGTAGACTGTGCAGACGTTTTAGAGGAGTCTGTTAATTTATTTACAGGGAAGATCTGTCACTGTGAAGGCAAGAGCAGTAGGGTTCTGCGTACAGACTGTAGGCTGTGGGAAACTTCACGCTGTCACAATGACGTAGTTTTACATTTTCGTGAGTTTATTCTTTTCCTCGTTTTACGGAATGCACTTCTATGTTTAGATCTAAATTTCTACATTTCATATTTGCCTATTTTTTAAAAAAATAGTTACGGGTTTCCGTCATTACGCGTGTTGAGAAACTTCGAGAGCGTTTTCACTGATTTTTAAAAACATGCACTTGTTTCTTTCACTGTATGCTTTTCTTTCCCAAGATGAATTAACGTAGCAAAAAGTGTTAACCCAGGAAGACGACTGCCTATGAAGCAGAAGTGACAAACTGGTGGAATTTTGTTGTAATTTAAATGCTTATCAATAATATGGGGTTTCATGGCGCAGCTTACAAAATGTTGGGATTTTAAAATGTTTCTGCAAATGTCTACACTCAGAATACCAGCTTGGAGTGGAGTCTTATGAATTAAGTAAATAATCTTCGAATCATTGTCAGTCTACACTGCAACAGTCCCAGCCTTCTCATAAGACGCATATATTAACCAAAATTCCGTAGTTTGGCCCAGTTAACTCAAATAAAAATTTAATTCTCCCGAAAATTAATAAACCGTATTTGTTCTCAGTACTATTACATCTTGGTATGACTCTAAATAAACAAACTTTAGTTTCTACATGTTAAAGACACGCCATTTTACAGTGTGTGCGTCACGTCAAACTGTCTGACTCTCTGCTATGTATCGCAAACAATTGCGACTGTATAATTAATAGCATTTGCAGCGTCACGGATTGGAACCTGCAAAGCCCAGAAATCGCAGTTCCATTGTTATTCTGTCCCATTATTCTGTTCTGATGGTTCGTTCACTATTCCAGCTCGAAGTGACTGTAGAATATGATATGTCTTTATGCAGCAGCAGTTGAGTAGCCATGGTTCGATCGGTGTTACAGTGTTCTACTTTCCCTGTTCAAAGGTATGTCTATGTGGCGGGAACGCTTACCCTGCCAAGCTGCCTTTTAACTGTCTTTCCATTCCGCACTGTGCACAGCCAGTGACGCTGTGATGTCATACTTCTGTCAAGGTGCACAGTGTATCGTCATACAGAGTATATCAGGAAATTAGAACTAGAACTGGAGGCTGTCAATTTTCCATCGTATAATTTTGAACGGCTTCATAATCATGGCAAGTACCACGTCTTATTATTTTCTTTGCAGTTCGATCTAAATGTCTTTCTTCTATCTATAAGGGCTGCACAAAACAAACGTCCGGTACAGTGATGGTGTTATGTACCTACAGATGCAGATTGCGGTGTGCACAGAATTGTGACAGCGTTTACATATGTTGTAACGTGATTCATAAGCATACAGGCATAAACATCACAGTCATCCAACCGTCATGTAAGTTATGCCCCATAAACATGTAAAGTCGCTTTGCTAATCTGTTATGCATGAGATATCGTGACAAATGATAGACAAATTTACGGTCGCCATATTTGACGTCAAAAGCTCAGCAAAAATATTCAACCTCAGAATATATTGAAAAATTGACTAAAGTTCAGTTAACCGTCGATGTAATGTAAGTTGTCAGGTGGTCTTGGAATAAGGAACTAAAAATGGGCAGGGAAAAGGGTTAGGAAACAGACCATGCAGACGATGGAGTGTGGGCGCTGAGGAAGATAAATTGTGAAGCTGAAAAGAAGTGAAATCATTTAAACAGAGCCAATCAACACTGCAGATTTTAAACTCCATATAAACAGATGAGATCTGAGCTCTTCTGGGCTATTACGCAGCGTAGAGTGGTAATTCTGTACCGACGTTTCGGAACAACGTAGCGGTCCTATCTTCAACGGTCAAGAAGTGCAAGAAGAAGGAACTGCCACTGGAGGGGCGTAATAATCCCAAAAGAGCGCAGATATCATTTACATCGGGGCTGTAGCCTGAAATCACGCTGCGTATAAATGTTGTGAAATCTGATAAATGTTCATCAACATACATCGCGTCATAAACATTTATTAGCGCCGCTCCAAGAACATAAACTTAACTCGGTTGATTAACCTTTTAAAGCCTAGCGGTAACTTTACATACCACCAGGTTTAACATTAAAAAATTCTACGTGGTGCCCACATTGCCTTTATGTGTTTTGTACGGATCTCAGAACAAACAACAACTTTTGCCTTATAAAACATTAACAGATTGGTTTTTATAACCGAAGTGGAGAGTGTTTACAGCGCGGTACGCACTGAGTCCTTATATAAAACAGATACGCTTCGTCTTTAAAGGGTTAATATTTATTCCACATAAACCACACAGGTTTTATGTATGAACATCAAGACTGCACAAGAGCGTACAGGCCCACTGTATAAGAACACATCTCAAAAGTCACCAGATCCTGGACTGCTTTTGATTTAGGTGTTACATTATTTGCTCCAGAATTTTCAAAACACCTTCCCTTTGTCCAGTTCTACAAAATTTCCCAACTCACTGCTCTCTCGACGCTTTCCACCAAGGATGCCATCGAAATGTCGCAGTTTATGTCCGTGTTGTGTACCGCACCTGTTTGTCCCCCCTGGCATTGCACCCAGAAGGCACTGGTCTCAAATCCCTCATTAAAACTTTGTGTATCAACGCGCAACAGACGACACGCCAGCGTCTGTTCGTCTAGTTCTAACTCGCAGTAAGTGTAACCCGTCACGTGTTCTCCAGGTTAGCTAAATGACCCACGTGAAGGACGGAATTCTTGTAAATAATATAGGATTATTCATTTCTCACAACGCAAAAAACACACTTCGTGTCCATTATAAACTTAGCAGCCGAGATGTACAGGTTTTATGTTAAAGAGTTGATGCCTGTGCTGTAAAAATTAACGTTCTCCCTATCCGTTTCATAGGCGCGTATAGGGGGAGCAGAGGTATAGCTCCGCTGAATCTTAACCTCGGCATTAATTGGAGGTGGGTGATCAACTTCACACCCCGGCTTCCCTGTCTCGAAAAATAAACAAGGTGCGTCTTCGCAGAAGAAAACAATTTCTTGCTGCTGCCGGTATTCGAACTGCGGACCGTCCAGCCTGAAGCCTAGTCGCTGTAGCTTGAAACCAAAGTAATTAGCTAATTAACTAATCGGTTTTTGTTAACATTTAAAAAGGACGGTCATTAATCAAGGGAATAATAAATTCTGTGACCCTGGAACAATATGCCTACACAGTGAAGAACGCCACCTGACTTGTCTTTGAATTGTGCGGCCTGTACATAGCTCTGTCTTGCACGCGCGTTGCAATGCGAGCTGCATATGATGTCAGGCTGCCCCTGACTAGAGCCGTGGTATTGGTTTCATTTAGGCCAAAACCACATGAAAGTGACATGAAAGCTGACTGTGGTCATGCGCACTCTCAAATTTGTAAAACATTTCTGGGGAACTGGCCGATTTAGTGTAGGTAGCAGGGTCCCCAAGCTTGTTCTGGGTATTATGCAACTAGAAAAGGTTTTAAGAAAGAGTGGGCAACTGTCAGCGTAGTGAGAAATAACAAATACTAGTAGGTTATCAGTACGCGTGATTCCGGGCTTCCACCGCGTTGTAGATGAGATCTGCGCTCTTCTGGGGTGTTACGCAGCGTGCAGTGGTAATTCTGTACCGACGTTTCGGGACAACTTATCGGTCCCGTCTTCAAGGGGCAAGAAGATGGGACCGATAGGTTGTCCCGAAACGTCGGTACAGAGCCAGCACTCAGCGCTGCGTAACATCCCAGAAGAGCGCAGATCTCATGTGGTCAGTAGTTTTGCACCTTGACCTTCGGGTGATTGTTTCGGCACATTCAGTCGCTCTGTAAGCAGTAAGTCGTGTTTACAGCCGAACCCCTCGACCTGACCGCACTTTAACCTTTTAAAGCCTAGCGGTAACTTTACGTACCACCAGGTTTAACATTAAAAAATTCTACGTGGTGCCCACATTGCGTTTATGTGTTTTGTACGGATCTCAGAACAAACAGCAACTTTTGCCTTATAAAACATTAAGCAACTGGTTTTTATAACCGAAGTGGAGAGTGTTTACAGCGCGGTACGCACTGAGTCCTTATATAAAACAGATACGCTTCGTCTTTAACGGGTTAATGGGATCACCTCGTTACAGCACGGGGATTTATTTCAAAGAGCGGAACACTTACGTTATTACGGGCACCCTTAAATTTTCTCGGACACCCGACGTCCTTTCTGTGGTCACGAAATTTTCCTAAAACCGCCTACTGGCGACCAGCATTCACTAGCGGGAGTCTGAAAGCGCGGTTTTCCGTGAATTCCTGTAGGAAAGCTACACATTCACGGCCATTTGAGGTTTGGGGGTTCTTCACTGCCGTGACGCAGATATGACGTCACGATTCCCACGTTACTAGACAGCTGGGTTACAAACACACCTTCTGCCAAAATGTTGTGTCCACAAAAAAATCGCTTGTCCTTCTATTTCCCTAAAAAACATAACTTGCTTAAGTGTTGGTCTATTTAGGATCCGTCATGTTTCTTCTGTCTCCTGTAAAACTATGCATCGGTGGGTCACGACAAACTGCTGTTTCGTGCACGTGCACGTGTGCACTCGCTTCGTGCTTACGTGTTGGCAGGTGACTGACACACCATCCAGCAAGTTCTAGCAGTTATTTATTTATGATTCACTGGAATATGTGAAAGGCAGTGAGGGCTGAAGAAGACAGAACAAAAGGGGGAGCGGAAAGGGAAATGACGCTTAAAGGTTTACTGCAGTGCCTACTGAAGGGTCAGTGTGTTAACTGCACAGCCTGTAAAGCCATGCGCTGCCGTTACGGGGCTTCGCTTTTCTTCACAATTTTACAACAAAGGCATATGGGAAGGCAAATAACAAAATAAGTGTAAATATTGTTGTTGTACCCTTTAGGAGTGCAGCTTGTGAAAAGAAAGGCAGTGCGGGAAAATAAAGCCCATAAATATGTCGAATTACAAACAAGACAAAAGACGACCCACATACATTAAACGCCTGGCACATCTGGTGCCACCTTCATTTCTAAGCTCTGGATTTGGTAGCTTGAGGGCAGCTCTGCCAGTCGTTCTAGCACACATGTGCCCACCGTTAAATCAATTACAGCCGAGCGGCACTTGATGCTGTACTGTGGACACAGTGAGGTGCACCCACTTACCTTGTAACTCAGCTGGCTATTCTGCGTGCGTCTAGTGGCACTGCGAGGGGCAATGTGGCGGATTGTAATACGTGGCGACACAGGGTAGGGTACCCTCACAACAGCGGGTGCGGTATGAGGTTTCGAACTGGGTACGTGCAACATGTATGAATACAAGATAACGTCATAGGAAATACAGGAACTGAGTTCGAACTGTGCAAGTTTGACCAGCGAATACCAAAGGAAACTGTCGTCATATGTGAGATAACAGTAAAGGCTATCGCGTTTAAACCAGCTGAAGAATAAAATTAATCCGCCATATGGCTACATAAAAATTCAGTTCGTACCGCACAGAGGACATCATGTGCTTTCGTTACAAACCAGTTGGCCTAAGGAAATAATGGTTGTGTGTTGTATGCATACGGAACCCGTAAATACACGCAGTGGGCACAATGGAAGTCAGTTACTTTTGAAAGTGGCGGTACACACGCTGACAGCTGTAGTGACTGAACTGCCTGGCCGTACTCCAGTCGACAGAGGGCGTATGAAAGGACGTACAGGTTAACCCTTTAAAGAAGAAGCTCATCTGTTTTATATAAGGACTCAGTACGTATCGCGCTGTAAACACTCTCCACTTCGGTTATAAAAACCAGTCTCTTAATGTTTTATAAGGCAAAAGTTGCTGTTTGTTCTGAGATCCGTACAAAACACATAAACGCAATGTGGGCACCACGTAGAATTTTTTAATGTTAAACCTGGTGGTACGTAAAGTTACCGCTAGGCTTTAAAAGGTTAAAAGACTTCTCGAGTATGCGGTAATTCATGAATTGCATGCAAGCAATGCATGACCATGGACCCACTGCCGAAAACACACCCTTAAGTGCATGGAGGTATGTATCCATTTACATCGAAGCAATGGATCGCTTGCTGTTTGCTGGGGCAGCATCATTTAATGTGATACCCACATCACTGTGGGATCGTGCACGGGGTGCAGCGCAGTGCAAGTGAAGTGCCTTCTTCACTGGAAACACACAGTTATAAGCCAGGAATACGGTATGTGCAGAAGAAAGGTTCAGCAGGAAGGCCGTCAGTACAAAGGGAAATCTGAGTTTTCCAGGTAAATTTCTTCGACGTTTTGAGGGAGTGTGCTGCCTTCGTTATTGGACTGAAACAGTCCCAAAAATTTTACATTATTCTGATCGGAATAGTGGAATTTTTGGGATTTGTCTGTCGTTCTTTTTTAAAACCAAAAGTGAAACACGACATTTTGGGAATATGGTAAGCTCCGTTCCTCAGACAGAAGAGTTAGGGTAACACGGAATGGGGACTGGATGGGTTTGTCTTGGACTGGAACAGTGCCACTTTACGCCGGCAGAGAACACTGTGGTCTAATTATGTTGCTCAGTTCGCTTTGTCTTTCAGCTGCTTGTTATCTAAGGTATTCCTGCCTCTAATTCGAAGCGAAAGACGGCCCTATTGCAGCTGGATTAACTTATTAGTTGTCAGACTTGTGCCTCTGCCTTACACTGCCTTGTGAGATGCCTCACATTCCAGAAGTGCGACTGCAGGCGTGTCACTTCTTGTTAAGTGCTAAATTACAGCACCGCGATCTACAGCTTTTGTACTTCACAGACCGGGTTTCTTGCCGTTAACATTTTCGGTGTTACTCTATCTTTCTTGTAAGTGGCATTTAAAGACACTACCAACTGCTAAAATTACACAGTTGCGGTAGTAGGTAAATGAGTCCAAGAATCGGAGAAAAACGTGTCCGATGCCAATTTTTTTCGCAATAAATCCCACAAGAAATGGCCTGGAATCATACCTGGACATCCGTGGTGAAAGGCTGGCGCCTAACCTCCTTAGCAAAGGACGACAGATTTTCGTCTCAAATTTCATCAACACCTGGATATTCTCGGGTAAGATGTGTAACATGCAGGTTGATATATCTCTTACCTTGTGTTTGGTATCAACAAAGCGATCTGGATTTATTCCTGGATTATTTAATGACACTATTTCAACTAGGTATGTTATAGCATGGAATGATGGAATCAAGACCGGATAATGCGTCATGATGACACCAACTGTGACAGCGTTTGTACATGTTACTGTCACTGATGCTGAGTAACTGGGGAAAACAGCGGGGAACTTGGGTCACTATACTGAAAGTGTGGGACAAAGTTCGAACCGACATACTGGAATACGAAGCAGGTGGGGAAGGTAACAGCTGTGTCACAAAATTTGGTCAAGCAGTTGATTCAGGCACTGCGCTAAAAGAGGGAAGGTCGCGGGTTCGACTCCCGGTGGTGTCAGTGGATGTTTTTTATTGGCATAATCCTTCCGGCCGCACTATGGCCCAGGGGTGACTTTAGCCTCTAACAGAAACGAGTACCGGGAATATTTCCTGGGGGGTAAAGGCGGCCGGGTTCGTCAGGCTAACAAACCTGCCACCTCGTATGCCCATTGTCTAGAAATTCTGGGACCTTCAACTTCCTGGAATCTTCAGTACTTATCCAGGCCTGTACAGGGATAGCTTTGTTTTAATCTTCAACAGGCCCACTGAAGGAACAGCAGGTGCTCTGTTCAAGAGATAATATAGGCCTTGTTTAAAAATAAGCAAACAAATTTTCGTTGCTGTCAGATGTCAAAATCTGTTAAAAATTTTATCCCGTTGTGGTGTTAAACGCGGAACAGCTGCAAAGTTTTTATTTTCGTGTTTGTTAGAATGCCCAGTTTAACGATTAGTTATTGGAGAAGAGAAACATGATAAAATGGTTGATTTAGGCGCAGGGGTTTTGCATTAAAAATTTCTACTGAAAACGAGACATCCCACCCTGCAAGCGATACTGCCATGTTGGGTAGTTAAAAAAAAAAGAGCTGTAATTTTAAACTTCTGAAAGTTAATTTTCGAGCATATGACACACAGCAGAGCCCTCATGCCCTACAAAACACTTTGCGGTGCCTGTCCTCACGCTGCGTCACTGCCTGATACGTGCAAAAGGGAAATAACAAGATCCTGTTTGTAAACAGCTATGCACTGGAGGTCGATCAAGTGACAGTCTTTAACCTTTTAAAGCCTAGCGGTAACTTTACATACCACGAGGTTTAACATTAAAAAATTCTACGTGGTGCCCACATTGCGTTTGTGTGTTTTGTACGGATCTCAGAACAAACAGCAACTTTTGCCTTATACAACATTAAGAGACTGGTTTTTATAATCGAAGTTGAGAGTGTTTACAGCGCGGTACGCACTGAGTCCTTATATAAAACAGATACGTTCCGTCTTTAAGGGGTTAATTGACATTCGGACAGCAATAACCTGCAATCGATCGGTTTTAATACTTCGTAACCCGCGTCCTGCACGGCTGTGTTCTGATATCAAAACGAGTACTGAGTTACGTCGCCTTAACAACAAACTGGTGTATGCGACGGTAGAGTGGGAAGAAGAGAGGATTAACACTGTTCAGTTATTGACAGAATCTGATAGAAGCAACGAGACGCCTGTTTAACTTACGCACTGGTGTGAAGTAACAGTTAATTCCTGGATTACTGATTGTTGTTTACCTGCAAAAGAAAATACAACGTGTTAGTTGATAGTGATTTTACAGATGATAGTTGCATCGTCTGGCTACTAGATTTTGGGGATACGCGGTGGTGCAGTTGGCTGAGGCACTGTGCTACAAGCAGGAAGGTCGCGGTTTCGATTCCCGATGGGGTCACTGGGATTTTTCATTGACTTAATCCTTGTGTCCGCACTATGGTCCTGGAGTCGACTCAGCTGCTAACAGAATTGGGTACCAGGAATATTTCCTGGAGGGTAAAGGCGGCCGGTGTTAATTGTCTGGAGACCCGCGAGCCTCAAATTTCTGGAACCCTAGGGGCCTGTCCGGGCCTGTACAGCGGCAGCTTCACCTTTGTCTTTACTAATAGATTACAAACGGAATAAATGTGAAAATAGAATGAAAAGAAGGAACTTGAAAATTGTCATTGGCCTTCCCTGCATTTACATCGTCAATAAATAGAGTTTCAAACTGTTAGCGATTTATAAAGTACTGACACATTAGTGCAAGTGTCAGTAACGCCATCGGTGTTTATGGCAAGTTAAGTGGGTCCCTGTTACCACGGCATGGCGCGTCCTCAGGTTTCGGATGGACGAACGGCCTCCAGTTATGGAGGGTATCTGCGAATACATTGAATAAGCAATCGCGGACAGCCGAAAAGGGGTGGGGCTCCAACTTGGAGTTTGAGCGAGGTGCTAACATCTCCTCACCGTAAAAAATTATGATCTTACGAAACAGGCTCAGGATGGGGACAGGTGGCGGGCTCTTGTGAATGCGGTAATGAACCTCCGGGTTCCATAAAATGCGGCGAATTTCGTGACTAGCTGAGAAACTGTTAGCTTCTCAAGAAGGCCTCTGCTCCATGGAGTTAGTTAGTCAGTGGCAAGCGTTCAGGTAACTGGCTGGTGTCCCGCTGCGACGCCGCGTGTCGATCAAGCAGTCAATATTACTTGACTTGGAAAGTGAGTTTAGAGACCGAATGGAACAACAGTCGAAGTTCTTATCAGCACGCTGGAACTGTCGTTTGTGGACATGTCGGAAAGTTTGTATGACTCATAACGGATACTGCCGTGCGGTCTGCAAGTCTGAGTTCGGAGTTAGTCATTTGAATTAGGTGGGACAAAAGTACGAAATCATTAAGAACGGGGCTGTAAAGACACGTCGCACTGCTCCACTAACTTCCAGAAAGGAAGTCATTTTGAAAAACTGATAGTCGTTGGACTGTTTAAGTAATTCCTTGCCTTTCATAGCAAAGTCCTTCCATTGCCATGTTGAAGTAAGCGCCTTAATGCTCCCTCCTCTGCTTCATATGAAGCTAGCTCACGTAATGAACACATAGTTTTATCAGATGCACATTAATATTATCTTCCCATCTAACAATATGTGTTCCAGTTGGTCCCGTCCTTTCGTATTCTTCCACCAAAATTTTGTATGCGTTTCTCTATTAACGTGGTGCGTGCTACGTGTCCTGCCAAACCCATACGTCTTTATTTCACTGTTCTAACCCTGACTGCAGCAGTTCTCTTTACCAAGCCCTTCGTTATGCCATTTTATGTTCTTCCTTTAGCCTGTATCTGTACACGTGCTGCACGCGTGTCTGTAAGTCTGAAGTATTCAATAGCAGTTTGTGAATATTTCCTTAACTTTCTTGATGCAACATGGCCGTGCAGCGCTAATATTTAGACCGAGACTTTATTGTGGTACCAAGTTTGACTGTCGACTGTGCAGTGGCTGTGCTGACATGGCTTTCCTTTCTGTCTCTCCTTATGTCCCGCTGTGTCTTCTTGTAATCCTTGACGGCCTGTTCATAAACCCTCCCTATTGAACATTTTACAATTATGTTTCAAACACACTGTACGACGTGTAGCCTATATTGTGCATGTAAACCGGAGTCCTTAAATAATCTAAAGATGTACAGCCTTTATTTCAGTAAATTCATCGGTAATTAGCTCTTTAAGGATCTCTACGATTGAAAAAGAGTTTTTATAAGAAGGGGGAGTTGAGAGTTACTAAAAAACAATGAATACAAATTCCGTAGAGCACAAACGCAGTACTCCGTAACATGTTTCGGCGTAGCTGTAGGTAACTGCCACGTAGCTGTAGGTAACCGCCACGTAGCTGTAGGTAACTGCCACGTAGCTGTGGGTAGCTGCCACGTAGCTGTAGGCAACTGCCACGTAGCTGTAGGTAACTGCCACGTAGCTGTAGGTAACTGCCACGTAGCTGTGGGTAGCTGCCACTAGCTGTAGGTAACTGCCACGTGGCTGTAGGTAACTGCCACGTGGCTGTAGGTAACTGCCACGTAGCTGTGGGTAATTGCCACGTGGCTGTGGGTAACTGCCACGTGACTGGGTAACTGCCACGTGGCTGTAGGTAACTGCCACGTGACTGTGGGTAACTGCCACGTAGCTGTGGGTAACTGCCACGTGGCTGTAGGTAACTGCCACGTGGCTGTACGTAACTGCCACGTAGCTGTAGGTAACTGCCACGTGGCTGTGATCGTGCCTAATGCGTCGGAGGTCCGTGACTTCACTCCTCACTTTAACACTTCAAGGCGAAACGTCGTCTGTTTTACTTAGAGGCCTGTTTCGTGCACGTCTGTTGTAAAAACCAATCAATTAGTGCTGTATAGGGAAATAATCGCTGTTTGTTCTGAGATCCACACAAAACACATAAATACACTGTGTGGGCAGAACGTGGCATTAGAGGGTTAATGTAAACTATAATTCGATAATGGTACGAAGCATTGCTTGACGTGTTGTTATATGTCATGTCTATTAACCTTCAGCATTTTTAACCTTTAGCATTTAACTTTTTCTGAATTAAATGAAAATAATAACATAATGGGAACAGCCAGAAACTAAAGTAAGGAAGAGCCATTTCATATTTTGCAAATTAAAATTTAAAAATTTCTGTGCCCTTTCTCCAAATCCCCGCGCCTCAGGTAACCTAAGACGATGCACAGGCATGATGAGAATGCATTGTTGTGCTGTGTGATGGTTGCCTTATTGCTCCTGACCTCAGCTAGTTCCAACGCGCTGTGTTGTAACCCCGCCATACAGGCATATCTCAGTCTGCAGCGAGCATTAACTGACACAGTGTAAGGCACGGTGTCAGGTACCGCAATCCTAAATGCGTCCGAGACCTTGCCGTACTGTGACGGTGTTGGTAGTGATGAAGCACAGTGATGCTCTGTTCGAACACTGGTCGCGACACCAAACACCCTGACATTTTACGTGATTTTCCTAATTTTCTTCAGACGAACGCAAGAATATTATCTTAAATTTCACCACAACCGTTTCCTTTCAAGTCCCTTCCAATTCAGTATTCACTACTCACCCTTCTATTCAGCGTTATATAATCTGTAGTACTGACGTCATTAAAAAACCACAACTAAACACAGTGCTGCTGCTGCTGCTGGTGGTGGTGTTATTTAACATTTATTCAGTAAACATGGCTACCGTAGCATGAAAAGACGCACATATAAATTACGTATTGCAGTCGCTTTAACTGCTGTATAATTTGCAACACAAAGAATTCAGAACACTGTCAGCGCTATTGTCGAGCTGTACATGACAGCTTGGTGTGCCTGCGCATTTTCGTGACAGTCTGCAAAGTGTTTAAAACGTTACCTGCAGTACAGACACTCAAAGAACGTGACAACACGTGCTCTGTGCAGTGTCGTCACGTCGGCCCGTCACTTGGCAGTTTAAAGGACAGTGCGTACTCTCTGTGATTTCAGACTTTGGCCGCGATGTTGGTGAGATCTGTGCTCTTCTGGGGTGTTAGGCAGCGTCTAGTGGTAATCCTTTACTGACGTTTCGGGACAACGTATCGGTCCTATCTTCAAGGTTTGTCCCGAAATTCTGATAAAGGATTAACACTCGACGCTGCGTAAAATGACAGAAGAGCCCAGGTCTCAGTCGTTATGCTGCACTAACTCGATATAGCTCTACATTTTGCCACATACTGTACTTGTGTTTATATTCCCACGATTCTGAGAACAAATAGCAGTTACAAGTTACTTCCCTAAACATCATTAACGGGGTGCTCTTTGTAATGGTGACACAATGTTCTCTGCGAGGTGGGAACTGAATATTTAAATATCATTCACACTGATTTCCGGCTCACGTGGTGAAATCGAATATGGATGAAAAAATACGAGGATTTGTAAAAAATGCGGAGAGATTTAAGTGTATATTTCAGGGCGAAATTAAAACCCATCCGTAGAGGAATGTGATGGGAAACCTACAGTCCTGCTGGGACATTATGAGCATTCGTATTAGCTCCGAGCGCCTTTCGGCTCATAACAGCATTCGCCGACGTTTCGGTAGCGTCCAGGCTGATTGGTTGTTTTATATTTTCTGTCCATTTCTCTCCCACTATCCAATTTTTCCTAGCTGTGCTTGAGTTTGTGAGGGAACCTGTCGTCATATTGCGTTTAAATGAAATTTGGACAACAGTGCTACATTCTTCCTCCAAATCCGGGATTTACTACATCACCAACAGATTCTGAGGGGCACGCGGTGGCGCAGTTGGTTGAGGCACTACGCTAAAAACTGGCAGGTGGCGGGTTCGATTCCCGATAATGTCATTGGAATTTTTCATTGGCATAATCCTGTCGGCTGCACTGTGGCCCTGGGGTCGACTCACCCTCTAACAGAAATGAGCACCAATTGGGGGTAAAGGCGGCCGGTGCGTACGCCTGACAACCTACCACCTTCAAGTACCGATTGTCTAGAAATCTAGGAGCCTCGACCTCCTGGAACCCTGTGGGCCTGCACAGGCCTGTAATGGGACTGCTTTTTTTGCCGACAGACTCTGAGGGAACCTTTACATTGCGTCAGGACTGTATGTTGCGAAATGTGTTGATGAAGGTGCAGAATTGGCGAAAGCAGTCGAAAGTTTGTACTGCAGTTATCCATAATGCAATAACCCATTTATTGACAGCGCTGGTACACTTGACCTTGCATGAGGAAGGGAACCCGCCCTGCGCCTGCAGACGGCAATATCTAAAGGTGGCGTGTGGAGCAGACAGTTCCTCCCAACCAATTACTTAGGGCAAGCAGCATGACAACGTGATCACTCTGATATTTCACAGGTGTGTTCAGCACTAACAAAATCCCCGTATCCTGCGGTTTGTATCGCTGTTTGCTGATTCTTGTACAAGCCATTGATCTACTGAACAAATTCCTCTGGAGGGAAAATAGAGTCCCCATTTATTGTATATACTGAGTGTACAGTTCTGCCAAATTACTTTCAGAAACACAACGAACAACGCTTGAAGAAATCTGCGGGCTGTCTAATATTACTTTGGCAGTTTCAGAGCTTTAGAAATAACGTGTTTCATTTTAGTAATAACATTGTGTGTGACATTGTACTCACATTTTGTCTAATAATGCAATCTACAGGGTGCACGAATTTGTATATCACAGTTCCATTTATCGTACAGCTCCTGCTAAATGTTTCTGCTCATCCAGCTATCTTCAGAGAAACCACTCTGAATACTGCTGGAAGGTAACCAAGTAGGCCCAAACATGTAACAGGATTCGAGTATAAGGTAAAGCAGTCCCATTACAGGTCTCGACAGGCCCTGAGGATTCCAGGCCGTTGAGGCTCCCAGATTTATAGACAATCGGCGCATGAAAATGGTATGGCCAGCCCTACGCACCGGCCGCCTTTACCGTCCAGGAAATATTCCTGGTACTCATTTTTATTAGAGGCTGAGTTGACCCCAGGGACATAGTGCGGCCGGAAGGGTTATATAAATGAAAAATTCCAATGACACCATCGGGAATCGAACCCGCGACCTTCCGGTTTGTACAGCGCCGCCGTGTACCCGAAGAGGACTTGAGTAATAGAGGTAATTATGATTTACGAATTTGTGTTTTGTTTGCGTTATTAGATAACCATGTTTCAGTTGATATTATTCACACTGTGAAAATACACACAAATTTTAGCGCCCCAACAGAGAGCAGCCATGCAAGTTGACTCAAGCAGTAACCCTGACGGGACGTAGCCAGCTGTGGAGATGGTCAGAGAGGCTTGGCTTGAACGCTGACTGTCATGATGTTTTTCCTAGTTTTCTCAGTCCCTCCAGATAAATATCAGTATAGCGCCTTAAGGCAGACTACTGTAGCTTACTGTCACATGCTTGGGATTTCGTTATTCAGGGCTGTCCAATCATTCGACGCTGTATAACATGAGAACGCTGTTAACACAAACAGAGAAGCAAATGACAGGTCAGAACTAAAGAAAGAACTGCACAAGAATCTGTCACTAGCCTGCCGTTTGTCCCTATCCTGAGCCATATGAATCCAATCCACAGCCTCTTATAATATTTATTTAACATCCATTTTAATATTATCCTTCCATCTATGCCAGTGTCTAATACGTGGTCTCCTCAATTCGGGATTTCCTACAAAAATCCAGGGTACATTTCTTTCTTTTCTTATTTACAGAAATGAAAAAGGACCCACGTTTGATGACAGTGTATCTACCATACAGGCCGGACCTGCAGTTTGTGTAACAGAGAACCTGAGTTTATGAATGCTGTTTAAACGTCGTTCATACAGCAGAATGTAATCACGTAGGCTAAACGGGACACGTACGTTCGTTGCAAAAACAGTTGCCAATCCCAGTGGCCGTGCGGTTTAAGACGTGGGGCTGTGACCGAGCGCTTGCTGGCATCGTGGGTTCGAATCCCACCGGGGGCATGGATGTTTGTCTCCTGTACAGTGTTGTGTTGTCAGGTAGAGGTCTCTGCGACGGGCCGATCCCTCGTCCAGAGGAGTCCTACCGACTGTGGTGTGTGTCTGAGTGTGATCAAATGAAAATAAACAACCTCGACACCTACTGTGAGTAGGTAGAAGAGGGAAGGACTGCGTAACGAAACGAAACGAAACGAAACAAAAACAGTTGTGTAGCTGTGTGTGCCTGCACGCGTATTAGTGACGGTGAACATTTCATTATATTTTAAAGGGCACAATAAACACGCCAGTTCGAGGAGCACCCACCTCTTTCGTACTCCAGTCCGCTGATGCAGAATAAAGTGGCAGGTTGTTTGTTGCAAGAAAGAAGCCTGTATTTCAGTGTGGGAGAGTGGAGATTTAATTGGCACTGTAATTATGCCAGCAGCGTCTTCTTCGAATTGGTTCTTCTTCGTTTTGAAATTCTTTGATATTATCTTATGAAGGGCGATGAAACGCGAACTGCGATGTCACGCTAGGAAACGTACTTAACACCAACAAAAGCATTATTTTATATTTTATTTGTACTATATTTCACATAGCTGCTACATGTTTCGGCATTATTATCTGGCCGTCTTCACGGAGCTGACACCAAGGTTTCTATAAAACTTGCAGCAACAAACCAGGTCACAATGGGTGTACATACGTTCCGGTCTCTTCCATTCTTAGTCATCCATAGCAAATATTTTCAAAATTACTGAGACTAGGTCAAATGTTTGATACGGGCCGGCGAGATGAGGGCGTGCAGTGATATACGCATGCGTGCCAACATTTGCTGACGAAAGTAAACGAAAAGCGAGTTACTGTGTCAGTCCATTTGCTTCATATATTGCTGCTGTGCGTAATACCAACATGGCGTCCGTGTCAGGTTCGGAGACACAAACGATAATATCGTCTTTAAATTTTGGATCCCGAAATTGTGCGACACAATAGAAAAACAAGATAAGCAGATTTTGAAATTAATGTAACTTGTTATAAAGAACACCCTGTCGTTGCGCTATGTCCGCATTTATATTTCAATCTGATGACGGCGACTAATTAATCACTGCAACCAGACGTGACATTTTATATGAATATTCTTTTTCCATGTCACAACAGCCCCCAGTGGGCCGGGGCCTTCTGATCGAGGCTTCACGATCATACTCAGAAACACTACACTCCTTAGGACCCCTCTGGACTAGTGATCATCCCGACGCAGAGACCTCTACCTGACAACACGCAACACTCACAATAGACAGACATCCATGCCCCCGGCGGGATTCGAACCCGCAATCCCGGCAAGCGAGCGGCCGCAGACCCACGCCTTAGACCGCGCGGCCACTGGGATCGTCTTCGTGTGAAAATAGTTTAGATAATAAAAACATAAACAAATTCCGGAGATTTCAGGCTTCCGCCGCGGTGCAGTTGAGTCCTTCCCTTTTCTGGGCTGTCGGTAATTCTCCTTGGGCTGCTAGACTCTTGCAGATGGTAGGGATCGGCTGGACCGAAACGCCGGCAAATAACTACCAACACAAGCTGCGTAACGCACCATTAGCGCGAAGGCCAGTAATAAAACTGCTGTAAAGTAATTGTCAGTATTTAAATAAAAATTTTTCAGGAAAGAAGTCGCGTAAAGTGGGATAATCCTGTGATTGACTGCTTAAGCGAGTTACTGGCATGTCGGAGTTTCCTTGCACAGGGATCAGCCCCACGATCGGAACTGTTCCGCGTGACGGATAGATACAGACTTAATTTTTCAGTTTGTTACCGCAACAAACATTAGAGAACGGAGGCAGGAGAAGGGGAAGAAAGGTATGAATGGAAGGAAAAATGAGACAAAGAAATTGCGACACTAGGAATTATTCCCAGCTGAGTTATGTGAAATACAAGTGTTTATTATTTAAGAGTAGGAGTCGCCTTTGTGTATGCAGTTCCTTTGTTACTCTGGAGAAAGCAACCAGTGGCCATTGTGTGGCCCAATCAGATAAATGTGAATGGGGAAACAAATGGGGGACTTTAAAAATTGCGAGACACACTGTATGGGCAAATCGCGGAGTTTCTTAGCCCTTTAGAATCTAGTGGGTACATTATGTACCCGCAGGTTTAGAGTTCAGAATTTCTACGTTCTGCCCACACAGTGTGTTTATGTGTTTTGTGTGGATCTCAGAACAAACAGCGATTATTTCCCTACACAGCATTAACTGACTGGTTTTTATAACCGAGACGGAGTGTGTTTACTGCGCGGTAC